>CM042751.1:9616061-9651061 GCA_022496165.2 Catalaphyllia jardinei
CTATTGTTTTGGTTAGGATTTTTTAAGACAATGAGCTTTTGTTATCTGTCCTTAGGGATTTTTCTGTTCGGTGACCCGAACTTAGACTCGGGTTAAGTCGGATCGAGACGAAGGACAAATAATTATGTTCTTTAAAACTTTCTGGGCCCCGTCCAAAAAGTGAGGTCACTCAAATGTAAAAAAAGCGTGAAATCACGCTTTCTTTGTTCCCTTCGGCTTGCGGAGAACATGTTTTCTTTCATATCCATTGCGTCAAATTTTATAATCGCATCGCATGTTGTAAATTGAGTTAAGGAAAATAAGCGAACGAAAAAAGCGGAGGATTTGAATTTTGATTCACTTACAATGATAACGTGCCAACCTAACAGACGCTTTAATGATTCGACTGTGAAATAGCCGTTTGTTATTCAAATACAAATGTAACTTCCAAGTTTGATTAGATCGCGACACCCACGGATTTTTTTCCGCCAAAAGAGTAATGTTCTTGAAAGAAAATCTTAATACCACGCGATGAAGGCTGTGTTTGTAACACTTATCGCTTCCAAAGATATTTGAATGTCGCGCTCGGTGAGTTTGCTACGCGCCGGTGATTCCTAACCTTTGTCTTGCGAACAATAGAAACCCTTTCCATCAAACAAAAGATAAGGGCATAAAAGGAGCGAAAGCTTGACTTACAAAAGAGTGTATTATCCAGCCAAAATCCTAACCAAATTGGGGGGGGGGGGGGGGGTAGATGTGTGTCCTGTGTGTATGTGTATGTGCTTTATTGTCACGATCCCTTGTCACGCCTCGCCATCAATTCGTCATGATGCATGAAGTTGATACATACAAGGACAGATTTTAAGTTACACGCCACAATTTGACACGACTTAAAGAAATAAAGGCTATAATGTAAGACTTAGAACGCGCAGATAGATCATTATCAACAGAATGTGCCGCAGCATTGCTATCTTTTAGATACCCTAGTAACAAAGAGTGTAAACTAAACGCAGCCGTGAGTGACTGCCCCTTGAAAGTGTGTACGTTAGTACTCAAATCAGGTGACCGAAATAGCACGTAAGTGATATATTTACTTTGTGTCAGTTACTCAGATCAAAGGATGAAAAAAATAGTACACGTGTTCATCGCGATTCAAGAATATGGTCGTGAACGGTCACTGGCCCCACGAAGATACGAGAAACAGGGTGAGCGAGGGGAGCGAGCACCGTTTGGAATTCCTTGCAAGACTTACATAAGAGAGGCAATAGACATCGTTCTAATCTTAAGGCTGGTTCGTCAGTATACCTTTTCAGCTTTTTAGCGCCAGCTAGATCCCGTGCAGTTTCTTGGTAGACTGCGACACTTCTTAGTGTTAACTCACTTTGTTATGTTTAGTGCGCCTCTCGCTAATGAAAGGCCTAGTTAACTGCACGGTGTGAATTTCTCTGTTATACGCAGTCTAATCCAGTCAAGGTCGGGGACCCTATTGACTGCACTTGCTGTATTCACTTATAAACTTGAGTGATCATCGAGTGATGTACAAACAACTGACCTACTTGTAACTGACCGGAGGGAAGACCAGAAGTGACAAATTTACAGCGTGACATGCATGTACTCATATCATAGGACAACATATCATAGGACAACAGAGTTAAAGTCATGAGGTGGTAATGGCCTTCAAGTGTCTAGTTTCACGTTGGTGCTTGAGGATGCTGGTGGGCACGTGTGATTGCCAGTTGGGAAGCGAGAAGTAGAAGTGAGCATTTTGGGATTCCCCTCAAAAATTACGTAAGAGAGGCCGCAATCAACATCGTACTGTAATCAAGGCTGGCTCACCAGTGTGCTTTTTAGCTGAAAACTGTAGCTATTCCTATGTTGTCTCTCACGAGACTGTGACAGAGACAATAGCTCTTGGTGTAAACTCGCTACGCTAGGAGCATCGTTTCTCTTGAAAATACATTTGAGTTTTGTTCCTTTGTAGTTACGGCCAGCAAGGTGGAGGAACTCAATTAGTAAACTTTCACGATATGACGGTATCACTTTAGAAACTCTATCAAACCTTAATCAGGAAACAAATGAAGTTCCCTTAGTAAAGTCTTAGTAAAGTCTCAGAGCCTTAGTAATTATGACTAATATATGTGCATGTAGTGAAGTTAAACATTACCCCGTGGCGTCGGAGTCAAGTTGTTTTTGCTGTCATTAATATCTTCCACGTACGCTTCACTAGTATTGCTGGATATGTTTACGTGAGCACGTATGGCAATACTTGAGTAAAACTGATGTGTAAACAACCTTCACACCAAGATGCCTTCTTCTTTACTGAAACCCAAACTTTGAACAGCGTGTCGAGAGCGCTTATGATCAGGAGAACTCATAAAACTACAAAACACCTATTGAACATAAAACTACAAAACACCTATTGAGCAAGTCTCCCAGTGTGCAAATACCTTGAATTATAATCAATCAAATATCTTCTCAACACGTTACATTACTGAATATGCCCCAGCTAAAACTGGAGGAAATATTAGCCTGGTGATATCCCAAAGTTTTAAGAAAATCGTGCGTGCTTCGAAAATATTTGAAGGATAATAAGCACAATAGTCTCCATTTGACTTTCAAAATCTGCTCTGATATATTTTTCCTTGGACACTATCTGTTCCTCGAATCTACATTAGCGGAGGATGTCATAAGTATCTGAGCCTATTTTCGAGCCGAATGTTCACGGACATATTGCAGTTTTCGCGCGGGTAATTGGAGGAATAGAGTTGAGATTTCTAAATGCTCGGTGGTAATTTGTCATATGGTTTTTAAAACAGTAATAAGAACAATCTGTCATCTAAATAAATGCCGCAAAAAAACAACAACTTGAATATAATGAGTCATAAATTGATGACTAAATGAGTCCAACAAGTTGGTGCATTTTACTTAATGATATTGCCTTGCATTGTCGATACAGTAGAGATATTGACCGGGTTCAATGGGTAGGTGTAGAGAAATTAAAGCCGTATGAAATCTTTCATCGAGGTACCTGTAGCATTTCTTTGGCTAAGTGTAAGGTTCCTTGAGGTATTTTCCGTATTATTACGGTTTTAAAAAAGACATAAAACACCATTAGTTAGCAGGTCTTTCTGCTCATTGAGTGATGAGGCTTGTCAACAAAACGTACCCATGACTAACCCGGGGAAGCGGGTGAAAAGTTTCAATTCACGTGATAAAAATACCATAGAAGTGACGAATTTACTGTGTGACATATCAAAGAACAGCAGATGAGTTCGAGTGATGAGCTGTTATTATATGGCTACAATAGTACGCGCGCTCCGATTGGCTGCTGAGCGGGCATTATTTTGTTGTAATGACCAGGCATTATGAAATTTTTTTCTACAATGGCTCAAAGGCTCTTTTGAGGAGGTGTGAGTAAAAGCTACGAGTGCGTGGGCGAAAACATTAAAAGCGATGAACAAAGTACAACTATAAAAGTTTCAATAACTGAAAGAAAAACTAGCATACTTCATTAGCATCAACGACGAACAAAGTCATAGCGCGAGCAAGCGGATGTAAAAAAATTCTTCTGGTGTTTCTATACCGCTAGAAAGGCCATAATACCACTAGAAAGGCCATATAATAAATAACTTATTAACCTCGTCCGTTCGGTCATTACAGGGAATTCTCAGACCTCGGCCTTTATGTATTGACCTCGCTATCGCTCGGTCAATCAATACATCAAGGCCTCGGTCTGAGATTTCCCTGTAATGACCTCACTCTCGGTTAATTGCGTTCGACGAAGTGGAACGCAAGCCTAATTTTGTTGCGTGACTATGGAGAGTTGCCCTGTGTAAGGCTATAGGCTGAAAAATCCACATTCCTGTAAGGGCGCAAAAATGGGCACCCCGCTTAATTTTTGCAGGGGCATGTCACGGCATAGTTATATGGTCACGGCCAGTGAACGGGTACTGTAACTGAGACACGTGATAAGACATATGACGCACCTGGATTCTTTCGCCGCGTTGGGTTCTTTGCCGTAGTAAAGATATTTGATTGATTAGTCCTTTCGAGTACGATTTTATTAACTTTCTTTCCATGCGCACTCGATCACAGAGGTAGCGTTGGATACTTTTGCCGTGGGATTTTGAGGCTGAGTAGTATTATATTTAATAGTGTGATGTTAATTAAACGTTCGTTCGGGCTCACGAGGAACTTGTTATTTTATAAGATGCGTAAGAGTGAACCTGAGCCAGGGAACGGAAATGTAAATACTGTATACTTTGTATCAGGCCAGCGGAAATACTCGACTGAATCAGTCACATCCTAATCGACCCCGACTTTCTCTGTCCGACCTCGTAGCTCAGTCGGCAGAGTAACGGTAGATCTATTCCGGAGGTCGTGGGTTCGATTCCCACCGAGGTCAAAAGATTTTTTCTTTACCTCGTGTGGTTCCCTGATTCCCTTTACTAGGGCTAACTCCCAGTGTGGTCACAGGGTTGTCATGAGAGGGAAGTAGATATGCCTTTATTCGATGAATATACTGACGAATTATCAACAGACGATTTTATTTCAATACATTGGAATAGATTTAACTCATTGAAGTGTTCTGCTCCTAAAGCCTTGCTACCACCTGTCTAGATACCCTTAGATCAGGCAATTATCATTCTGATCAGAGTTCTGTGACCACAAAACCTACTTTGTGACCAGATTTTACCTATAATCAGGGTAGTTTCCTGAAACAGTGGCATCGAAATGAATAGACACGCAATTTCATTATAACTGCAATTTTGACGGTGAATCCGAGTTCTGAAGGGAAGGATCGTTATATTTGGTGTTGCATCATAAACCTTGGACTATACTGCTGTTTGGGTCGGATATAAACCTTACAGCCACAAAAAGGAAGAAAGTTTATCAAATCTGTCTATGATATGGTTAACGACAATCAGCGCAATTTTGCCCAAAATCTTTTAATACCAATAAGTTGTACTAGACAAAATTCATGATTTCTGCTTGAAAACGAATTAGTGTTTTCAAAATTTAAGGTGTCTCTGAATCCCGCTATGTACAGGATCTTTTTTAACTTTGTAAAGAATTGGGTCTTGCAATGCTCACTAAAATTCGATAATATAAAAAAGAATTCACCGTTTTTGAATCATAGGGTGTTTTTAGCAGGTCATAGTTGTTTACTCCGTACTGAGGAAGTAACAAAACAAAAGTTTGTGCGCGGTGATCAAAGACCTTCCAACCTAAATCTTGGTATCTTTGTTTGCTCCTTTAATGCTTGCCGGGCTTCATAACCATTCCCCTTTATTAACTATGGCCTGAGTATACTCTTTGCTGCTTTTGTAATTCTTTGTTATGTCTGTTATTGATAGCTTTCCTTGGTATAATGTTGACTGAATGTTGCCGACTCAGCAGTAATCTGGTGTACAACGGCTCAGCTGCAGAGTCAGACTTCCATCTTCCAGTTATTATCAATCTTGAGGCTGATTTTAACATGACTGGTCGAAGACATTTTGTTCCCATGTTGCCCCAGACTGGAATAGCCTTCGTGGTTGTCAAAAGCACCAAAAGTGAAAAATCGTGGCGAGTCGTGAAGTCTTTGCTTTCTACTTGGCCCGTTCTGGTTCTTATACTCATTTTTTCATTATTTGCTGGTATTATAGCCTGGTCACTGGTATGTTGAATCTTATGCTTCATAATTCCTCCGTAGGAAAAATGGCGACTGGAACATTTATCCATAATTCTAGAGCACGATAACTTTAACAGCACTCATAAAATTGTACATTTGTATCGTCTTCAAGCCCGTAGAATACACTATTTCGTCAGCAAATGGTCAATTTTGTAAAAGCATGAATACGGCTTGTACTTTATGGACTGTGTAAGGCTCGCTGGTATTGTGCTAACATGTACAGCGCCCGTCCTTTTTCCTGCGGAGGAATGTTTTAGCTCTTTTTTTTAATGTGTCAGCCTAATGGAAGGGATTTTGTAACAAAACTGTACCGCCTTCCATTTCCTCATTTTATTTCATGTTGAACTTTTAAGTCTACTAATTCTCTTAACAATTTAAAAAACAAACCAGTGTAATATGAACATATGTTGCTATAGGAAACCAAAAAAAATCCAGACAACTTTCCGTCTGTGTTTACCAAAGGGATCTGGGAAGGCTTCTGGTGGGCCTTTATATCCATGACAACTGTAGGGTGAGTACAATGAAGGTTTAATGTGATTTATATTGACATAATGTGGCGACACAACGAAAACAGTCTGAGGATGTCTGAAAAGCAAGGTCAACGAAACAATAAGATTTCAGCTAAGACCATTTGTCAGTTGTCAGTTGTCATTTGACAGTAGAGAACTGGTTAGTTGTGCAATATATTTCTCAAACTCATTAATAATTCATCAAATGATAAACCAATCAGGATACGCCAATTTGGTCAGGTGCGTGTGGTTTGAAACCCCGATGAAACACTGGACAGAGGCCTTTCCACGATAGCTTGATGAAATATCAAACTCTAGAGTTTGACAAAACGTCAAACCCTTGTGATCCTAATTTAAATATTAATGGCACAAACACCGACGTGAATATACAAGCTTTATTAATTCCAAAAGACAATTACAGAACGACTCCTGCCCTCGTTGCGTCCTTCATTTCAGCGTCAAGCGCTCAGCGTAAAATCATAAACCTAGAAAATAAGAACAAAGCCCATTACAACAACTGCGCAATTTGAATACTATGTGCGTGCCTTGCTTGAAGTCATCAGTCAAGTCATACCTCGTGTCAGATGTATTCAGCGGATTTATATCCTCGCTCGGTTTCTGTTCTGCCAGAAAACGACGAATGCCTGAAATTATGCCGTATAGGGTTTTCGGAGGGTAACGTTCTCTGGATGGCTTCGCAATTGCAACCTCCTGGACGAATTTAGTGAGCCAGTAATCAATGCACAAAACACTCATCTCGGCCAAAGGTGTGTCCAACGACTCCACTAGATGAAAATCGTAGGCTCTAACCACACACCACACTATTCAGCTGGTTAGATCACAAATAAGTTCGTACAAAGCCTAGTTTGATTTGCGAAAGTCTAAGAATATTTTACTAGTAAGAGCAAGCTCGAGGCTGAGATTTTGAAAAGAATGTAATTTGGTGTGTAGTAGATTTGTAAATACAATACAATAATATGTTTTTGACTAGACTTCCTTTCTCTGGAAAAAGAACAACAAAAAACAGCACTAGCTGTATTTTAGATGCTAATAACATTTTTGCACGAGGTTACTGTGTGTGACATTTCGGGCTATCAAGCTTTATTGCCTACAGTCTGGTTTCACAACGTCATGTAGAGATTTGGCTAGACATCAAACACTTGTTATATTATACAAAGCGGAAAATATCCTAAGCTATAAGAATATTCATAAGATATATTCTTAGCCTAAAATTGGCAGAAATACAAGAATATTCAGCCTGGGCCGAAAAAGCAATATTTTCATCAAAATAGTGTAAACGAAGTCCCCGTGTCTGACCCGGGAAAGAGGGATAGGGTGTTGTAATCGGTAAAGCAGAACTACAAAATAGCTGACTGTTCCAAACTTTAATCTTGGACGATTCGGACGATTACAGTCATCTATACACGACACGGTTACGAATCCGACTACTGTTACAAGTGTGCAAAAGTGTACCGTCTCGAATGACAACTAATATATAACTAAGCGAGTAACGCAACATGTAACAAAATATCTCTTTAACATAGGGCTCAAATCAAGAGATCGAAACAAATTCTGTATAAGAGATCAATTTGCTTTGTGTCAGGTACTCAGGCCAGAGGATTAAAACAATGAGGTACGTGGATTTTGTGATTTGAGAAAAGCCGTCAAGTCCCTGGTATCACGTTTGTACAAGAGACAGGACAGGGGTCGTTAGTGGGCTGTCAGAGAGCCAGTAGTGGGATTGGGCGTTTGGAATTCCCCGCGAGAATTGCTGGTTTTCAGTAGACGCCGTTTAACGTTCAATAAATTAAGTCCAGAATCTGGGAAAAGATAGAAGATAAATATGTTAAGACTCTCGCCAAGATTCAGGTTACTACAGTTCCTCCTAAGCAAGATATGTGGAGAAATGTTTTACCCAAATCTGTAGAGATTTGTATGGAGAAGCCATTCTGGTGCCCATCCAGATGGACACCAGAAACCAAGAACCCAATCGGAGCGAAAATTTGCGTGAATAGTAGTTTTCAGCTGCTGTTATACATCATGAAAGTAAACTATCATAACGATCAATATTTTCATAGTTTTAATTTTGGTGACGTCATGTGAAAACTATCCCAATTACGTAAGAGCGGCGTACGGGTGGTTCGCCAGTAACCCGGCATTTTAGCTTTTAAGCGTCAGCTAGTTCCTGTGCGGTTTCTCAGTAGACTGCAACAGTTCTTAGTGTAAACTCGCTTCGCTTGTAACTCAGGCTGAGCAAGATGAAAGCCGTTAGGTGACAGAAATATCACAGAAGTGACAAATTTACAGTGTGACATGTACTTAGTAGATCAAAGGGCAACAAATGAGTTAGAGTCATGAGCTGGCAATGACCTTCAAGTTCAAGTCTCTAGTTTCACGTTGGTGCAAGAGAGGGTGCATTAGACGTTAGTAGGCACGTGCGATGGTCGGGGAACGAGGAGGTACGAGCATGGCGCCCCTTGAAAAGACAGAGTTTTGTTCTGTTGTAGTCATGGCCAGCCAAGTGAAAGAAACCGATCAGCAAATTTGGACGATTGGATATCATTTTAAGAACTCCATCATACTCCATCAGGAAGAATTAAACTTCCCTTTGTAAAGTCTTACCTGTGTTACCTGTGGTGAATTTACCCCGTGGCACCGGAAGTCACACGTGAGTAGATCTACGTCTTATCCATATTCCTCGAGAAGTGCTTATGCTCCATATTTTATTGTGTAGTATTGACGGATATGTTTACGTTAGCACGTGTAATAATTGCAGTACTTGGGTAAAATGTGTCAACAACTTTCACTCCAAGATGTCAGCCAATGAGAGAGTAATTATCGTACGATCTCCTTCTGTGAAACCCAAAATTTGAACTGTATGCCGCGCGATTATGATTAGGAGAACTAATAGGACTTCAAAACACCTGCTAAACAAATTTCCCAGAGTACAAATACTTGAATTACAGTAAATCAAATAACAGTCAATAAAAAAAACTTGCTTTAAGAGTCGAGAACTAATCTACTGCGATAAATCTTTGACGTTAATTTTTTTTTTCTACAGTTAGTTAGTCTTGACTCAGTTTCAGTGGCTTGTACAGCTAAGTACCGTAAAATTAACTGCATGCGCACTCGTTCCATGGAATGAATGGTTTGATTTTCACGTGAAGCTCAGTTGCTTTTCAACAGAAATCGCGTGTCGGTCATTTTTTTATGAAAGTTCTCGTGACATTACACAAGGCTCCGTGCTCCATAAATATTGACCAATGCAATTGCGTCGGAAAATGTTTATCTTAGAGTTACATATTTAAGCTTCGAATTTTTTTTTCTGGTCAGTTACCTTGGATAACGAGGCGTTCTCGGACAGTTAACGTACATCAAGTAAGTAACATCTTCAATTTACTTTGAATTCAGCCCTTGCTTTACTTTCTTGTCAACTGAACGAAAATTTGCGATTCTCGGCATTCCGACCAAGTTTTTTTGTACTATCTCCTATCGCTGCAGCAGGCTAATTTGATTGAAGCATTTGTGCGACTGATGGCGAAGATCGTCTTACGATCATTGAAAGACCCATAAGCTATTCAACCCTAAAGGTTGAACGTCATCGATATGATTTGCTTCTCTGTTCTCTTGTTCGGCTTCTAGCTCCCAAAACTTGAGCAGTTGAGAACGGGGATAATCCATGAGTGATAATCCGAAAATTGAAATTCTATATTGTTATTTCTCTGTATTTATTTTAAATCTAACAAATCTGCAATTTCTTTATCATCCTTCTGTATAATTTAAAACAGTCAAGGCCGATGTGCAATGCTCACGAGAAAAATATCATCCAATTCTTTAAATTTCGAGGACAGTTTATATATGCATATATAATATATTCCATGTAGCTTCTAAAGAAGAACAACAAAAAATTTTGTGACTCTGAGGACATAGCATTCAGTTATAAAGGGGTGGACCATTTCATTGATTTTTGAGAGAGCGTATATGGGTGATTGTGAACTTACTTAATTTAAAAAAACCTCATGCACAATACCACTAGCGGAAAAATATTCGCGCACCTGAGCCAAAAAAGAAATATTACACGGAGGAAAAATATCGTGCATATACATGCCTCAAGAAGAAAATTTCATAGTGCATGAAAGAGTTAAATAAATCGCGCCTATGACAAATGACCCTTACACACCCTCTCAAAAGCCAAATTGGCCACGACTTATAATGACTACACAAACTGACAATTATCACAGTAACTTCGATATCAACCGAACCTCGATTTTGTGAAGGATGTTTGCTCAAGCGTGCTGATTATGTAATGATAGCAGAATTATATCGTAACCTCGGGCAACATATAGCTCGATTACTGGTGAGGAGATGAGCTGAGTTAGAATATCCCGTCGTCATTTCTCGAGTTGACAGTTCATTGCAGTAGGAAGGAACACCATTCTTTGTTAAGTTCATAGAACTGATGAATTAACCGCCGCACTGGAAATTGTTTAATTCATCTAAAAATTATTCATTCATATACATGCGACTATTTAAAAATCAACTTGATAGAAAGAATGCTCAAAAGTATCATCACAGGGTCTGAAATGGGTCAAGAAACCAGTCGCTGTTTCGGAAGGCACGCGGATTCGAGAGCTCGGTAGAAATAATGCATAGCAACAAACCGCCAATGTTAAAAGGGTCTACTGGTGTTTTCCTTCTTACTTTGAGTAAACAATTCCGTTAATTAACTGCCTTAATATTAAAGGATGATAACAAAAAAAAAACAAAGTTCCATGTGTACGGGATCCCTTGACCATGGCATCCCAGCACATGCTCGCAGGTCACTCTAGCTAGATTTCTGATTAGAAGAACCCGTTTGCTCGCGTTACATCAGATGACTTGGAGCAAGTTTTCCAGAATGTACAGGCATGAACGGGTCAACTTAAAATCAAATAATTTGCCTCAAGGCACTGTGTATTGACAATTTAATAAATGGATCGTCGCTAGCAGCGAATAGCTTGTCTGAATGGTTCATTAGTGATCCAGCGTTAATAGCGCGCGTGATTTTTTTTCGAGTCAGTACGTTTGCGCTAATTATAACGCTGCCCATTCTACGCCCCCATTCTGGTAGTATATGGCCATGTCTCTGTACTGCTTTATAATATACTGCACTATAAATAGATAACTAGTAAAAACGATAATCATGATATCAAAATTCTTGCAAGCCAATCCAATCAATTATATGAAGTCAATTCTTTCTTTTAACTGATTACCCGTTATCCGAGTACGTTCTTAATTCGCTTTCTCTTCTAGCCCAGTGTTTGCTAGTGAAGTATTTAACGACCGACTGCCTGCCTTAATTACGCCGCTAAACGTGCATCCAAGTCTTGTAGCTGTCAAGAAAACCTTACAAATTAACAAAATGCTGGATAAGCTAAAGAGCAAGCTCGCGAAGGACGAGGAAAGGCCGGACGATGTCACGACAGTTCGCGTGGAAAAAGAATGTCCCGAGGGCGGATATGGTTGGATAATTTGCGTTGTCGCTGCAGTCGTTCAGTTCTTCATCCTGGGCATCCACAACAGCTATTCAGTCTTGTATACCTACTTAATGAAAGATCTGAATACTAGACCATCAGAAACAGGTAACATATGCTTCGCCACTTCTTATTAAAGCTGCACATTTGTTAGATTAATCCTTTTAGTACTTCATGTAAATTCAAGGAAACTTCTCTCTGGTCACGGGAAAATCAGTCAAAACCATTTCATGTGCGGCTTGTTTTGCTTGTTTTCAGGAAGTTTTTCTCTTTTATTTTCCTTTTAGTTTGTAAATACACCATTAAGTTGGCCACAATCGTTAATGTTGTTAGAAAAGCTAATTAAACTTGATCATCTAACCTGTCGAAGAAGGTGTTAATAAGGCCCTTGTTGTGTTCCTTTATATAACTTGCATCGAGGAAAACGCTAGTTGTCTGAGTTATTTCACCAATTCTCCTGTTGATTCACGCGTTATTTGTATTTTGTTTTTGTTTTTTTTATTGTCTTTAACTTTGCTATGTTGCTTTTTTTTCGGGAAGACTGGATAAACTTCAATGTGTCTATGAAAACCATTCGTAGCCAGATTTCGAAAACCATACTGGATCTACAAGTATTGAAATGTCAAATCTCAAAGGTTACTAACGTTAAACTTGTTTCGTTTTAGCATGGGTTGGTTCCATAGCATTTGGTGTGATGTTCCTTTGCGGTCCATTTACCAGCGGTTTATGTGAAAAATACGGTTTTCGTCTGGTGCCAGCAGTCGGCAGTCTCATTTCAATGGTCGGATTTTTACTGACGTCATTCACCGACAATCTCTACGTCATGTACGTAACATACAGTATCGTTTGGGGCTTTGGATCTAGTCTAAACTTTGCTCCAGCCACCATGGTAATAGGTAAGTTAGGACTGAAACTGCTTAACTGGAAAACAGCAGAGGCTATAAACCATAAATGCCGTTAGATGGAGAAAAACTGAATTGTTTCTCCATCCCTAGGTATCCTAGAATTTTAGGAAAACGACAGAATGTTTCAATTTATAATACATGTTTCGGAAGTTAAACTTGTAATAAGTAGAAAATGGTCATGTAATTACGGGCTAGAGACTGTTGTGAGTGTTTTGTTTTCAAATACACGTACGCGCTTACTGTACAATGAACGAGAAATTTTCAATACTGCACGAAGCGAAACTGAGTGCAGTATTGAAAATTTCGAGTTCATTGTACAGTAAGCAAGTGCGTGTATTTGAAAACAAAACACGAACTAACAGTCTCTAACCCTTTTAATATTCAATCTGAGTTCACTGCGCGATAGACTTGCAATGGCTTCCCGCCCGATCTGAACACTGCACAGTTTTTATGCGTTATTGTAATAACGCACTCTGTCACTTTGATGTCGTTAGGTAACGGGAACTCACGTGATCAATTTTAACCAATGACTCATGCGGGTTTTAGACAGTGAACGAAGATTGAATATTAATTAAGCAATAGACCACAAGTTCATATGGTTTATAGGCTGATAAATCACGCGGGATGTTGGTAGAACACGAGAAGAATTCGTAAATTACGAGCTGTATTCTTCGACTGTTCTACCTACATCCCAAGTGGTTTATCAGCCTTTATACAATAACCAAATCAATGCGCGCGCTCTGATTGGTCAATCAGCTGTAGGTTATTGTGCCGATAAACCCATGGAAAAATCGCGCGTCTTCTGAATTATTATATAAAAGCAATAGACCACAAGTTTTCAATGGGTTATAGGCTGATAAACCACTTGGGATGTTGGTAGAACACTCGCAGAATTCGTAAACCACTCGCCTGCGGCTCGTGGTTTACAAATTTTTCTCGTGTTCCACCAACATCCCGCGTGGTTTACCAGCTTATAACCCACAGAAACTTGTGGTCTATTGCTTAAATAAACCATATAAACTTGTGGTCTATTGCTTTTATATAACAATTCAGAAGACGCGCGATTTTTCTATGATTTACTGGCGCAATAAACCGCGCGCATTGATTTAGTTATTATACAATCAATAGTAACAACAGAATGAAGCCAAAGCGTGAAAGTTTTTTCTTTTCAAAATAACTCAAAATGCCATGGCTAAGTCCTTTAAGCAAACCTATTTCACAAGAGAAGACTGGAGCATTCTGTTACCGGGCATCAGTGAAAGCTGTTCCATGTCCAACAGTAGTTTAGCCGAGGAATAGTTGTATTTTATTCAAGTTTATTCTAGATCTGTTGTACTCATCGTGTTTTCCAATTCTTCTGCAGGTCAATATTTCAGAAAGCGTCTTACTTTAGCTAACAGTATACTTGTGGCTGGAGGTGGCATGGGCTCGATAGCCCTGGGGCCTTTTTATCAATTCATCCTTTCCAATCATGGCTGGAGAATTATGCTTAGAATCCTCAGTGGTTTTGCATTTGTCATGTTTCTCTGCACACTCTTATACCTTCCCCTTCCTGACAAGTATAAAAACCAAACTAAAAAGGAACCAAGCAACGAATCAAGATTCTTCGACTTGTCCGTATGGAAGATGAAACCATTTTTGGTCTGGGTTGTTTCTACGTCGCTGATGTTTATCGGATATTTTGTACCCTTTTTTCACCTGGTAAGAAGAAAACCTGACATCTGGTCTCTACTATACCATCCTTTTAAGCAAGTATTCATTTTCGTTCCTTGATATCCTTTGGACGTTTTTCTACAAACGCACTGAACAGTTAGGTTTTGATTTCCCCAGTTTTGCAGATCGGCGGCTAACGACTTCATTTGTAACAACGCTAATTTAAAGAAAGCACTTTAACCACGGATTATTCATATATCTAATGGTCTATCGACAGTCGTCAGTTGTTTTTGTTTTTGTTTTTCGTAGTAAAAGGTCAGCAAAGAGAACCCGACAGAACGAGTGAGGGCGCAAGCGCGACCTTGTAGCGGACAGAAAAAAAACCCTCGCGCGGTTTTTATTTTGTTATCTCCTAGATTAAAAGAAGTACATGTACGAAGCAATGCTGACAATTTAACGAAGCAAAAAAAGAATTTTGCCAAAAAAAGGAAAAAAATTGAAACTCGATATATTGAAGCACAGGATAATTGTACTTTGTCATCTTTCTTTCAGTATAACCACGCAGTAAGTCTTGGCGTACCTGGATACCAGTCCTCTCTTCTACTCGGCTTTCTTTCCATTGCTTCCACTGTATCTCGAGTTGTTTTTGGTCTTGTCCTCGATCATCCAAGGATTAATCGCTTCTACTTTTTACAGGTATGTGAATTCACTGATCACAAAACGTTAGAGACAGTCCAACAACACCACCTGTGTTAGCACTACATTTAAAAGCTATGCATTATTTTGTGTTAATGAGAGATAACAATGTTAATGATGATGATGATAGTGATGATGATGATGATGATGATGACAATGATAATTAGTAGTAATCAAAGATAATAAGGGGAAAGTTTTACTTGATAAAAAATTACTTAAAATTCTACTAAAAAAATTAAGACTGATTACTCGCTTTTGATTGAAAGGTCACTCTCACCGCTCACAGAAATCTTGAGCTCATAATCGAATTGTTACTAAAAAAAAATTCTGTTTCGGCAAAGCTATCAAGTTTAGAAATAACTGCACTCAAACGAAAAACCAATTTAACAAGCTCTATGCTTAATACATATGTCACAAGAATGCCCTGCATCTTTTTGGTGGAATTAAAATTCAAAAGCGTCGTGTTTTCCATTGAGGTTGCTTAAGTTCTTTTGACGTTAAGGGCTAGCAAAAATGGTTTACATTTTAAATTAAAAGCTGAAGTCGGCACTTGACGACCTAGATAGATAGATAGATAGATAGATAGATAGATAGATAGATAGATAGATAGATACTTTATTAGCATGTACGTGGTAGCCATCGGCTAAATTACGTACAAAACTTTAAAAACGCTTAAAATTACTACAAAAAAAGTGTTCTACAAGGTATGCAACCTAATATACATTCTTATTATTGTTAATTAAATTACACTGAAAGTTAATAAAACTATTCTTTGTTCGATTAGTTTTATAACTAAGATCAAACACTCGGCTTTGCCTAAAATTGTACTTCGGAGTATGTCTTGCGGGGGGGGGGAGCATAATTATTTATCTCTATGATGCGTCCTCATTAGAAAAATAACTTGATAACCTGTAAAGAGAACATATTAACACTAGACGCTAAATTTCGAATTTTTCTTGTATTTTAGACCTCTTTCCTAATGATGGCAGTAACCTGTACATTATGTCCAGTCGCACGGAGCTACACTGGTCTTGTTCTGTATGCCGTTGGCTTTGGAGTGTTTGACGGCTGTTTTGTGTTACTGCTTGCTATCACTACAAGTGATATTGTTGGACCAGAAAAGCTTCCAGCAGCTTTAGGAGGCTTTTATGGAGTGATAGCTTTCCCGATGATTCTTGGGCCACCGCTGGCAGGTTTGTGTGAGGCAACCTAAAATTTTTTTACCGTCAGCAATAGACCACTTTCGATATATCAATGGATTATCCGAGGCTTTAAAGTCAAAATTGCACTTTTTTTAGTTTCTTTTGTCTCTCAAAGGGACTTTGAAACAAAGAAAACACTACTAAATATAGTTTTTTGGACTTACAAAATTTAAGTAACTCCATTCAGTTTTTAGGTCGCTACAGAAGCCATAAT
Source organism: Catalaphyllia jardinei (assembly GCA_022496165.2). Lineage (NCBI taxonomy): Eukaryota > Metazoa > Cnidaria > Anthozoa > Scleractinia > Caryophylliidae > Catalaphyllia > Catalaphyllia jardinei. The sequence goes on from CM042751.1 coordinate 9,632,407, forward strand.
CAGGATTATGGCTCCTGGTCGCTACTCTCGTTGAGATCGGTCCGACCCAAGATTTAACTATTAGATTGCAAAGTCTAGATTTCTATTTAAACAATAGAGTGTTTCTGTCGACGAACTATCGGCTGATAGTTGCCCCGTGGAAATTTGATGTTTTTAAAACAAATATTTGCCCGAGAAGCGAAGCTTCGAGTGAAAATATGCTAGTTTTACGACCATCAAATTTCCAAGAGGCAACTATCAGACCTGTAGTTCCGAGATATAAACACTCTATTGTCTTTATTGTTCACCGAAAAATGTTCTTCCACGCGCCAGTTCAAAAGTCATATTGAATTATTTTTACCTTTTTAAGATGAAAACCGTTAAAGTCAGGTCGAAAATATTCCCTTGCAAGAATAGAATCCCTTTTGACCATACGTCACTTAATCAAATTAATTAAGCACACAGAAACTCGGGAATTGAAGGTTCCCCAAGGAAGTAGGAGAAGTTCTGTTGTAAATGAATGGTTGTCTGCATTAGATTCCACACAGTCAGCAAATTCATAAAACCATTTGCAAGAACGTTTGTTGATAATTTTGTTTTTCTTGGCTGCTTTTCAGGTTTTATTTTCCAACTGTCGGGTTCATATCAGAAGGCTTTCTTCGTAGCTGGAGGAGCTATAGCAATGGGAGCTTGTGCTCTGTCACTGATCCCATTCTTTATGACAAACAGTAAAGTACAAACAACAGAAATCCGTGAAGTATTCTGCCCGGAAGATGACACTAAGCAAGAGCTCGAGGACACCCCATATTGGGCCGAGGGAGGACAGAGAAACTCTCTTTACGACACCAGTAACTTTGTTCTAAGGCGTTCGACATCATGTCTGGTTCTTAGCCGACTTGGAGACATGTGTAGTACACAGTGTATACTAGAAATGATCGAACAAGAGACCACTGTTTGATTACATATAACAAATAATTTACTTGAGCCGAATGTGTCGCTTGATCAGCGGTGTTGGAATGACCATGAAGCGTGCGCAGCAAAAGTAAATGTTTGTATTATCATGACAGCAAAGAAACATTTTCCGATCTTCTCATTTCGTAGCCTCGACTGATTACATACTAATATTCATAGATCTAACTTGGTGACTGGGTGAAAGAACAGTTTCCTTTATCAAGTTTTCTTTTACAGGTTTCAGCACTGAAAACTTCTCCGTCACTACTCTAAACACAGCTTGATCCAGAAAACATCAGTCACATCTTAATGACACACAGTTCACACAAGCGTGTTAAACATGTTTAAAAGTGGTTTAACTAAACAAGGTTAAAAATTAGCCGCTCACACTGAGTCTTTTTTATTAAAATATAGTTGCAGGGTGGTTTTAAATTTGTCTTGTCACAATGATTGCACAGCATAATCGAAAAATTGGAAAAACTTAAACCTTATTTTGTTAAACTAGTTAGTTGGTGTGAATGGGGTATAACTTCGGGTTCAAAAACTCGCTCAACCAGGTTTCTGAACGAAAGACTTCTGCCACTGAAGAAAAAACTCTCGATATACTTCAAGCGTACTTTCAAATAACACTTGTTACGTGAAAACTCTTCGAGGGAAACTTATTCGTGTGTAATTGACATTTTACTCGCGCTCAGTTCCTACTAGTTCGTAAAGAACTTTCTTTTAATAATACTTTTTTATTTTAGCACGATATATCATGAACAATATTTTTGTAGAACAGCTTTTAGCTTTTTAGATTTTTTAGGTTTTAGTTTTCAACAATATTTTGCAAAGTAGATTTGACTCATTTTAAATTTGCGTTATATACATTTCAAACATTATTATTATTTATGACTAGTAAGCTTAAATTATTTGTGGATTTTGTTACAAGGTTTGAATTTGCGAGATATATTACTTTAATACGCGTAAGGCGTTCATAGTTTAATTATGAAACTAGCTATTACTGACTCGTTTTGAACTATATTGATGTTACAACAATTATCGAACTGACATAGATTGTGCTCTGTGAGCTTGAGAACAAGAAGCGCTTTAGGAGACCAACTTTATTGTAAATAGCATTAATTGTTATCCTTTTAAGAATTAACTTTATTTACAAGAAAAGCAGGAAAGGTTTAATCGTAACAACCAAAGATTATGACTAAAAACTCTTTACTCTTAATATGCAGATGTGAGAAGTTTACTTTTTCATCATATTATTTAGATTGTTCGAGCTCTCTCGACACTAAAATGGGTAAAATCATTCCGTTAGTCGGCATGTAAACAGTTTAGCATTAAAATCATAGATATATATATATTTGTTAGAACTCAATGGACAAGAAAATAATGTAGAACAATTTGTTTCCAGGAGTTAAAGCCCTGTTATACGGGGAAATTATATGCAACAAAGTTGTCTTGTCTTGTCTTGTCAGTTAAAGTGTCAGGTATAATGGTGTTACGTGTTTTTGGGGTCACTTTTGCATTATCTGGCTATTGCCTGAAAATATAACAATCATCTTTATCATCTCCCAGTGTTCCAAGGAGATGTGCAATTGGTAGAAGGTTTTGTAACGCCATTGCAATTGGCTTAAGAATCTATTTTGGAAAGAAATAAAATGCAAGTAACCCCAACATTTTGTGTTTTCATCCTATTCCTGGGTTGGCTTTAAAGGTCTCGTAGAATTTAGAACTTGCTTTTTTCTGGGAGCTTACACTAGAAAGCTTACAAAGAACAAATGTTTACTTGGTTTGTGATTTGTGACTGCACAAAATATTCGATTTAGATAGAGCACTTCGTTCTTAGAAACGGAGCTCTTAGCGTCAAGGCTCGTGCAAAATTTTGTTTATCGACTTGTAAAAGCTTGGCAGATCAGCGAAGTTTATAAGTGTTCGTTCAGCGCTATGGATGCGCATGAATACCTTAATACTTAAAATTGGAGCTATGTATAGAGATATAGAGAATAAGGGTTGCGCGGAGATATTGAATTTCTCTTCGAGTGTTCATATCTCACGAGTGAGCCGGCGCAGTGAATAAGTGAGATATAAAGTTAAACGCAAGCAGCCATGTATTTACTTTGTTTGTTACATAATCATACTAATGACGGCTTATTTGGCGATTTTCAGAAGATTTCCGAACACTTTCCAAAGACTTCCGAAGATTCTCCAAAAGTTGTCCCAAGACTAGACAAACGTTTCCGTGCATTTTCCGAAAATGTCCGAAGACTGCCGAAGATTTTCGTAAACGAAAATCTCCGAGGAAGAACCAATGATGTTTCGATCATACAGAAATACATCTAAGTACTTTTTGAGAAATTATGTAACCATATCAACGGTGATCTATAACATGTTGTTTTCAAGTGTCAAAATATCATGTTTAGGAGCAAAAGCCCTCCCGGTATTTCACTGGTGTTTATATAATAATGGACACCAGTGGAAAATAGAGCACTCGAAAAATCCATACGAAACCACATCCAGGACTTGGGTAGTGTATTTTCCATATCCTCACTAGTAAAGATGTCGATGATTTCACTGATATCAAGTTTGTCTCTTAAATTGTTTAGGCTTGCTTTGTCCAGCCACATTTGGTTTTTACTTTTTGAGACATCAATCGTGACACTTAGACTCCTTGCGCCCCGAATCACGTGCTGTGGCAACGCGTGCTTCGGGGTGCAAGTGAGTTCAAATAATGGAACTTGATATGGTGAACGGGTCACTTAATTTGCAATTTATGTGTCAAAAGAACATTGCACGTTACCTCGAAGATATAAATTTTATGTTCTCGTGGCAGAAAATAAAATGCATTTCTCGAGCACATATTATAGTGACTCAGTACCCGGCAACACAAGTATTAGGCCAGCTATATATGGCTTGAAATGTCCGGCTTCTTCCGCCACGGTTTATACGCCACCAAGTCTTCTGTATATTCTATTCCCTAATATCTTTAAAGAATGTGTGTCTAACTCACACACAGATACCAAGGTCGTCACAAACAATCGGATAAAGTATTTTTCGGATTTGAGAATGTCAGTGATACAAAGGGGCGCTGCCTCATATCAACTTCCTTACTCAAATTCATCAATTATATCCATTTATGCAGAGTCAAACAGATGATTTCATAACCTTTCGGTTTTCTTCCGCACAAAATTTTACTAATTGAGTTTTTCGTCTTTTTTTCTTGGTACAAGTTTCAATCAAGCACTCTAGGTGGTTTTTTTTTCACATCATTTCAAAACACCTCAAACTGCTCAAAGTTGGGGGAAAAACACTTGGCGAATTGTCTTAGCTTACTTTCTGCTAGCCGGCGAGCTTGGCGGTGGTTTAAGCAACGCGAGCGCTGAAAGCGCACAAAGGCCCCCTGCGGCTTTGGCACTCCATATCGAGGCTTCCCCGCTTTCCTAGCGCCCTCAAATTGCTTTAAAACCACCAAGCTAGGCAGGCTAACTTTCTGCTAATTCCGTGTAATGAAGTCTCTTCAGTGTGATATATTGCGTATTAGTATAAGTTTACCGTAGTCTATTGTGAATCCGTGAATTTTATCTGCTGATAGAAAATAGTTACGTATCAGTGCACATCGCGCATCACGTTTGAACCTGATGTAACATGATAAAACAATTCTTTCCTACGCGTTACTTGACATTTTTTTCTTTTTATGCAATGAGACTGAGGTAAATTTATACTAAAACAATTAGACTACTCGCCCTCGTTTTCTACGAGCGATAGTCAACTCGGCTGCGCCTCGTTAACCCAATACCATACCAACTGATAACTAAAAGGTTTTACGAAAAGAAGAACTCAAACAAAGGCCAGACAATGGAATAGTAAATTGGTCATTACACATGGTGGGTCGATTTTAAGTAGAAATTCATAGAGGATATTAAGGTGGAGAGAAGATATGAATTTTATTGTTACAGTGCGTCTCTCCAATAAAAGTGTCAAAATAGAAATGACACCCTCTCGACAAAGTAAAACACTGACAACCACTAAACTAAAGACTGCGTTTTATTTTTTTGAACAAATAGCGTAACAGCAGAGAAACAATTACCCATTATGTTGGGTGGTGCCGCATGGAATAACCAATAATTTTAACTTACTTGTGCATTAGACAGAATTGTCAACGGATAGACCTAGCTCTGTTGGTCGGAGCCTACCGAAAACATGCAACATCATTAACTGATGTGCCAGCAAACAGAGATATATTTCTACTGAATCCGCAAAGTGCAATGGAACAAAACTATGACAGCCAAAATGTCTCAGTATTACCAATCGGCTACCTTTGTTTGTTCAAAAAAAAGCTAATTCCTTTTCACTATGGAAGAATTTTTCTTAACTACCCACACTAAGCTCAAGCTGTCAACTGGTATGAATCCAAAAACCTTACGAATGTGAAATATCACATAGATAAAAACTACATTTTTTTTATTAAACTTGTTATGTTGTAAACTAAATGTGTAAAACGGTAAGAAAGCGTGTCTTTGTTGATGTTGTTAAAGAATTCTCTTAGGTGAATTCTTTACAAGACATGTTATCAACGCAGTTTACATGAAATGGTCCTGTACGCCATGAACACCTGGAGAAAAATAAAACCATCGGGTTAACTGAATGCATCGATAGGCAGACGAATGCGGGTGGTGGATGAAATAGAGGAGCTGGGAAAAATCTGGAGTAAGAGTGGCGACCAACATGTCTACAAACTACCACTATGGGGGAGTATATAAGGATGTATTGTATTGAAATGTGGGTTATGCCGAGAGGTCGGAGGGAGGGGTAGGTTATGCTTTTGCCTCATGACAGGAACTACATTCGAGGTAGGAAAGCATTTTGGGAGAGAGGCTTGCATTGAGATAGAGGTGTGGCTTCTTAACTTCTAGGGTGCGTTGAGGTGCCAGGGTCGTGTGAGACAGACAGCTTCGCAGAATATCTAGGGAATTTGTAGCAAGTTTGCATCTTTAAGTTAATTCTCTGCATGCGATGAATTGTCAAAGCAGGAAAGATTCCTAAATGTTCTGGCGGGAAATAACGATCCCCGAAAGTAGCCATACCTTTTCGCAGTTATTGGTATTGGTATACGCTCGGGAATCCAACCTCCTCTAAATGCAGGGTACTGATCAGTTCGTTTAAAGGTAAAATGGATATAACTGATACAAGAAGTTGTGTACCAGTACAAAATAATATCAAAACACTTTTATTAGAGTACAATGGTTCCACTCTTTTCAGGCAGGGACCGTGCAGCAGGTTTGGGAGTAGGGGGCGGATAAAATCAACCCGTGGACGAAATTTGGTGGTGGGGGGTGGAAGCATGCTTGAGAATTTTTATTTAATTTCCCTAAAGTGACGGAGAATGAAACTATTATTTGTTTTCACATCTTCAGTGATGTTACTATCGGGTCTAAAAATTCACCATCCCTAAATTGAAATATCATAGACTGTTATACTACTTATATCAATGGGCCTTTAATTACTACAAATAAGCCTGAAATCGAACGTTTTTGCTTGAGCTGCCTTGAACTCAACGCTGTATAATTAGCAATTATTGGACGAGGCTGAGCATGAGATGAGGAATTATTCAGATCGAGGAGGGTGTAATCCGTCGGAGCCGAAGGCTAGAGACGAATAACACCCTCCGAGGGCATATCTTCATATCATACGAAAGCCAAGTTCAATTAACCACATCACAATACTTATTCTGTAAACTAATCGTAATCCATTCTTTCTGAGAATGTGGTTAATATTTCCACGGCTCTTTATTTAAAAAAAAACGGTAACTGAAAATAATTAACTGAATGATATTAAAGTTACTGTAGATCATATTCTTAAAAAGTGGTAAAATTACGCTTTCTGCTTGTGTTGCGGTCGGTAAATTCGTTTGCGATGTCAGTGGTTATTTTTTACTTTTGCAATGACGTGGGGGGCGGGGGCAGCTCCTCCTTCTGAGTGGTCCTTGGAGTGTTAACCATCATGGCCATGTCCCTGCAAAGCGAGTCCTCCGATAGTGGATTGTTATATTACGTAATTAGGAACTTTGCAGTATACTAGAAAGCCATTACCTAGTCTCATGTTCGTACATTTGTGATTTATTTACCTTTGTGCTGGTCTACAGCTTTTACAAATGATTTTGGTAATTTTCCGTTGTTTTCTCGCATGCACGAAATGCCACAGATGGGATTCTGACCATGTTTTCTCAGAAACGTCTGCAAACAAGATGTTAATAGCGTATTTATTTGGGCTTCCAAGATAGTCTTCATTGGCAAGGAGAACACTTATCTCTCACTTAACAGACAATTCATTACGATTAAAAAATCTTTAACACGACTGACACCTAGAATTGGTCTCAACTGTACTCTCTTAGTCACGTATAAGACCACCTTGATTTAATCAAGGAGATTTTAAGAAGTGTTTTCGGTTTAAAGGTGGTAATAGATCAAAAAAAAAAATCAAATCAAATGTTTGTTTATAGTGGTCATGCACTTAGCTACACCAAGCTAGTTCACAGGCATGCCACTTAAACTGAAGGAAACAAATATTTCAAATGAACATAACAGGCTTAAAAATCCCATCTGGCGGGAGGCAGACCAGTTGGCTATTTACAAGCATGACCGAGGAGTTGAACTAGGGTCCACCGAGAAACAACTCCAGCTAAGTGGTCAGAGCGGGACTTGAACCCGCGACGTCCGGATTTCAAGTCAGGCGCCCTAACCACTCGGCCACGCTGCCTCCCTAGAAAATAATTAACTGTTGAATATGACTGCAGATGCGACTGTTGGGGCCACAGATTTTATTTCTGCAATGTGTGTGTATAATATGCTTACATCGCTTAGATTCGTCAACTTACTTGTGCATAGCATAAAGCATTATGCTTTTCACAACAACTTGCTTGATCACCAATCCACACAATTAGACGCTCAGGAGTTTCCAGCAGGAAAACTAAAATAGATAAAACAAAATTCCAAGATCTGCTTATCTATTCAGTCTGAGTCCGGTGGATATGAACACACATGCGCTATCATGTTCAAGTTAATTGGCTAAGCGGATTTTAAACTGGTGGATATTGAGCTCGTGTTACAAGAAGGGAGGGTGAGTACAGAAGGCTCAACGCAACCTACCGTCCGTTTTGTCCAATAACTTTGGATCCAAAGATTGACCTCCAGAAGCCACTTCAATAAACTCAGGATCACCTTTATCTGTTAGAACTCTGGAATTGAACGATACAAACGTTTAATTTACGTTTCTGTAGGTAAAAGGGACTTCGCCGTAGGTTAGGCCCTCCGCGGTATTTGGTTGCATCCAAAAGTGTATGCAGTTCATTCCCAAGTTTTTTGATAACCCTCACTGATAGGTACAATAAATTATAAAGCATATGATCGAACAAAGCTATCGACCAGAAATCATCATAGGTTTGGAAACCATCATGTAACCATGCAATACATGGCTGGATATTGAACAAGTTCTGGTTTTGCGTGTTTCATCATTATGGACGAAACGGAGTCGAGGCCCATAAACACGCCAAAAAAAAAAAAGAATGAAGCGAACATCCAGCCATCTTGACTGTACAAGCTTGGTTACTAAAGGATTTATGATATGGAGGAAGAACACTATTTTGCTGCGGAACACAGCGGGAAAAACCAAATGGGCAACATAGCGCCATCTTGCCCGCTCGGCTAGTCAGTCACAGCGCAGGCCTCAATTGATGTTGCCCGCTCACGCAGCTAGCCATGATATTTGAACATATTATACCTGATCAGCTTCATCACAAACTCGCCTGGTGCTGTCTGCAAATAAAACAGAGTAGTTTATTATGAGTGACAACGACTATAAATGGTTCTACTTTAATATGTTTATGGGTAAAACTTTCTGGACGGTTTCAGCGGGCAAAACCTGGAGAGTTTTGAAGCATTAATCGTAAACGCCGAGAAAAAATCTCCCTATGTACTTTGCCTTCCTCATGGAAGTTTCAAAACCAAAAGCCTCCAATAATTTGAATTTAACTGTACTGTATTCAAGTGATATAGTTTTGTCCTCTTCTGGAGGTATTACAAACTAAAAAAGGCAGGCCATTTTCGAGTTTTAACTACTACTACACTCGAACAGGACCCACCTTTGGGATAGGGGGTTCTCAAAGACACTACCTCTCTTCGAACTTATCTCTTTAAGTTTTGAGTTGACACAGGAAAGTTCAGCTGGCAAGAGTCGGTATTACTAGACAAACAAGAAAACTGAGGTTTTATATGTCACTGTAGTTTTTTACTGCTGGACAGAGGGGTGGCTATGCAATATAGACACCATCTTTTGATGTTAAGCAATGGGATGCAGGCAGACACGATTATCTATTTTGTGGTTTGGAGGGTCCTGTTCGCGTGTAGCAGTTTTGCCCACTTCCCTAATACCTTTTGCTTCTATCTCCATGCCAGATCTTTCATTTGAAACTGCGTCCCGTCTACAGGTTAATTTAATTCTCATACAAATCAAGTTTATTTTCATAGGAAGGTTTTGTGCAAGAACTCACAGAGGCAAAAGGCATAACTGGAAAGTGACCTATTGAACATGATAGCTCTGCGCAAGATGCCGCTCCTGAAGCCTGTCTATCAAAGCTTACGATTGGACCAAAATTTTTGCGCGCATATATGTTGTTATCTTTACCGATGGCGTAAAAAATGGGATTTCGCCTGATTACAGATCTGTCTTACAAAATTTTCTTTCTCTCTTTGATCGGGACATAAAACCTGCGGATAGAGTATTTGACAAAAAAGTTATTTATAAATGTATATGTTGTCTTTTTTTGAGGGTAAAGCGGGCGGAGTTAACCTCTAATTAACCACATCACAATACTTATTCTGTAAACTAATCGTAATCCATTCTTTCTGAGAATATCAATGGGGGCATATCAGAAAATCATGACTCGTTTAATCTTCCAATTTTCAGACTTTCGCATAAGAGTTCTAAGGCTCATGGGTTAGAATCACGATATAGCCTAGACTTTTGAGGATTTTAGATCTTATTTTTTCGATATCCATTGTACGTTAGCAGTGTGGAAATATTCAGTCTAGTGAGGATTTTATCTCTCATTTTTACAGGTGTACTCTCCACCTGTCTGTCACGATTAACACACTGCGAAACAGCCTCTTTTACTCGAATGTAAGTGAAGTTTTGGTACAATCAATCAATGGAGAATCCAAGAGCTTGTTCCGGTGGCCGGGGAATTGAGGTCCTTCTCTCTACCTATATCTCAGTGCTAAGTGCAAAGCCCAATGAGTAACAAATTTTTGCCACTAATTTGGGCGTTCCCTCACTCTTTTAGGCAAGGAGGGGGGCATATTCACTATGGATCCAATATCTCTTATAATTTATCTTGATCTACCAAGGATACTTTGTTGAAGTACACATTGCAATCAAATGTGACTGTTAGAAGCCGGCTTATGAACTAAAGTGGTGACCTTACTTTTTGTAACGTTTGGCGAAGAGGCAAGAAATCCTAAATCATTGGTTTTAGCGGTTACGTTTGTCTCAAAAAGTAAGCATCGGTTTTCCATGACATGGCTTAACTAGAACATAAGCAACAACACACCTGGTAGTCTTCATCTTGCACAAACTCTTCCAGACTGTCTGTTATAAACCGAAAGCAAATATGAAACTACTAATTAAAAATATGATACACATAGAGCCTTTATTATGATCTTATCACTCCACTCCGATTTTTTTAGTCAGCACTCCAGTGAGAGTTGAATATCGCTTGGTTTTTTCAAGTTTGCTTCTTGCTTGCGACATCAACCAATCTCGTTCCCAGAGTCTTCGTTCTCCTTGACCAGCGTTCGGAAAACGAGAGCTCTGGGAGCAACCATCTCAGGCATGCCCCATAGATGCATAGATGCTTTGTCATTTCAAAATGGTTGCTCCCAGAGCTATCGTTTTCCGTCCGCTGGTCAAGGGGAACGAAGACTCTGGGAACGAGATTGGGCATCAACATTAAACGTGGGCATGCGCAAAGACACCGAGAAATACAGGTACTGAGGTCTTTTGTGTGAACATTCTGTGCTTGCTCCGATTAAGCTTTGTGGTTTGTCGAAGTATATTCTTACCTAATCATACATCACTACAACGAAATTTCTGTTGTACCATAGTGTTTACAATAAGCCGATTAAGAATGACTGAAAAGGACTGTTATATACCTGGCGTTTTTGCCGCTACAGCGTGCCCATTCTTTGGCTAGTCCATGGTCACATGACATCTAACCAGATTCCATGAGCGGGCAACATTGCGAAAACTATGACGTCAAACGGGAAACAGTTCACTGTTACCCACGAAATGTTGACTGCTGTTCCACGTGATCAGAGGTGGCCTGATGTTGGAGCTGGAATCTCAACGCGTTTTTCAAAATTTGCTTTTGTTTTGTTTTGCTATATGACAAATCACTTAATTACTGCTCCCTTGGGGAACAATGAATTTTGTTTCCCTTGAATCTCAATGTTTCCCGAGACGAAATTCACTGTTCCCCTCAGGACCAGTCATTGTTAAGTGTTAACTGTTATGCACTGCCCACTAAGCTATTCTCGGCAACTGAGTTCTTGTCGTCCAATTTGAAAAATAGTCAACGGACATTAAATATTAATGACGTTGAAATGAGATTTTAAGCTTATAAATTCAAGGGGGAAACTTACCAAACACTTCAAGCTTGGCTTTGGGATATAGTTCCTAAACACAACAACGCAAAAAAGCAAATCAGCATAGATCATGATGGTTGAACACGGAGGAAAGTCAGTAAACGAAAACCAGTAGTAGTTACCACAGTTTCCGTTGATACGCGACTTTGGAAAACAGAACACCCGCGGAAACTTTTCCAAAATTTCCGTCAGTCTTGCGTGTTATCGACAGATCGGATCGAAATCCACCAATCACAGCCACTAGTGCGACCTTCAGACCTTCTTTATGTCATACTAGCGGGCTGGGATTGGTAAATTTTGATTCGATCTGTCGATAACACGCACGACAGACAGAAATTTTGGAAAAGTTTCCGCAGGTGTTTTGTTTTCCAAAGTTGCGTATCAACGAAAACGGTGGTAATGTCTCGCGTAAACGTACCTTTTGTTCGGTCATCCATTTGTTAAATGGACAAATGGAATCCAGTTTGGCTTTAGGCCCCTTGATCTTAGAAGAGAAAGAAAAGAAGATTATTTACCTAAATGTACTTATGTAAGCTTGTGGTATGCATCAATGCAGCGGGTCCAGAACGTGAAAAATGTAAATCAGCAGAAGATAAACTAGCTGAGGGCAATTTCCAGTCTATTATTAAAAGAAAATACAGTTTGGTCAGCTTTGATGGTAGTTGTGAGAAGACTTTCGTTAAAACAAAGAGTGCGAGAGTGCTCAATTGTTGCTCATAAGTAAAGATCTGAAGAGAGACATTTCAATTTGGCTTACTCGTACCCGAATTTATATTGCACAAAATAAAAGGAGAATTACTCTCTAAAAATGCAGACTACGAGTAGGTCCATCTTTCGCTCAGTCCGTCGAAGAGACCGTAAATAAACTGCGAGCTCGGGGAGAAAATGGCTGAAAAAAAGGCATGGGGGCGAGAAGTGCGCGCGCTTCCTGCTGCAGGATTTCAACTCTCTTAGCTGTTGCCAAAAACTTTTTTCAATGCCAGTTTTGAGAATCAGGCACTAGATCGATACCATACGATGAGATGGGATGAGATGAAATGAGATATATAACTTAAAAGATGACATTAACGAAAATAACTTTTAAATAAACTTGTTGCCTTATTACCATCGTCATCATCATCATCATTGTCGTCTTCATTTCCTTCATTTTCCATCACTTGTCAACTTGACAACGTCACGATATTTTAAAGAGAACTAAGATTTTGATCATTCAATAAAGGCTGTTCACCATTACCTGCACCATACGGTCTCCGGAGAATATCACTGCATAACCGTCATTACAGCTGAAATTCTTCTTAGAATATGGTACCTCCACTGCCTCGTACCCGTCCCTCTAGCATTTTCAAACAGAAGAGATCATTTTCTTTCAAAATCCTCAGGAGACTGGTGACTGATGGATCCTTAAAACCTCTGATGTCATTTAGCAGAGGAGGGAGGGGTATGAGGGAGATTTTGCATTCATGACAACGACACAGGGGGCAGCGCCGATGCGTATTTCCCTTTCGTAAACGGTCGATGCCATTTTCGTAAACGGTCGATGCCAGTTTTAAACGGTCGATGCCATCATTGGTAACCAAGACTTTCAGAATGAAAGTTTAGGCCTGGAAAAGGTAGAAACTGGTATAATTTGTTGATGGAGTAAATTGCACTCACCAAATGCTTAATTGTTCATATTCACACTGGTTTGCTTGCGGTTAACTCTTATTTGATGTTTGGGACAACTGTATTATTAATGTTTAAGAATGTCATGTTTTATAATTAAATTTTGGGGAGATTTGGCGGATCAACCAAAGGTTCTGGGTTAGATACTAGGGGGTACTTGCAAATTTTCCTTTTTCTTTAATTTAGTAGAGAAAAATTCGTTTACAGTCAGTGAAAATGACATCGACCGCTTACGAAAGGGAAATGCGCAGCGCCGATTATCACGTAAGAATCACACTTTATCTAGAGATCTATTATTCTTCCATCTGTCTGTCGGTGTCAGAGATGTCCTTTAGGCTAAATATGACAACGATTAAGACAACGTGCAGTTTAAGTAAAAACTGAATAGTGGCTTTCACGTAAAAATTCTGCAGGAGAAGGCTAACAAACATATCATGACGCATACGCATTAGGTTTCCCTACCGTTGTGGTTTGCACAAGCTCCGCTTGCTATTGAAGATTTTTGGAAAAAAAAAAAAAGAAAAGAGAGCGTTAAACTGTTCTGCTATTGGCAGACTCAGGAGAATTATGTTCGGCTGTCTTTAGCGAGAAGGAGCTAGTACCCTGATCTGATTGGTCTCAAATTTGAACCATGACAATTGTATGTTGAGGCCTTTCGTTGTGGTACTCTTGAAGAGGGACGTAAAGATAATTGAAAATGGGATTCAACAGTTGTCCCAATTTTAGACAATGTTTTGTCGTTACCTCCTTTGTCTGGCCAGTTTCTTTATCTTTATATTGCACTTTCACTTTCTTGAAATGCTTCACCATCTTTTTGAAGGTGAATAACTCTTCGGGATCTTTGACGTCATTAAAACCTGAGTCGATTCTGTCAAAATGAAAACAACAACAGGTTGTAAAGTGGCTTCAAGGGTAGGGGCGTCCAGATTCTCCTCCGAAAAAGGTAAACAGTTACTAAGAAATATGCCAAAAATTTGCTTAAACATTTTGTAAAGTTGCTCGAATATTTTTAAGACAGCATGTCTAATTTTAATAACAATGGCTTTGTAATCAACATTAAGGTTCAACTGAGTAACTAGTTACAACAAATTAGGTAACCTTTAGTTGAATCTAAGTGGCTAGTTACAAAAAGTTAGACAGTAAGTTTACGATTTCTTCGTCTTCGGAAGACAACGTGGCGTCCGCCATTTTGCTTACACACAGTCCGCTGCCCCAGCCTCGTTCCCAGGTCTTTTCCCTTCTCGTTGGGGGGGGGGGGGGGAGGAGGAGGGGCCTAAAAATGTTTCTTCCTTGGAAACTGGAAGGAGTTACCTCTGTTGCCGGTTCTGTCATGTGTGTGCCAATTCCCGTTATAAAACAGGATGACCCACCCTTATGGGTAGCTGAAAATTGAACGACCCACCACTTACCAATAACTCAAAAACTGATGACCTATCCCCTCTCTGATCTGACCCACCTCCATACTTTTTGTCCAGTTCCTAAGTAGCAGTGTCTCTCTGTGGCCGTTTAAATGCACTAGTTGCTTAGCAAACCTGTAAAATTGACCACATTCCTTCCCTCCCCTCCGCCTTCTTTGGTGTACGGTTAATAAACTCCATTTAAAGCGGACACGTCTCTTAGACAAGCTGTCTTATTAAACTTTATAATATAGATAGGACCCTGCGCGCGCTCTGATTGGTCAAAACCCCACGTAGTATGAAACATAGAAAAGTAAGGTAAGGTAAAGTCTGCACTCGAGCCAACTGGCCCACCGAAAAATAGAAAAGCGTGGTTTAATTGACTTACGAGAGTGAAATCTATATCATAAAGCAAAAGAAGAAGCCTGAGCCGTGTGTAAAACACTCCGGACATTTGAGAACACGAGGAAAATGTAGTACATGGCCTAGGCTTCTTAATTTGTTAAATATCATGCAGATTTCGTAGATTGATAAAAATAGCTAGTTCTCTGATCTTATAAAGGTATCCAAATACTATAACTTGCAATACTGGACTATTTCCGAGTTACCCCGTGGAGCCTTGTGCCTCTGTTTCAAAACGAGTCCTCATGCTAAAGGTTTCATCGGAATTTGAGTTGCATAAAAATGAGCCTGAAAGCTGAAATTATTCATTTCGCAGGAAGACTCATTTTGACATAGAGGCAAAAGACAACTCGGCCAATTAACAACTGCCAACTTCATTTTACCTGTGTTGTTAATTGCACAAACAACTGACAACATAATTCTTTCGTCTGTCAGTGCGAGAAAATAATCCCCTTCCCACGAGAATCCCCTTCGGCTCCTGATTCACCCAGTCTCTATGAAATTTACTAACGCTTGTAGAAGTAAAATGATATTTTGTGTTCTGCTCACCCGCCATCATCTACATCAATTGTTCCACCAAAGTAGTCAATAAAGTCCTCATCTTCATGACCCTCAACTTCGCGGTGCTGTACAGCTCTGTCGTCCAACTACAAACAAAAAGAAACTGGTTCAATCAACACAGCCTCGTTATCGTTTTTGAGTTGCGTACATGGCAAACTGGTCCAAGATGTAGATTACCGTATACCTTTAGAGGTATCTAGCGTCAAAGCGATGTACCGCGTCCGGATTAACTTCACATATCTAAACCCCTATCAAACTGTGCGAAGACGTTTGAAATATAATGAATTGACGAATTTTTCACGACCTCTAAATGTGAGCGTCCAAATCACCCCTTGAAAGCTTCAAGTCAAAGCGAATTTTGCTTTTCGCCAATATTTTATTTGTTCCCCAGGTTTTGGAGCCAAAGCCGTGAAATGCTGTCCTCGTTTTGTCAAGGTCACTTGCAGGGAAATGTTACAGAAACATTTCGAAATAGGATTAAAAAGAAATGTGGAGTGATGGTATAAAAATCGCTCTCGGAGAAAAAAATATTTGTTGTTTGTATGTTAAACTAGCTACTGTCCAAATTAGCTAGTCAACCCCCTCTTGGTGAAGCAACAAATGAAAACTTTTGCGAATACTTTGGCAGAAATTAAGGCAAAACCTCTGTACAGGTACTTCATTGTAATTTCTAGTTTTAGCCATTGCTAGGTGAAACATTTTTGAATTAGGTTTCAATTCTCGAATTGCAACATTTTGGGAGCTTGTGCACAAAGTTTTAGCCACCCCTTAAAATCTTGAATCCCCCCGTGTTATCGATTCATGCAGTTTACTTATCACGAGATGCTTCCTTACGTATGAATCCAGCTCAACAGTTTTGTAGGCAGCGGTTCCATATTCATCTTGAGTAGAATTCTTCCCAATCCAGAAATGGACATCGAAATGTATTGACTGCAAAAAGAGAGAAAGCGACAATAAAGAAAACAGAATCCTTAGATGCTTAGAATAAAACATCAAGCACAATTTGAAAGTGTTTTGATGTGATTTAGTTCTTTGTATGCGGTATATCATGTATTAAAGGGCTAATAAACATTTATTTACTGCACATAAAGCCTAATTTAACTTGTAGATGTCAAACAAGAAGTTTAGTCGTGGCTTAACACAAAACAACCAAAACGTAATTTCATATAAATTAACTTAAACGTAAGATAGTTAAGAAAACAACTCTTGTACAACACATGGCTTGAACATCCCACTCGATGTAGGATAGACTAGAACTAAAGGCCGGTTGGCAGGTAAACTGGGCTCGGAATAAGTTTTAAATTTTGCGTTTAGCGATAATTCATTTTTTGAGAGGAAGGAGGTAGGCAATTTCCTGGGACGTTAGGTTGTGTATGAGGTTTTTCTGTGGGCAATTACTTGCGCAAGTTTTTTTTTTAATCTGGAGAGCAGAAAGCTCTTGCTCGATTGTTAACCGTGGCTCCCCTTGCGCGATATTGTTCCAGCAGTTTTTGATGAGTGGGAAATGTTTTGAAATTGCCCCCCCCCCTCCCAACCCCTCAAAAAGTAACGGTCCGTCCCTAGTATACAAACATTTGAGTCGGGATCCTTTTCCCCATGAAGAATTATGTATGAGTCACCGTTGTAAAACCTTCCATAGCTTTCCTTTGGCCAGTCTTTTACCTGAAATGACCATAGTGAGAAGAAACATAACAAACCAGTCAGAAATCCAGTATCATAGGTTTTGTGGAAGGTAATCGGATGGCGTTTGGAAATTAGTAAGACTGGATGCGATTATCGGTACAAACATTTTCCATTCTACGAGTGCACGTTCGACCCAGTGCTATTTTGGCGGGAAATAAGTAGTAGCCGTCGTCAATTATCTTGACATGACATTTGGCAGCGTGCGTCAGATTTGGCGGGAAGAGCCAGCCAGGAGTGACCGTAGTGGGGTGTATGGCGTTATATCCCCGCCAAAAATCAAGTTGTGCTCTCAACATTCAAGTTTTAGCTTTAAAAATGATGTTTACCATTTCCAAATTAACATTCGAATACAAAACCGTTTCTTTGCGTTTAACATCGTATCTTTCCTTGATCACTCCCATATTTCAATGAAAAAACACAAACCAACATCCAAGTTTTCCATTCATCAATCGACTTTTCGCTTCAGCAATAACATTCATCCTTTCGGGTTTAACAATCAAGATCCTCCAATGAAGAGCAATACCACTTTGAAAATGAGGTCTTTGCTTTTATGAAATACCGAAGAAGACTCGAAGATACGCCAGGCACAGCTTTTTTATTCAACATTGAAGTTTGATTTGAACTTCACGCTTCAGTGGACACGCTCAAGGTCAGGCAGTCAGGCATGCGCACTGGAAGCCTAACCACAATGCCCTAACCACAGGGAGCACATAATCTTGCTGAGTAGGGAGAGAGTTAATAAAGGAAAATAATAAATAGTTTACACCGCTGCTTACAAATCCTGTTTAACACTGTAGCGCTAAAACTCGTACCTAGGACTTTCCGTGCTCAGCAAATTTTTTTTTGGTTTGTACAAAATTTGACAAGGGAGGCAGCTCTTTGCCAAAACATTTTGAACGCACTACGAACATTCGCTCGAATTTCGAAATTTCGTTGCTTTCACGAAACCAAACAAACACAAAATGAGGTGGGAAGATCGTTCTACAACCCGGCGAAATACGTCTTCGAATATCTTTGCGACAGTTGGAGAGTTTTAGCGCTTTTTGCAAAGTTTTGTCTCAATTCGCTTTTCGCAACATGATCGTACCGTTACCTAAATCCCAAAAAAAACATGTCGGGAGCTAATACCAGAAGCGTTTTAGCGAGAGTTTGCGGTAACAAAAGATTCTGTAAAATCATTTTACGTCAAAAAACCTGTGTGAGAGAGGGAGGGGAGCATTCAAAATGTTTTGGCAAAGAGTTGCCTAGTCTCCTTCGCAGATGCTCCCCCTTACTAACGGCTGCTCACTCAAGCTCTGCATTCCTTTCCTTAAATTGACCAATAAGGAGCAG
>CM042751.1:9653561-9673561 GCA_022496165.2 Catalaphyllia jardinei
AATATTTTGTGTTTGAGGAAAAGTCTGTCAGGGAAATCACGTGATTATCGTGATGTTATCGTTGTTGAAAATCTCCGTGTTCGAAATCTTTTCAGTCTTCAAAAAAAAAGCGCTAGCCGGCGTTTTCAAATTTCTTCGATCTCAAGAGCGCGGCTTTTGAGAAGCTCAGTTTTCCTGACCGATTAGTGTGGACGGTAGGCCTTACCGTACAAATTAAGGCTACGTTTTGAAACTTCTCCGGCGTATTGTGGAGGCCTCAGTCTTTGTTGAGCTTAATAGATTCAGTTATTTTACCTGTTTTTAATTTAACTGTCAAAAAGAGGCATTGATCGCTATCTAGATAATATATATTCGAACCGTCTGATGACTTAATATTCTGCATTTAATATCGGCGACAAAAGGACGTCAAAATATCAAGAACTGGCGTTTACGTTTCTTTTAAACGTTTGACAGTTGAATAGCTTTGAGATAGAACTGTCGTCTCAATTTTATACCTTTGGTATTTACATAAAAAATTCTGTGATTATTTTTTTCTCGGGAGGAAACAGACTTATGAGCTATACACGGGATAATTCTGTGAAACTGAAAACAAATACATCTTGAGACTGACTGGCCAAATAATTTACAACGTTTACGTCGCCTACATAATAAAACAATTTTTCCTTGGTTTTTTGAAACTGTTATTTTTACCCCGCGACTAATTTGAAACCGATGCTTGGTTAAACTGTGCGATTGTGATGCAGTCTGACTTTGAAAACAAGCGCTGCATGTGTCCTCTTGATGTCTGTGTTTATTATTTTCAAATTCAGGGATTGAGATAAAAATATTATAAAAACAAAAATAAGTTGTTAGTAAGGTTGATAAGCGTACGCTTAATATAGAAATTACCGGGGTGAGCTACAGTGCTGTCAGTGGTTCACAGCTGTTTCCAAGATGTTTCAGTACTTTTAATAGATCAAAAGTGTCACTTCTTTTCAGACAGAAGAACTCGTTTTCCAGCCACCCCTGGTTTTGGATCGACCTTCACCTCAGTTTTTTCATCGATCCCCACTCCTTTCAGTATTTCTTCCCTATCTTTTTCTGAGAACTTTTAGATGCGGCACTGTACAGGATATTATTGCAAAGTATATTACTGAACATGCTAAAAAATCTTCCTCGAAACATTTATAACACTTTTAAGGACGTTCGCGCTAATTGTTTCGCACGCAAATTCACACGCCAGGTCACGCATCAAGCGCGCGCTAAAATAAACAATGATAGAGCAGATGGCCAGTGCTATAGCTTTGCCTGGACGTTGGGTGATCCCTGTTTTTTTGATGGATCATTTTCTCTACCGATTTTCTACGTTTGGGGAAACAATGAAGAAAATCTATCGATTCGAAGTTTGACTTTTTTGCAAAATGCTCCAGCGAATGTCATTCTTTTTAGCTCTTCGTGTATCTGTACGGCAGTTTCAAGAGCCTCTTGAAGGGTTAAGTTATTTAAAAACGTTTGCAACATTTGGAATTATGAGCACAATGGATTCACTTATACAAAATATTACTAGGATAGTTTGTCTCCATTGATTCATCTTTGATATTTTAAGCTAAAAACCCTGGAGACCATGCTGGTTTACTCGCGCTAATTTTTCAAAATCAGACTAGTTTTCGACACGCTTTGTCTCTAAAACTAAGTCTGCGACCCCAAATTCAATTTTGGTTTTCATTTCTGAAACGAGTAATTCATTCTCTGTCCGCAGAATCTATCAAGTCGACTGCCGAATAATCCCCGAGAATTTCAGTTTAGAATCTGGCTACGGAAGAGAAAATGGTGAGTGAGTGAGTGAGTGAATACTTTATTTACCCTCGGATTTTAGAGTAGCTTCATCGTAGTTAATATCTCCGAGCTTTGCCCACCCCAAATCTCAGCATAACAACAAAGGCCAGACCACAACACCGGGAACTTCATGTCCTACTCTTTATGATGAGCGCGTGGGTTCTTTTACGTGTGGGTTCTTTTACGTCTCCATGATAACATCGAAGATGCAGGAGGCGGGGCCTACAGTTTATAGTCCTTATCCAAGAAGACCTGAACGTCTAACCATTTGCAGATACAATTACAAAAGCAGCACTTTCTCCTCAGTTATTTTAAGACCCTGAGTGCTGGTCCGGTCTGGGACTCGAACCCTCGACCTCCCGCACTGCAGTCCGGCGCTCAACCAACTGAGCTAACCAAGACCCAGTTTAAGTGTCTGTACCGTTCAACGCAAACGTACATGTAAAATAGCTTAAAAATAATAACTAGGAATCGACTGGAAAGAGAGTTTCCTTTTTCAGCAAATAACACGCAGTCTTTTGAAAGAAAGCAAAAACGTTTAGTGCAAACAAACATTTTTTACTTGGGCTCTCCATTTGATTATTTTGTTTCTTGTTCCTCTCCAAATAAAAAGCTTCAACACTGAGTTGTTTTTAGAACCTCTTCGCCGACTGAATAAAAGGATTTGAATTTCTCTAAATCCATTTTCCCCTTGAAAAATTACTCCACTCGGTCAAATAATTATTATTATTATTATACATTGTACTCACTATCAGCATTCCGATTGGCCAAGAGCCCCCTGCTTATTTTGAGAATTCACGTGATTTTGTGGACAAGCATGATTAGGGTATAATCTGCTATCCAATTATATGTGCAGATTATACCTCGCGCAGTGCGCATGCGTAATACACCTTTGGCTAAAGAGCACGAGCACTTGAATGGTTTCGAAAGATACGGCCGCTTGGTGGGTTTGTCCTTGTATTTTTAGAAGCACAAATAAAATCTACTTGCATTTCACACATATTTTCCATAAAACAATGTATAATAAAACAATAACTGAATTCGGTTTTTGTGATATCGGGAATAATCAAGGTCTCATCCAATTATTGATTTAACAGAGAATTAACTCTGAAGTGTACATTTTTAGTGCTAATTTAACCCATGAATAACCCACTGGGCGTTAGCCCTAGTAAAGGGAATCAGGAAACCACACGAGGTAAAGAAAAAATCTTTTGACCTCGGTGGGAATCGAACCCACGACCTCCGGAACAGATCTACCGTTACTCTGCCGACTGAGCTACGAGGTCGGACAGAGAAAGTCGGGGTCGATTTAGATGGTGAATCGCGGCGAAGAGAAAGTAAGGGTACATATGAATGTTGTGCCGCGTAGCACTATGAACACAAATGATGTAACAGAGAATTAACTCTGAAGTGTAAATTTTAGTGCTAATTTAACCCATGAATAAATAAGAGTAACGGTAAGATCTGGTCCGGAGGTTGTGGGTTCGATTCCCACCGAGGTCAAAAGATTTTTTCTTTACCTCATGTGGTTCCCTGATTCCCTTTACTAAGGCTAACGCCCAGTGGGTTATTCATGGGTTAAATTAGCACTAAAATTTACACTTCAGAGTTAATTCTCTGTTACATCATTTGTGTTCATAGTGCTACGCGGCACAACATTCATACTCATCCAATTATTGTTTACAGTTACACCCTGATAATTTAGACTCGGTTATTACGAATTCCCCGTCATTTCAAACTCAAGACCACTTCCCTTGGATTTGCTCGTCAGTCATTTGTTATCGGTAATTTCGAATTCCCGCTATATCGAACCTTTTTCTCGTTTCCCCTGAGTGTTTGAACTAGCGGGGTTCAACTGTACTGATATATAAACGCGAAAATTTGCTCGGATATTTGTCCGCGGACATTATCTGTTCCGAGAAGACAACAGGAAAACGGAAAACGGTGAGCTTCGAGGAACAGATAATGTACAGCCAGTAAAACATGACAAATTGGACTTTGCACTTTGGTGTGAAAACGTACATCGAACTCGTATAGTGAAGATATTTGTTTACAAACATTGCTTTTGTTATTTAAATGTTGAAAACGTTTTAAAAACAAAAGAACTCTTTGTTTCACCAGCCAATAGTTCTCTCGTTGGCATATTAATAACAATAGGTGACGTCACTGATATCTTTGCTATAATATCTCTAGGTTTTGAATATGTTTAAGGTTGATCAATGTTTGAGAACATATTAAAAGCTTAGCGGAAAATATGTGAATACAGCAGGAAAAATCAGAAAAGTTGCGATGACGTTAACTCGAATAAAGATTTCGATTTTGTCGATTGAGTGAAAACTCCCTGTCTAGTTTATTTTGGTAGTGTAAAGTTTCACTATATGAAAGAAACACACATGTTAGTAGCCTTTTGGCAAACGTTGGTGAAAATTGTTGTAGCATTGATCTCAGCACAAAAGACAACGAAACAAATCTTTGTCACGATTTGTTGACAATCTGAAAACACCGACTCGGACTTGAAAGTGCACGCGCTGCACTATGCAAATGAGCTAATCGTACGCATCTGGCTTTCAAAAACTTTTGCAAACTCGCCAAACGAGCAGAAACAACAAGAAACTATCAAAAACAGGTTTTGGTTATGATAAAAGCATTGTTTGGTAAACTCAAAATTAACTCGATACTGGAGTAAGAACGTTTCTCTACAGAACAAACACAACAGTTTTAATACGCGTACAACTGCCGGTGAGCGGATTTTATTCATTCACATCGCGAAATTAAGAAATTCTCGACCCTGAAAATTACACTTTTTCCATTAAATCAGAACATAAAAGTACATAGAATAGCCCTGGTTCTTCTTCTTTGCCTTATTCCCTGCCATCGCTGTGAAAAATGGGCAAGACAATCTCGCAACTCTCACCATTTGATCACGCAATGTGACAACATCCACGCGAGAGCCCAAGACACGTGCGTGGATCAGCGCGGATACATGACGTCAGGATGGCGCAATTTGTTCTAAAAACAGAAACATGGTCCCATATCATGGGTTCGCGCGGATCCCAAGACTTACTGTCTCCGTCCCTGATTATGGCTCTTGGGAATATCCATGGGTATCCCCACTTTTAGCTGGGGATAATCGGTCAAGTGACACGTTTAGACCATGCAAGCGCGCGCGAGCGAAAATATTTGATGGATTATATGAGAATTCGTACTTTGACCAATGGATGCGACAAGGCTCTCGTGCGAGTTACAGTGTTATTTTTTTCCAATTACACTTTTACGGCTGTTTTGAAGTGTTTTCCTCCATTATGTGTAACTTAAACTCCCGGGCTTTACTTCTTGTATTGTTCTCACAAGTTTTTAGTGACATTTAAGAATCACTGACTCGAAATATCGAGAATCGCTGGACAGATTCGAAAAATCGAAAACCCTGAAACTTTGCCTCGAGAACGCTTTTAGAGAGCTCTCTTTGAAAATATTATTCCGATATTCTAAGAATCTAACGTCTTCGAGAAATTCGCAAAAAAAACGAATATAGACCTTTTTACCTCATTAAATATGCAAAAAATGTCGGTAAAACTGACAAAGTTCTTGGTATTCGCATTCAAACAGTTTACAATTTTAGAACACGGGATAAACTTAGCACAAAAGCTTCACCTTTCTTCTATCTAACACTAGGAAGTTTCAATTTTTTCAAGTAATTTGAAGGTTTCCGTCGACTGTCAAAGAATTGCCTTCTTAAGCTCCTACGGAAACAGTAAAAGTTGCGTATTTTTACGAGCTTAAAACGCATCTTCGTATGCTCGATATCGAGTCGAAATTAACATTAGGATAATCCTTTGGCCTTCTTATATCAAAATTTTAAATAAAAAATCTGGGCAGTCTGAACGCGCGCTAGCGAACATAAGAGATTTTAAGGTAGGTGATAACTTATTTGAATAATCTACGAAAACGAAAAGTCTATTTCTGATAGAATGACTACTCGGCATATTGTTGTTTTATAGTTGAAATCTATCTTCAAAAGTTATTCTCGGCTAATGTAGGCTTTATTTCCGCGGCTCTCTTTAGGTCGGGCTACAGTATAAGATACTGGTACAGATACAATAGCCATTGAACTTGTAAACAATGTCGCGCAACATAAAATGTAGTTCAATTTGCAAGCAATAAAAACAGCTAAGTGGGACTATTGATCACAAAGGCATTTATTGTTTGGTTTTACAGCAGCTCCATTTTATATTGCCACTAAAACACTACTCTTGTTTTAAAAAAATAGCACAATCATTCCCTTGCAATAACTCTGAATGAGACACGTGCATGCAAGGTGTCATTTCCACAAAGCTTTGCAATTAATAAAGCACGAGATTTCCTTGATTATAGCTTGCTGTGTTATATTAAATGGCGTTTTGCAGTTTTGCGTATCTTGTTGGTTGTTGGCGTCTCTTGTTGATTTAAAAAACTTGTGATCGTGATGTGAAAGCACGCTTAAAATTTTGTAACATTTTGACGAATGGCATTCTTGGGCTATGAATATCCCTTAGTACAGATTGGTGAGTTTGGATGTACCAATTTCATGATACAAGAAACCACAGTTGCTCCTTCGTTAAACAGAAATGCCACGCTTCTACTTACCTGCACGAGCTAGTAAAAGTTTTCTTTCGCTTATTGACGCTTTGAACATTCGTCATAGATCTTATTGCAATCTTTCATTCAAAAAAATTCTATAAAAAAGATTGATTCTAAGCAAAGTTATTAACGAAAAACGTTTCTTTCTATTAATTATCTCAAATTGATAGTTGTCAACACCCTGTTAACATCCGTTGATACGAGAGTAAATTTGCATTAAAAAATCACGTAACAGACGCGGTGTTGTGCGATTTTCATGCGTTTGTGTTTGCGTTTTAAGATTGGTCGTCGACGTGCTGCTTCGAGTGTTTTCTAATTTGTAGACTATAAATTTAAAAGCATATTTGTTCCATGTCGTTGAAGAAAAAACGCAAAAGTACTTGTCCTTTTGCTAGTGCGAAGAACCCTTCAAAGAGGAAAAAGCGTTAGATTTCATTCGATAAGTATCGAGCTGATGTTTTAGCGGATAGTGATCGAGAGGTTTTCTCCTGCTTTGAGCAGGAGAAATTATTTGCTCTAGACAAGGAAGAGCAAAATCGATAGAAGAACGAGACCGTTAGTGCTAGTATAGCCGGGAGAAAATTGAAGGCAAAGGCAAAGACGAACCCGCAGAACCGAACTCGCAGTAGCCGTGGCAAAAGTTGGCCAGTCGAACAACTGTTGCCGGCGATCGCCTGCAAGAAAATCTCTTGATAGCAGTTTCTTGTCGGTTTTGTCATGCAGATGTGACTTTGTTAGAGAATGTTTCTGCAAGATCCGGGCTTGGCTTATGTTGGATCGTGCCCTGTCAAAACGAGGATTGCCCGTCGAGGAATGTGCATTTCTCTAATTATAAATTCCTTGGCGCTTTCGCCTTTTGGTAACTTCTTGATCGATATCTGCATGCGTAAGTCCCCCAAGGTTTCCTTTCCCTTGTTTACGCGAACACTTTTTCCCTGTCTTCGGCATCCCTCAAGCTGTTTCATTAGAAGGAATGTGAATCCACATTAGCTAGGGCTTTTAAAAAGTAGAAAACGAAAAATGAACGAAAATTATTCAGTCCTTACTAACCTTGTTGTGCGAGCGGCGGAAATCAGATCTTGCAAAGAATATTTCTCGCCAGGAGCAACAGTTGAGCCCGTTTTGTAATTGACATGAGCTCTATTGTTAAAAATACTAGCAGTAACCAATGGTTAGGAAGTGCGGGCGTGGTCTGCTGCGAGATGGAACAGACATTATTGAGGATAGCGTTGGAGAAGCGCGGGGCTGTGGGTTCCTGCTGTTGATTTATTTATAATCAGTTGTTCTTGTCGTTAATAATATTACTATTATTGCTGTTGTTATTATTGTTGTTATTATTATTGATATCTTTATTATTATTATCATTATTATTATTATTATTATTATTGTTGATGAAGTTAGGACTACTGTTAACATAGGAAACCAGGTCGAAATTAAAAGTCGTTCTTCCTCAAGTGGCCAATTGAATAGGAATTGAATAGGTTTACAGGGAGATGGAAAAAGATGGAAAAACCGCTGGAAAACTCTTGGAGAGAGGACAAGAACCAAAACTTAACTAAACGCCCAAATGGCTTGGACGCAGAGAAGACGCACTTTAAATGGAATGAAAATTTTATTGAAAATAAACGAAATTACTTACATAAGTGAAAACAGTAAGAATTGTTCACGAGCAGTAAATAAGAAGAACATGTGTACAAGCACAAGGTGAAAAATGATGAAAAAATTACTGTCAGAAACTAACTGGCTACTTCTTGATGGGTTAAGTAAACTTACTTTTTTTGTTCATGTTGGTGATAGAAAAATAGCAGTTAACTTTCGCGAAACTATAGTTGTCTTTTCACCTGGTAACATACACGCAAGCGAGTAGTTACAGAGTTAAAAAAAACTTCAGGCAATACTGAACGGATTTCTAAAATTCAAAGTTCCTTACAAAGCTTAGATTGTGAACTAAAAGATGAAGCCAGTATTCCCGATGCACCGATAATAGAAAAAGAGCAGTAAATTTTCGCGAAATTCCAATTGTCTGCGTAATTTAATTCCCTCGCTGACATGTACGCGAGCGAGTGGTTCAAGAAGAAAAAATTGTAACTCAGCGAATACTGAACAGATTTCGAAAATTCAAAGTTCCTTAGAGAACTTAAATTGTGTACTGAGAGGGTAGCAATTTTGTCTGATGCGTCGATGATAGAAAAAGAGCAGTAAACTTCTGCGAAATTCAAGTTGTCTACGTAATTAAATTCACCCGGTGACATTGACGCAAGCGAGTAGTTATGGAGTAAAAACGTTTTCTCAGGGAATACTGAAAACATTTGGAAAGTTCAAAGTTAAAGCGTTTGATTTTGTGGATCAAATCACTTATATTTGCAGTTTAGCGTTTCACTCAACACCAGGGCCTTTGCTCCGTCGTTTCCTCACATACCGTTCATTCCAGTTGGAAGAACAAAGGAATGCTAAGAATGTGCCCAAAGTCGGCTCTAGCATTGTACCCTTTAAAAATGTGCCGCTGACCACCAACGCCGAGATTAGTCTGAGGGCTCGCTTTTGCTCGCCCGCAATAACGTTATTGCGTAATGTCATGTTGACGGTGCCCAGAGAGCTTGGGCTACCTGTGATCTTATGTAATTATCTCATTACACCGGAAAAACGCCCCGAAGTATCTTATCCTTCACCTCTTGAAACGAAAATTTCAGCGAGTGAGGCGCACATTTTGAGTTCGTTTCCGGCGAATGTTCAACATTTTTCGCTGTAATTTGGAGAGAACGTTGCCCGACAATCAGGCAAAAACACGAGGTTGGGGAATTTTTATTTTTTTGCTTCTCTCAAAAGTTATGACTATTTTAGTGAAGAGAATCTCTCAAAGTTAAACTGCGTGTCAGGAACAAACCAAACAAGTAATCAACGACTCGAAAGTCGACGTAGATTTTCCTTATTTCTTTATTATTTGGAATTATTAAAGCTGACTAATTGAAAAAAACAATACAAACGACAAAATAATCCCAGAATTAGTCCATCGAAACGTCTCTGGAGTACCAGTGTTAGAAATATGCCGAGGAGTCATTCTATAAATGGACTTTTTGTTTTCGTAGATTATGCAAATAAGTTATCACATACCTTAAAATCTTTTATGTTTGCTAGCGCGCGTTCAGACTGCCCAGATTTTTTTTTTGAAATCTTGATAGAAGAAGGCCAAAGGATTATCCCAATGTTAATTTCGACTCGATATCGAGCATACTCATATGCGTTTTAAGCTCATAAAAATACGCAACTTTTACTGTTTCCGTAGGAGCTTTTAAGCTCTTAAAAGAAGGCAATTCTTTGACAGTCGACGGAATCCTTCAAATTACTTGAAAAAATTGAAACTTTCTAGTGTTAGATAGAAGAAAGGTGAAGCTTTTGTGCTAAGTTCATCCTGTGTTCTAAAATTGTAAACTGTTTGAATGCGAATACCAAGAACTTTGTCAATTTTGCCGACATTTTTTGAACATTTAATGAGGTAATTACAGGTTAACGCATTCAGCGAGTGAATTATCGGGATTTTCCTGCACGAGTTCACTAACAATGAACGAGAAATTTCAATACTGCACGAGGCCGCCGAGTGTGGTATTGAAAATTTCGAGCTCATTGTTAGTGAACGATAATGACGTCAAGGAGGTTGTTTCGCCGCAACCCAGTGTCACGTGGTACAAATCAACCAATCAGAAAATCGGAATTCGTACAGTGTATGAAAGTTGAATAATAAAAAGGTGTATTTTCGTTTTTTTGCGAATTTCTCGAAGACGTTAGATTCTTAGAAAATCGGATTAATATCTTCGAAGAGAGCTCCCTAAAAGCGTTCTTGAGGCAAAGTTTCAGGGTTTTCGATTTTTCAAACCTGCCCAGCGATTCTCGATATTTCGAATCAGTTACACTTAAATCTAACTTTGCACATAATTGTAACATTTGATCTGTTATTTTCTCAATGCAATCAACTGCCACCTGAAACTGGAGATAGACTGCAGTATTTTAGTGAATGAAACATCATTTATAGTACGCTAACTATACTACTTGGGTGAATTGTCGTCAAAGCTGCCTGAAATGACTCAATGGAAACTGAAAAGATAAGAAACAAAAAACTCACAGTTAGGACATTGCATTTTAGTTAAGTCTCTCATAATTCTGCCTAAAACTGTTTCTGGGGAATTTGAGTATTGATGCGTAGTCTTTACTCATGTATTTTTTGGTTTTGATTGCATGAGGACCAAGTTATTACAATTAGCAACGCTAGTTTAAGCCGCAAGATTGCGCAAAAATGCCTAGAAATCGAACTTTTGTTGTACAATTTTGCATCAGACCATACAAAGGAAGGTAAGGTAAAGTCTGCATACGAGCCAATTGTGGCCCACCAGGCCAGAGCTTATCCCGGTTTCTATACAAAGGAAGAGAGCAACAAAAAACCCCCAGTTTTTTGAGCAACTTTCATTACAAAACTTTTTCTTGAGCAGGTTTTGAGCAACTTTCTGAAAAATTGCGGGCAACTTTTTGGGAAATCTCGAGCAACTTCTGGAAAGCCCTATAAAAAAAAACGAGTTAGCTTACTTATGAGTTTATTGCGGAATTTAATTGAGTGGAGAGCTGATCTTCTTTTACTACAGTCATGGCAATGGTGGGATGTTGGTCCAACTCTGGGCACTGCTTGAGATAATGCTGCAAAATATTAAAACAATTCAGTGCTCATGAGCTTACGTGACTGAACGCTAAATTCCCTTAACTTTCTAAGCAAAATTTCAAGTCAACTCAGACAAGACTCTATTTGACGTCCATGTGTTCGTGCAAAAGGGATGGTAGACGAGGCTCGGAAGGTCGCTGTGAAATAACCAACTTAAGATCAGCACAAACTTTGGATTATACAGCCAAAAGCCAGGAAAAACGACAATCGGAAACTTTAAAATTTAGTTTCAAAGACAGCTCGCTGATGTATTGGGAAAAGTGGCAGCAAACGTATATCGAAACTAAATCTTTTGGTGGCAGCGTGGTACTTGTTACTTAGAAAAAAAATGTGGGAAAATGTTCAAATGTTGCCAATGTGGTCATTGGGCTTGGCTACAACTAATTCACAGGCAAACCATTTTAACTGAGGAAACAAATGTCGGTTTAAAAATCCCAAATGACCGGAGGCAGGCCAGTTGGCTATTTACAAGGGTGACCGAGGAGTTGAACTAGAGTATACCCAGAAACAACTCCAGCTTAGTGACCAGAGCGAGGCGTGAACCTGCTGCCTTCGTATTTCAAGCCCGGCACCCTAATCACTCGACCACGCTGCCTCGAAATGTTGTACAGTACTCTTATAAAGTGCCGCCAAGATTCTTACAGAAATAACTCGCGGTATCTAAACTTACGTGTCCATAGATCAGACCGCTCTTTTTGTCGCCATTCCAGTCATCACCAATCCTGATAAACAAATGATCCTCAGCATCCCTCCTCCCAAACCGCACGTCAACAATATTCACTGTGAAATATATAGAGGATATTACACGGTGGCGAGAACATATGAATTTTTCGTTCTCGTAGCAAGAACAATATCTCACTCGTTCGCTTCTCTCACTCGTGAGATATTGTTCTTGCCACGAGAACGTAAAATTCATATCTTCGAGCTAACGTGTAATGTTCTTTTTATTATATGAACATACCGATGACGACGTTTTTGATGATTTTCCGAAGATTTCCGACAACTTTCCGAAGATTTTTCAAAATTGTTCCGAAGGCCAGACGAACGTTCCCGAACATTTTTCTAGAATTTCCGAAAATTTCCAAAGATGTCCGAAGGTTTCCGAAGATTGCTGATTACTTTCGAGGAAGACCTGAAGATGTTTCGATGATACACCAACGAATTTAAGTACAATTTAAGAGACACACTTGATATCAGTGAAAGCATCGATATCGTCACATGTGAGGATATCGTATCCTTTTTATCAATTTGTTACCACTCGGTGTACCACTGACTTTTACATAATAATTGAGAAATACACAATGTTCAACGACAAATATCCGAGCATATTTTCGCGCCAAATGGAGGCTATTGTGTTTATTATCATTCAAATCTTTTTTTGCAACACGCGCAATTTTGAAGAGAATGGGAATATTCAACAACTATTCACCTCTAGCCACCGACACTGAGGTGAACAGTTATTTTAGTATATACTAAAACAGTGAGATAATATACATCACAAAAAAATTAATTTGGACAATGTCTTCATTTGTCACGGATGCAAACCGGGACGCCAGTTTCTCGGAGGTAAATAGCAAAGGATATTCAGAGTTTCACTAGCCAATCAGAGGGCGCCTTCGACGCTATCCAAAGTGCAGGTGGCTAGCGGTAAATATCCACCGCTAGGCACCGACACTGTGGCGAATAGTTGTTAATTAGTATATACTAAAACAGTGAGATAATATACACCACAAAAAGATAATTTGGATGATTTCCAAACTTGTTACGATGCAAACCGGGACGCCATTTTGTTTCGAGCTGCTTGGAGGTAAAGAGCAAAGGATATTCAGAGGTTGGCACTCCTTCAACGCTATCCACTGTTTTAGTATACACTAAATAAACAATAGCCTCCATTTAACGCGAACATATGCTAGGATATTTGTCCGCGGACATTGTTTGTTCTGTGAGCTTCGAGGCAATGAGGGCAATAATGGATTTTTTATATGGTTCAACTTTGTAATGAGAGTCTTCCATTTTGTTGTTGGGGCCGGAATTGACCCGACGCTGTTGCTGAGGATAAAAAGTTTATCTCCTTTTACTCTACAGTCGGCATGGCATCAGTCGATCTAGTAGCCAGTTCCTTCCCGCTGGCTAATAGCTTTCCGCAGTGAAATTCTCCACCAACGATGTCATAGATAATTGCTGCGAACGATTACTACCCGATGGGACGTATGGCTGCCATCTTCCTTTGATAAACTTATGTCTTTCAACTCAGCTAGCCTGCGTAGGGGGGGGGGGGAATCGAACAAGCGAGCTCGCCTGGGGTGAGCAAAAAATGGGCCGAAGTGGAGAGGATGGGGGAGGGGATTGACAGGAAAGGAATCGCTTTTTTGCCCCACCCCTTCCCCCTGCTCCTTATTTTTCGTACTCACTCGCAGTTTTGTTCCCTTCGCGTTCTTTTGGAAGCAAACGCCTGCTACGCAGACTACAACCCGGCTTAAAATAACAAAATTGAATGAATTCAGACCTTCTGAAGATTTCATTTTATTGCTACAAACATCAGCTCCTTCTGCCACTGGTATGAATTCCAATTCCAACGGAGGATCCGATTTCCTAAAGGCATGGGCGAATAAAACAATTTAAATACAGCTTAGCAATGTGGAAATTGCCTCCAGAGAGCAAAAATGTCTCTTTTAGAGGTCGGTTTCCAAAAACAACAGCAGCGTTTCTGAGGACGGTTGGAAAACTTTTGTTTATTTTTTTTGGTTGCAGGCATAACTCCTCCAGACATAACCATCTCAGTAAACACATGTTACTTACTGTAAAATTAGATTTGTATGAAAAAGTAATCGTGAAGTGAATAATACAATATGCGAAGCACTTACACGCTAACTTTGAACATCATCTTCTTTTGTCCCAAAAATACAGAAGACTACAAGAAAATTTCAGTATATTTTGTTAGTTTATGTACTGACTAGTCTGTCCTCAGTCTTAATTCCCATTCCGGAGAACAGATTAAAAAAGGAGAAAACCAAGAGAGCGAAAGAAGTGAAGCGTGCGAGCGAGTAGTCTGCTGGCAGCCGGTTTTTTTCTCTTAGAGTTACTAGGACGAGCGTTTAGTCATCGCCAACGCAAATGGCTTTGGCCGTGTTGTCTCGTCCCATTCTCCTTTAGACTAAATAGTCTCTCTTCATAATCCCTGCTGAAAATTCGAGAGAAAAACAAACTGCCAGCAGTCTAGCGAGCGAGGAGCGCGAAGCCGACCGTC
This sequence comes from Catalaphyllia jardinei, assembly GCA_022496165.2. Lineage (NCBI taxonomy): Eukaryota > Metazoa > Cnidaria > Anthozoa > Scleractinia > Caryophylliidae > Catalaphyllia > Catalaphyllia jardinei. Next base: position 9,667,946 of record CM042751.1, read on the forward strand.
GGGCGTTCGCGCCCGGTTTAATTCCCCGCAGTTATATTTTGCTGGCACCCTGAACGATGTTAGACAAAACAGTAGATCTGTGAACAGACTATAGCTTTGCATTGAGAAACACTTAGTTGCAGTTTTTAGTTGTGAGCGAAGTAACGTTCGTCTTTGTCTCTGTATAGGAAGCAAAACAAGATGCAATTCGATGACTCTTATATGACGTAAGTCTCCGGTAGGGCACGTGTGCAAAATCAGTTACCTCCTGCCTTGATGGTTTACGCTTCTTAGCAACATTCGGGAACGCATCGTACATAGAATCATGTTTTGTTTTTTCGCCTTCATCTAAATAAAACAAAAGTATTGCTTTAGTCTTTCGCGTTGAAAAGGCAGTTAGAATTTATTTATAATAACAAGTCAATTTAAAGGGCACTAATGTTGTTGCGATCTTCCAATAGTCCACATCGGACATATTAATATTCTAGCAATGCTCCGAGGCCTTCAGGACAAACTTCTATATTTGGTGTTGTTTTCTTTGTAAGTCTCTTTTGCGAATTGAGGTACAATAGGAACTTAAAAATTTTGCAATTTTAACTCGAAAGGCTCGGAGCCATGTCAGAAAAAATTATTTTTCCCAAGTCCGGGAGGGTACGGTAACCAATCCTGCAATCTGATTAGTTCTCAGCGAAGTGGGGATTTTCTTCTCCCTGACCACGGTTACGGCGGGAAACAGCGCGGGTGAATTTGTCGTGTTGGGTGACGTGTTGGCCAATTTTCGTGAGTGAACTAGCGGCAATGGTCAACCTTTGCTCTTTTTACACCTCAATCGAAGATCAATCAACACAAGTTTATCTCTATTCACTTAAAAATGACAAGGAAAGTCACTGTAAGTAAATTCAATTGAGTACTTTGAGACCTTTTGACGTTGTGAGAGTTTGATTGGTTGTTTGTAGCTCGGCGCTGTTAAAGGTCCGGTAAATAACCCAGCAATCTGGTTGCAATTCAGTATAACTCAGTTTAATGTTGAGTTTGATTGTCAGAAATTCAGTAACATGGCTTACCGACAATTCTCACAGCAATGCCAGTCTCTTTTCGATCCACCTTCAATGGAAAAACAAAAGTTAAGACGAGTTTGTAAAGGAGAATCTTTGCAAGAGAACATGCAAATGTTGCTGCTCTCCAAATCACTGTGCCTGGATCATCGAGAACTTTTTCGGATCACTTGGACCATTTTCGCCGCATTTTTCTAGAGACTTCAGCGTGAGGGCCCAATACGGGCATTGAAGTAAAGAGAAAAATAAAAAGTTATCACCTTCATTTGTGAGACATAATTATTGACTTTGCATCTTAAGCCTTTCTCTGAAGGATCTTTATCAGTGAACATACCAAACCACTGAAAGATAGTAAAAGAAACAGTAATGAGAGCAAGAATGAAAGACTAGAGATCATACTTAAGAAATTCACTGAGCTCGAGATTTCTATGAGGTGCAAGTTGATGAGGCCGAAAAAATAATCACCTCGTAGAAATCGATACAGTGGAACCTCGATATAACGAAATGCCAAGGGACGGGGAAAATATGTTCGCCATAACAAGGTTTCGTTGTATCGAGGTTCTTTCCCATACATTTTACAATTACTGGGGTGAGGAATATTGCTCGTTATTATTCCGGGGACCTCGTTATATGTAGACGTTCGTTAAATCGAAGTTGCACTGTAACTTAATTGTTCGAGTGGAATTCTAAAAAACTATTCATTGAAATGATGATTTCTTAATGACTCCTTTCGTTAAATTAAGCCCATTTTGATGTCAGTTGCTCAACAAATCGATCAAATTTGTGCCACCGGGACACACTCGGGGCAGAGTGTTAACGTTATAAAAAATGCTTTAACTAAATTTTCAACGCGTTGATACCTGGAAAATCTTCGTCCCTCTGTCAAGTATAAAAGCATCATTTGAGACCAATGCTCCTCTCTTCAGTGCGGTTTCTCGCACGCAAATTTTCTGAGACAAAATAAAAAACACTCTGGTACTTTATGAAGCCTATATAAAGGTAAGGGAAAGTGTTACTTTTATCTATAGTACCCCTGCCTTTTTCATATCGGGGTCCCCTTTCCCGGACCCGAGGATCGCATTGAAATCGGATGAACCTATATTTAACTTACTCCACCGGCTGTTGGTCTTGATACACGGAGAAGTCTATCTTTGTAGGTGGAGCACAAGTCACAATCGACCATTTCGTCTGACCTATCAAAAAATTGTTTGATTTACATTTATGACAGGATCACAAGTAAACATTCATTCAGAACTCATTGTTGCGACGTTTAATTTGTGGAAAATCCAACAATTCAATAAGACAAATAAATATTTTGTTACTGGTGGGGCCGAAATTCAACAACAATGTTTTATAAGATAGATAGTTAAGAACTACGAGGTGCTATCAAGACTCACTTTCCTTTCAGCACAGTAAAGGCCTCAAAATAATTCATAAAACGCTTGGATTCGTAGTCCTGCACCTCTCGGTGAAGTAGGGCTTTGCCGTCCATCTGACGAATAAAAAATACAAAATAAAAAGCGAGTTGTAACTTATTTTGTGTATGTATGTATGAATGAAAAAGACATCTAAGCATGATTTCGGCTGTTTTTCTTTGGTTTGTTTTTGCAGGAATGATCTGGTAAGAAGTACGTATGTGGTTGTGACATGACACTGATTATCGCCGAGCCGAGCGCCTTTTACATATTATCTCTATTAATTTTTAATGAAACCTGTCTCGAAAAATAATCGTTAGAATCTCGCGCAGGCCTCGTGTTACCAAGGATACAAGAATGCAACTGGCTCGCGCGAAACCTGTTTGAATTTGCAATCTACTGAAAGAAGTCTGAAACTTTCTTGTTAGTTCCACAGCTAGCGCTCATGCCCGTTACACAACGTGGCTAAATTTTGTTGCAGGAAACAACATTCAGGAACTTTATAAAATGAAATTACTTTTCCATGAGCAAAAATATGGACAGGAAATGCTGCAACTCGAGCGACACTGAGGCGACAAGTAAATGAAAACAGAAGAGAACGTAAAGGCTATTACCGCATCATCCAAAGCGATGGCATTGTATAAACCTCTTTTGTATAACTTTGAAGAGGCTGACTTTCCTACCCAGCAGTGAATATCATAAGCAGTCTGAAACAAAGAAAATATTCCCGAGTCGGTCAAATCTTCACCTTGATATAAGTTTGAGGGTACAGATTGTACGTAAACAATGAGAATTTTAAACAAGAATTTTAACACATAACTGAACAAGATGACTGACTGGTCTAGTATAGAGGGCAAGGTGACTGGCTGACTTGCCGGAGAGTGTGGTGAGAGATTACAGAACTGTTGTTGTAACTGGTCAAGAATTCAAAGTAAAGATTAAGCACAATCTCACACTCAACATAAAGTGTGACGTTTAAGATTTTTTTTTACGCTTCACAGAAAAAACAAACATAATTTGATAAAAGTGCAAGTGTTGTGTGACTGGACTGAAAAGCGAGGTTAATACGTCAGAGTTTCTACTCCATTGACATGGCAGTTGTAACTTTACGAAGTATGAATGTTTTTTCTTGCTTTGCTAGCTTTTAAAACCAATTTTCGAACTTTTTCAGTTTGAATTTCCCAATTTTAGAGTTCTCTAGTTTTTTTCTTCTGACCATAATTTTTTTGTTTTTGGTTTATGTAGTGTATTGCATGATTGAATAGAATTCCGTCTTACCGTTGCCGATGTCTTAAGATAGGTACAGTTTAGTACTATATACACTTCCTCGCTGAAGAACTTTCCTTCTTTAGCTAAGCACCACTCTTCGACCTAAAATTAACACAAAAATGACGTTAGAAATGAAATCCTTTAAAAGTTGTCTCCACGCACGCAACAAAAAGTCACAAACGCGGGAATCTCGCGCGATCCACGCGTTTCAAGGACGGTGGTTTGAATATTTATAATTTGGTAGTTTTCGCTTTATTTGCATTTAACCGACAAAGTAAACAGATCAAGTTCAAAGGCTACTGCAAGTTGTATCAATTCTCTCGAGGAGCTGTCTTGACATGGAAGTGATACCAGTTGGTCGTTTCATGTACATCCCTCGACTGGAAAGAATATCAACCTTTCAGTTGGAAAGAATAACAACTTTTCCAATCAGTTTTCACAATGTCCATATACACATACAGATGGCGAAATCGTTTACTTTTCGTATTTAATATTCGTTAAAATCTCGCCTTATTTGGAAAAGAAGTAATTCTGTGCTATTCAGATTGTTATAAAACCAAAACATTCTTCAACAAAACTTCGATAACACGGTTTCATATTAAGTCCAAGTTTTTAAGTACGCAAGCGTTACAATGTGTCGATAATATTCTAAGTTATTTCTAACGGCTAATATTTTTTCTTTTCGATATATTAGACTTGTCGAATTATTCCACAACTTGAAATGAGAACTTGGAACGAAATATAAACCGAGAGATGGTTCAAAAAATGAAGTTGCAAGCCAAAGTATATTTTAAAAACTTTTTTTACTATAGAGCTAGAATGCCACGAAATTGTCGCTCAAAAGTGCGAAAGTACGAAAGTTTTTATTCTCGTGTATATTCCGCAGGTGTTGAGCAGCTCTTTAATGAAACTTTTAAGGGTGAATGCCGTTGAAAAAATCCCGCAGGTTTAGTTTAATTTCAGGAGTTACTGGCAGCCGTTAAACAATTATTTACTCGAGATATTTAGAAGATTACAGGCATGCAAAGTGTTCTGTCAAAACACACCGCTAAAGTTCCAACAACAAAATTCTTACATCATTCTCTATGATTCTCCACGCTTGTGTTCCTTCTTTGTTAAAACTTCCTTTCCAGTCCTAAGATAGAATAAAAGCCACGTCAATTACACGAAGACAAGTAATTCATCTGTATAATTCATCTGTATCCATTAGCACAAGCAAAGTTAATCGAAGTAAGTAGATCTAAGCTATTTCGGATTACCTTGACGGGTACGTCTCCACTCGAGCTGTAAAGCTTAATATCTGCGTCTTTCCACAAGTTATACTCCATCGCCAATATGAAGCGAAATCTACTCTAGTTTCTCCGTTTTAGTCAAGGTACAGACAACTTTTTTTGCTCCTCTTTACGTTCCAGCCCCAGTTATGAAAGTTTCATTGCAACACGATTTTCTTCCGCGATCTAACTGGTCGGCTTTTTGAGACAAGCCTTTATTTTGGAGATATCAAACAGTAACTTTTGTTAACGACTGATGTAAAAACGTTTCTTATTCGCTCGTATAACACTCCTTTACCCTGCTCACAGTGGTTCGTTAGCTTCCTTTGAATTATGTATAGCTCACCCAAAAATAAACAGAACTCAGCCCGAATTAACTTAAAGCAAACAATCCCATCCCGGTTACTTATGAAGAAATATTATTACGAAGAACGTACGATCCATTTCACAATTTTTTCACCTTGCCACTCATAGATAATTTCTGTTATAGTTGTCTTCAGTTTAAATGAAATTTTACAGTGGTAAAGTGCTGTGATTGGCAGCTGTTGTGTCACGGTTCAAATGTGACAATGTAAAGAAAAGAAGTTGGAAAAATGAGTTCATAAGCCAAAATCAATGTTAGCATTC
>CM042751.1:9683561-9698278 GCA_022496165.2 Catalaphyllia jardinei
TGAAATGGATAGAACAAGATGAAAAGCCAACCAAATATTTCTATAATCTCGAAAAAACAAACTATGAGAAAAAACTGATCCGAGAGGTGAAACTAGAAAATGAAGAGATAATCTCAATTCCCGCTCAGGTCAACAAAGGAATCAAAGCTTTTTACAGGAACATGTACACCGCTAAAATAATTGACAATATGGACAACTATGCATATGAGCAAAAATTTAATGAGTTTATTGAAAATTTGAACATTCCTCAACTTAACGATGAAGAACAAAGCTTCCTGGAAAAAGACTTGACTATCAACGAATTGAGAGAAGCATTAACTTCCTTTTCGGATAATAAATCCCCAGGGGAGGACGGTTTTACAAAGGAATTTTATCAAACCTTTTTTGATCTTCTCTGCAACCACCTTATTAATTCTTATAATGAGGCTTTTCGCAAAGGTTCATTATCTGTATCACAGAAACGAGGAACAATAACACTGATCCCGAAAGGCGATGAGAATTTGATAAAATTAAAAAACTGGCGCCCTATATCTCTACTCAATATTGATTATAAAATCTTATCCAAGGTACTGGCGAGGAGAATGGAAAAAGTCTTACCAAGATTGGTTCGCTCTGATCAAACAGGTTTTGTTAATGGTAGATGTATAGGACAAAACATCAGACTCTTGAATGATATAATGGAATATACAGACATTAAAGAAACTGCCAGGAATTTTTCTTTTTGTTGACTTCGAAAAGGCATTCGATACAATAGAATGGAATTTTATATCAAATACCCTAGAAGTGTTTAAATTTGGCTGCAACTGCCAAAAATGGTTATCTGTATTTACAACAATATACAAAGCGCTGTTATGAATGGTGGCCATATGACTGATTATTTTGAAATAACAAGATGAGTGCGACAGGGGTGTCCACTTAGCCCTTCCCTCTTTATTCTTACTGTGGAATTGTTAGCTTTGAAGATCCGCCAGAGCCCAAACTGCAGAGGTATACGTCTACCAAACGATAAAGAAGCGAGAATTTCACAATTTGCTGACGATACAACTATCATTACAAATAGTACAGACTCCCTCAAATCACACCTCCAGACTATAGAAGTATTTGGGGCCATCTCAGGGTTAAAATTAAATAGGAAGAAGACCAAAGCAATGTGGCTAGGTTCCATAAAACACAATACTTCTAAGATACTAGAATTCAAAAGCACGAGAGAGCCAGTTAAAGTTTTGGGGATCTAGGATATAATCAAGATAAGATCATTGCAGAAAATTTCCTCAACAGAATTAGGAAAATGAAAACTAAATTGAATTTATGGCTTTCGAGAGATCTCACGCTCTATGGTAAATCTTTATTGGCTAAAACGTTAGGTGTATCCCAATAGGCCACTTTCGATATATTAAAATTCAGCTTGATAGTGAGGCTTAGAGGACAAAAACAAAAGAAATGAATAAACATGGTCATTCAGTTTCCTTTGTTTGTGTCCTCTAAGCCTCCTGATTATTTCACAGATTGGGTGAAAAAATTTATATATAAATCCACAAAGGATAATAAATTAAGGCAATTTTCGTTTAGGTTATTGCGCAAAATAATAATGACCAAAAGGGAGTTTTTCAAATTCAGACTAGTTGAGGATGAAGCATGCACTCTTTGTCTCCTATCAGACTCTATAGAACATACATTTCTAGACTGTATTGTGACAACGGCCTTTTACTCGGAAGCCATATCATGGTTCAACCATGAAAATGACACCGACATTACACTTTCAAGTAAGCAAATAACCTTTAATGGCATCCCCCGTTTAACTCATCTAACTGATCACCCAAGATGCAGACTACACCTTTTCGTCATTATTCTAAAACAATACATTTATGCCTGTAAGTGTTTGCATAAGAAAGCTAACATGCAGGAATTTCAAAGAAAAGTTATACTACAATGGCAAATGGAGAAATGCGCTCTTCCCTAAATCACAGATTTTCTCGCGAAGCTTTTACTCTGATTTAACTAGCCAGTTACGCTAAATCAAAGCCCAAAGTCTTATCTTTTTTACCAGATTGTCTCTAAATCTACCTTGTACTGTTAATAGAAAAAAACTAAGGTATCGTCTTGTAAAGCAATTCAAGCAATTTTAAGTAGGCAAGTAGGTTCAATTAGTGCATGAATTATGCTTTGTATTCTGATGTGAGTGATATGTTGTTTAGTACTGTAATATATAGAAGAAAAAAAACAACAACAACAAAAAAAACAACAACAACTTTCTCAATAAACTTGCATCCGTCCAAGGAGATCATAGCCTACTTACTCGTCTACGACCATACCACAGGGAAAGCAGTGGCTCTCGTCCGATCATCGCAGTCAATGATTGCAATCAATGCTTAAGAAATAGAAAACATGTACCGTGTTTGTATCGAGTTATATAAACACGAGTGGAAGTTTGGGAGAACGAGAAATGCTGTGGGAACACGAGCTGCAGGCGCGTGTTTCCACAGCTTTTTTGAGTTCACCCAAACTTTCACGAGTGTTTGTATAACTCGATACAAACACGGAGTACATGTTTTCTATTTCTTTTAGAAAACACCACGACGAGAAAAAGGAAAACAACTTGTTAACTTTGATTATCAAAATGTAAATTCTCTTTGCTCGCGCCATCACTACGTCAACTGCGCGCGCTAGTTCTGTGTCTCCATCGAGTTATACAAACAGGCTTTTTAACCAATCAGCGCGCGTGCTTTCTTAGGACTGTTCAAAATGCATTGTAGGATGGGGCACAGGCTCCTCAAGCTCAGAATACGTGGTGTATGGTGTGTATAGAGGAAAATCGCGGATCGTAATAAAAAATTGTGTAAATAACTACCTCATTTGAAATAATTTGAAACCGTAAATAACGGTTTCAAATAACTTCACTAAAAGGCGTCAGAATGGCTCTAAAATCGGCACAAGAGACAAAAAATGAGATAGTTACTTACTCAATTTTATTTTTACGATCCATAAACACAAGCTGTCGCATACACCACGTATTTTGAGCTTGGGGAGCCTGTGGATGGGGCACGTTTTTTCGTCCTCCCTCTTTACTTCCTTTATCTTGTGCAAATTGAGTTCCTTGTCAGAGGATTTTCAAGGATGTTTCCCGATCCTTGGGCTGCCCGTCATGACAGGAACAAAGTTGATTTAGCGTTCATTGTAGACTGCACAGGATCTATGGGGTCTCACATCAGGCAGGCACAAAAACATGTGCGAAGTATCGCGGAAACTGTGGCGAGAACTGCGTTCAACGTCAAACTTGCTTTGGTGGAGTACAGGGATCACCCCCCGCAAGATAACTCGTTTATAACAAGAACCCATGACTTAACGCATTCGCTGGATGAAATGAAAAGATGGGTTGACGGTATGAGCGCCAATGGAGGCGGGGATGGACCAGAATCAGTCGCTTGTGCTTTGGACGACGCTGCCAAGCTCAGTTACAGACAAGATGCCACAAAGATTTGCGTCCTTATTTGTGAGTTCACTAAATAAGCTTAAGCTTACTTTCTGTTAAATGTTATATCATTAATCGTTAGTGTATGTTACTCCATGACAAGACTGTATGTACACAAACAACCTAAGATAAATGTGCGTCTCGACAACCTAAGCTTACACGACTTTACTGGCGCTAAAGGAAAGAACTGTTGTAAAGTTTTATAGAGGTAAATATTTTATATAGGAGCAATCACAGAATGCAGGGCCACTTCGGATCATTTGTTTAACGTGTATCAAAATCTTTTGAAGAACGAAGTATAACGCGATAGGCACTCAACATCAAAGCATTAAGCTTATTATTGTACCTTCGAATGAGGAATTACACTTATTTGTACCAGTACAAGAAATTACATTAGCTTATGGCTCTGTCAATTCGAAGCCCCACCATCCTCTCTTTCCCCGGGATATTTGCATGTTGGGAATTTGACAACATTTCCCACCTAAGGGTAGGACACTTCTATAACAGGCCAGCTTATGCAAGAGTGGGGTAATGCCAGAAGTATTTTCAGCCCTCAGGTTTTTACAAATTACTGCACTTTCCAGTTGAGCCTGACACCACACAAGTGTTTCCACACAAAGTTTTGATGTCAAACCTTTGATGTTTCCGATAGCAACAAGAAAACCCTTCAATTTCACTGGTAAACCACGGTTCTTAAGATGGCAGCTCTACCTGCCGGAACTAGAGAAATTGGAATACTAGCACTAATAGGCCACGTTTGATATATCAATATTCTAACTTGGCTCCGGGGCTTTCGGGTCAAAATTGCAAATCTTTAAAGTTGCTTTTGTCTCTTAATTCCCAGAAGAGACTTGGATATAAAGAAAACAACACCAAATATAGAAGTTTGACCTGAAAGCCTCGGAGCCATGTTATACTGTGTTTACACTCAAGCGTTTACCAAGGTAAACATTAACTGACTAAACCCTGGTACATTTTGTACAGTGTTTATACTGGCTCAAATAACTAAGGTAAATCTGTCATCAATCACAATCTGATCGAATTGGCAGCAAATGCTAAGTCCATGCACGAAATGCTCGTGTTTAAAAGAGAAGCTGTGACTCTTGTAGTCCTCACGTTTTATTTTCTTGTTCTTGATCAGCAAACCCAGGAATCGAGATTGCAGCAGCTCTTACTTTTGCGGCACCTAAAGAGGTCAAGGCGAAAGCAATTAATTCTGCTACAAAATGCCCTTCCCAAGACAAGGCGCGTTAGATGTGCATGGTTTTTGCCTAGAAACCAATTCTGGGCCATGTTTTTTGAAAGCTGATTAACGCTAACCCAGGGTTAAAAGGTGTCTGGAGTATTTATTTTTCTTGTATAAAACTGTTTTTTACTGCTTATGTTTTGTGTAGTTTGAGCTCAGTCAAGTTCAAAACTGAAGAACGAACAGTATAAACAGAAAACCTCACCGAAAGGTTACAAAACTCAAATGAAAATTCTCGCTAATCCTGTGTTAGCTTAATCGGGCTTTGAACAACCCGGCCCTGGTTCAAAACTCTTAGACTATTAAATGGAAAATTTCGTTGAAGAATGGTTTGTTGTGTATGATTTTTGCCTTTGTTTTTTGCCATAACTTCTTCTTAAACCGAAACCAAGCGTGGAAACTTGATCGAAAACCTGGTCTCGAAAACGTGATCAAATGAGACTGACGCAATCCCGATACCACAGGATGTGAAATTCTATGCGACCGCAAGCGGATGTATCTGTCATTCAAACCTTGGTTACTGACCTTAACCATGCCTGTGCTCAGGGTAAACCGAACTTTTACCTCAGTTAACTTTCTATTGTCTTGGGCTGTGTTTACCAGGGTATCAGTTGGCGTTTACACATGCAAAATATTTACCCAGGTAAGTTAACTCCAATACCTTGGTGGCAAGCTCAAGTCTAAACAGGGCGTTAGAATATTGATATATCGAAACTGGCCTATTGTTGGTAGTAAACAGTTTTGGTTTTCACTGGCTGCTGGGTGATATTAATAACCATCGCTATATCTTTTCACTCAAGCTATGGTGTCGTGAAAAACTCATTTTGATTAGTTACCCACAGATTTCCAGATATGCAGTGAAGCGCAACTAATCAGTAGGTGTTTCACAGTTTAACAGGCTTTTCGGTAGGCATCTTCTCATTTTCCCCCTCCCCCATCCCTCACCGTCTAACATGGTGGTCTAAAGATTGTAATGCTAACTCGTTCACCCCAACAAGATGTCTGCACTGCAGGCTAGGTTTATTAGTACAGCAGGGACTTCTTTCGAGTTCACAGTAAGCCTATCTCTCTTGATGCTTGCATGCATGTATAACATGATAAATGAATTTTGTTTCAAGATGCCCAGCTTTCACACAATAATTTTCATTTTGCAAAATACAGAGAAACACAAACTTTATAGCCTTCAACATAAGTAAATATATTCTGTTAAATAAATTTCAGAAGCAGCATTTCTTTAACTCATCTTTATTCCATTTGCAAACCTTTGGAAAGTTATTGTTGAATTGCAATCACCAAGCACATGAAGTTTGCACTACTTGCAAACATTTCGCACAGTCTTTTACTTTCACGATGACCGATTCTGCCAATGAATACCTAGACTCGTATCCAGATGCTCTCTGGACTCAACATGCAATCTTGCTCCCCCACAAATGTGTTCTGAAACACAGCTCCTGGCTATTCACTTTACCCAATCACAGCATACTTCCTGATCAAGCAGCAAACTTCTGGATTGACAGAGATTTTTCAAGAGACTTTAGAGGGACCTTTCAACAAATTTATGGACACTAAGACTGTGAATTTAAATACCTTGTCGACAAAATACTAGAGTGTTATGTGGAGAAAAGCGGACATTCATTTGGCTAGTTCCTCTCAAATGCTGAAGCCTACTGGAAGTCTGCTTAGAACTTGATAAATGATGTTTTCATGAGTTTGTGAAACATTTACAATATTCTGTGTAATCCCCCTCAAGAAACTATTGGTGTATTTCACCATGAAAAACAGGAAGTGTTCATAAGTCAACAAACTCAGACAGGATATTAGAAAAATTTCTTTTGAGTGTTGCCGTTGATGTGGCATGAAACAGTTTGCACTGTAGTTCTCCCCCCAGGTGGGCCTGTTTAGCTTATTATTTGCTTTTTATTACACAATGAGCTGGTGCTGATTGACTCTAAAGTAATTTTCATGTGATCTACAAGTGATCTTTATGAACAATGGGTAAGAAATGTGCTGTTTGTTTCAACAGACGGTTGTGGGGGAGGAAGACTGTGTTCAGAGCCTATATAACTATGCATTTCCCTATGAGAATACTTTTGAATTACTCAATGTATCTTCTGCTTTTCACTAATAACCTTTTCTCTGCTCTTAAAACTTTCTTAACATGAAATGTCTTTGTTGCTTTGTTCCACAGATTTTTGTGTCTGGCCCTGAGTCTCTGCTTTCATTCTTTCAGTTGCTGTGATTGAATTTGATGAGAATATTAGAAACTTGATCCATGGTTATTTTATAAAAAGCATTAGACCACTCTTTCCATGGGTTTACTGGTGCAATAAACCACTTGAGATGTTGGGATGTAGAACACTTGAAAAGCTTTTAAATCAATTTCCTAACAGCTTGTGATTTACAAGCTTGTCTTCTCCCGCCATCCTGTGTGGCTTATTGCGCCAGTAAACCTATAGAAAGAGTGCTCCATTGCTTGATTAAATCACCTGATTGCCTTCATTAAAAAATAGCATTGTTGATAGCATTGTTGGACTCTTGCACTTTTCAGGGGAATGGAAGTTCCACTCTCACCACCAGTATTCTTAGTTTTCAGTATTACTAGCTGTGTCTATGCAAGGTGTATACAAGAATTGGTGCATTCCTCTATTTTCATATGCATATTTCCATCTGTCTTTCAAAAAGCTCTAACACTTTGACACAACCAGATTTAAATGTTCAATCAGTATCTAATTTGTATGGGTAATCATACGGTTTCGAGTTCAATTTGGAATTAATTTGCACGTGTGAGTTTTCAAAAAGCTGAAATTGCATGAGCTGCTTCGGCAAGTGCAATTTGCTTTTTGAAAACTCACAAGTGCAAATTAATTCCAGATTGAACTAGAAAAACCGTATGATTACTTATTAATAATATAAACATGAAAAAATTTGTGTGGAGGATGTTTTAAACTTTATGAACTCTGAACTCACCTCTCAGTTTTGTGCACGCGCTTAATCTCAGGAGATTTTAATTAGCCAACCGTGGCCCAGAATGTGCTCGTGCATGCATTTGAACTTCGCTGTCGTTATTTTCCAGATTTTTATCTTTGTTGTATTTTCTTGGCAGGTTTGAGAATTTAGTTCAGCCTTGCTGGAGTTTTTGGAGATTTGAGTCTAGTTTCTTCACCGTTTTTAGGCATTATGATTCGCTGTTTACTGTGTGTTCCAGATTACATAGTTAGTTCCTCAAAGGATTCGTAAATTTGTCTGAGTCTGAGCCGACCTGAGCCTACAACTCGCTGAATACAATTCTCAATAGAGGAAGTGCTGGTGATTTTAATTAGCCAATCGTGGCCCAGAATGTGCTCGCGCATGCATTTGAACTTCGCTGTTGTAATTTTCCAGATTTTCATCTTTGTTGTATTTTCTTGGCGGGTTTGAGAATTTAGTTCAGCCTTGCTGCAGTTTTTGGAGATTTGTGTCTAGTTTCTTCACCGTTTTTAGGCATTATGATTCGCCGTTTACTGTGTGTTCCGGATCACGTAGTTAGTTCCTCAAAGGGTTCGTAAATTTGTCTGAGTCTGAGCCGACCTAAGCCTACAACTCGCTGAATACAATTCTCAACAGAGGAAGTGCCGGAAGATCTTTCTTGAAGCCATTTTTGTCATTTGAAGCTTCTGCACAAACCTTTCATCATAATTTTACGTGACATCATTGTCTTAGACAATTTCCTTTTGTCTTTCAGTCAATCATAATCCATAATTACGATGTGTAATTTGCACTGGTGTTACACTTTTGCACCGGTGTTACACTTGAACTGCACTGCTCTGAGCCAATCAGAATCAAGTAATTTTTTCATGTATATTATTAATTAAAGTAAGTTATGTGAAAAAAAGATATGAATTTCTCTCAATGCATAGTGTGTCTTAATTAGTAAATGGTGTTCATGATAAAGGGGAATATTTCATTTGTTCACAAACTGCAGTCATTGGCAGTGGCATATTTCACTGGATGACATCAAATGCTATCCCACAATACAATTCTCCCTGAGATCAAAGGCTGAATGTTTGCTCAACTTCCAAGTTACAGTTTAAGTAATAACAAACTTTATTATTGTTGATAGTAGCAAGCATTTGAATATTCAAACAATATTTTTACAATAACTGCAGAAATTCTCGAGTGTAAATTGGCTATTCTCATTGTCAATAGGTGGACATGACAGACACTTGAGTTTATAATGTGATGTTTACTGATGCAGCAAGTGAGATCAGACAATTTGGCTATTTGTTATAATAAAACCCAAATTGATGTCAGTTTTTCTGTCCTGTTATTGACAATAAATTTTGTCATAACATTATCATAGTAGTCTGGATCTACTCGGCTATTGCTTCATGGGTGTTATCAATATCAACATTCAAAATTCTTGATCAAAAAAACTGACGTTCATTTGTTAAATGTGATGACATTGTTCATTATGGTTTCCCTGCTCCTTTTCACTCTTGTTAGCTGATGCTCCACCCCATGGGCTTGGCCTGGAACACGATGGCTTCCCAGATGGCTGTCCAACTGGAAATGACCCTCTGAGGGCTTGCAGAATGATGGTTGAAAAAGGAATTGTATTGTACTGTGTGGGATGTGAACCCAGTATTTTACGCTACAAAGACTTCTTTATGGGCTTGGCATACATAACTGGAGGGCAGTATGTTCCACTTTCCAGAGCTCAAGGCCTTTCAAAGGTGAAGTATTTTTTAATCTGCATTCTATGTGAAGATGTCAGTAGCTTTTAATTATCATGATTTATGATTTCATCTTTTTCATCTTGTTAAACTAAGTGAAACATACAAATATGAGTTTTTTGCTCATTTCTACTGATTTATTTTAATAAACACAAGGAATATGAAAGCAATATTGGTTACAAAAAAAAGAGGTCACAATACAGTCAAACCTCTCCTTATGGACAGCTCTCTAATACGGACACCTTTCTAATATGGACAGTTCACTTGGTCCTGGGAAAATGTCCATACATTCTTTGTAAAAATAACCTCAGTCTATAATACGGACCCTCTATAAGACAGACAACGGACAAAAAATCTCGGCCCCAGAGAGAAAATTCATACAAACTTAACCTCTTTGTTATGGACAGTTCGTATTCAACACAATTTCCTGTTTTTAGTTACATATCAAAATGTAATCAATTGTCTCATTGTTCATATGATAACAGCAGCATTTCTTTTCAATCAGTAAAAATTATATATCGACATGTCATTGCCATTTATCATCAAGATTTCTAAATTTTTGAAGACTCTCCAGCTGTTGCTTTCCTTTTCCCATCTCTTTTCTTCACAACACTTTATCTTGACAGACTGTCTAGGACAGCTGGGTTTTCTGTAAGATCCAAGCACTTCTCCAAATGCTCAATGAGTTTGTGTGGTCCAGTGAAAATATATTCACATGTGATCTCCATGCCTAATCCTCCCCCCCTGATTAACTGGCTTCACACATACGTTGACAACTCCATTGGTCCCTGGCTTTTCAAGAAAATGTCTTATAAGCAAAGACCCAAACCCTCTTTCGTATTGACCAACATCAAACTGAGGCATGTTCCCCACGACCCTCCCACAACTCGGCTATCCTTGACAACGCTGACTGCATTTCTGTCTTGTTTGGGCCAGTTTTGACTCAGCCTTAAAAGTGATGTAATATTCATGACCTCTAATACGGCCACTTTGCTCTTTCCCTTTGGTGTCCGTATTAGAGAAGTCCGACTGTATTTCAAGAGCAAGCCACATCAGCCTTAGATAGTTAGATGTGGGTCATGTGGGTCCTCTATCCTGGTTCAATTGGAATTTGGAGATGTTGGTGTTTTTTGGAGAGAGAAAAACCTGAGAACCCAGAGAAAACTCTCGGGAAGACGAGAACCAACAACCCACATATCTGGCCAAAATTGAACGTGCCCCTCGTGGAAGGCTGGTGCTCTCACTACTGTACCGTCCCTACTCAGGAAGCAGGGATGGTGAAATGACAAAATGGCAAAATGTTTTACTGTGAGCTTTCAGAGCCAACACAGCGCCTTTCTGAAGTGGTGAAAAGTATTTATTTTAATCTCACATGGTCTTTGATGACTGAAGTTCCATCATGATGGTAAAATGTTTTGGTGAAACATGATTTAAATAGGATAACAGGAGACACTCAGCCATCATGTGACTTTCACTAGACAGAAAAATTGAAAATTGTTGGTCAATAGGATTTCGAAATATGTAATCACACAGATTTCTGAATGATGTATATCCTGTTTTTCCATGGAAATAAATAAGATGTTTTAGCAGATTTGTAGTGATATATGAGTTGAAATTGAGGAGCAGGATACAAGCCATTTTAAAAACGTTATTGCTCATTAAGTTACTAGGTTTCATTTGGGTTTTGTAGGTCATCATAAATGGGACACTTGAAGAAGTCGCTCAAGAAAACCTCATGGGATATGTAGAGGATTACTTGCACATGGAACTGGCTAAGCGTCGTGCAGAGAAAAAGAAGACAACAGTTGATGACTTAGCTGAAGACCTCCAGAAGCATCTGAGCCTCAGGAATGTCAAGTGTCAGCAGCTGCAGTGTAATGCAGAGGCACTTGAGCCTGCCTCACCAACAGCAAAGAAGATTGCTGGCTTAAAAAAACTGTCAGAAGTACGAAAACTGTTGAAAAACGAGACTCCGATGGACTACCGGTCCTTCACTAACATGCAGGCCACATTGGAGGTGACCATAACGGCTCCAGCGGAAGTGACCAAAAACCAGTGCGGAAGGTTAATTATGAAGGAACTTGGAAGGGAAAAACGGCCTGTTACGCATGATGAACTGACTGGAGAACTTGTTATTGAAGAATTGTAAGAGGTTGCCATGTCATTTTTATCGTTTCTGAAAACAATGTACAAAAAATGTGACGTGACAAGAGATTCTAATTCTGATCTCTAGAAGGCAACCCTAAGCAAAGAATATGGTAGTTTGCCTGTAGTTTGGCGGTAATTTATACGTGTTCATAACACTCAGTGGTTGGACAAGAAACTGTGTTTACAAGTTTAATTTGATGATTAGACGACAAGGTTATGTTGCTTTTAAGTGCACGAGTGGATCTACACTGTAGGTGAAGGATACAGGAGGTGTGGCCCCCCCCCCCCCCCAACTGAGATGATACTTATTTCATACTTACTGAGATTTTGAAATAGAATCGATAGCATGAAAAACTCATACGGAAATTTCTTCATCCAATTAGAAATCAGCTGTCAAAATGAATCAGTCAGTTCACAATTTGTTAACGTTGTTTTTGGCACCTCTTTGATCTCCATTCACAGAAGTTTGTAGAGTTTCCACAAGTTTACTCAAGTTTTCTTGCAAATTAGCTATAAACCACAGGAACAGCAGAACCAAACAAATTGAGCAAAAACCGAGCAAGAAAAGTTTTAAAGAAAGCAATTATGCCGTGAGCATTATCGACGACAGAGATTTTATGTGACATTGGAGGAGTTTGAGTTATCTTAGACTGAGATAGCATAGCTCAATTGTGACAGTATTGAGTTCTGAAGATAATAACATGCTGAGCATCTACTAGCCTTGTACTTCTTGTACTTCTAAGAGTCCATCAACTTATGTCAGTTTATCATCATCTGTGATACTGAAGTTTACAGTACTACAGTGCCTATGCAACTGCTGCTGAGGTATAGAGATTGATAACGTTTTTGAAGTTGTATTCCCAGTGTATCAAGACAGGTAAATAGTGCATAGATTATCAATGCAGCTCATGATGGGAAGGTTAACAGTAAAGACTTGTCCAAGCAGGAAATGTTTCATAACGAAACATGATCAAACATTCTTTGGTGACTATAACCATTTTCATGTTAGAACACCTAGTTTGATTGTGTTGCATAAAATTTCAACGTTGACAAACATTTGATCAAACACATTTTGCTCATTTGGATGTTGATCAAACATATTTGGTACCATTGAGCCACTCGGTTCAACAGTTCAACATTGGCATGTTTGGTCACCATTTAACGTTTGGTGATGATTGGTTGGCAAACATTTGCTATTTGAACAGGGCTAATTACCATTGAGTATACACCACAGCTTTCTCGCATTTGGATTGGCCGTATTTTTTATGCATTTTTTTTTCTTCGAAACTTAGCACTGAAGAAGGACCATGCCCAAAACCTCTGCTAAATAGTGAACTTTTCTGACCCTTTTTCAGGTACGATTTATAGTTTCAAACTATTTGCTCTTTTCCACACAGCCACATATTTTTTTTGAATTACCACTATTGTATCTTTTTATTACGAGGTATAAATTTAAATAGTCACATGTCTTTTTTATGACTATGGTCATCACTTTGCATGAACACAAAGAAACCATTTGAGTGCCTTCAGTTGCCTGATGCCAATCTCAGTTACTTGATTTCGGGCCAGATTTAATTGTAAAGTTATATTGATATAATATTTCATTGATTGTGAATGCATTGTTATGATGGAAGATGTGTCGTCTGCCTTGAAAATGTAATTCAATTCGAGCTGAAATAAATATTTGTTAGGTAGCACTGTCTTGTACTTCAATGTATGGTCTTTACTCTAATTATATGCAGAGTAAAAGGAGAGTTGCACCACTTTCTATTGTGTCGTCAGTCGTCACTTTATTCAGTTGACATTTTATATTTCAATTGAAAGTTGTTTCGAAGAAGCCGTGATCTGGTTATTGCTTTTGTGTCGATTTCACAACTTTAGCAACTGGCTGCATATCTGGAAACCTGCCAATTACAGAACAGATGCACAGCAATATTTAAGGTAAATTGATCACGTGACGCAAGAAGTGGTACGAACAAAAGAAGTTAAACACAAGTATTTGTTACTGAACAGACCAATGGCAACATGGAATCCGCTTTCTGTTTTACGTAATAAAGAAACAAGAAATGTTAATGACTTCATCTATATCTATGTTCCAAAATCGATTATAGATAAAAACCAATCAAATTGCCAAATTACAGTCAAACCTCTTCACAACGGCCACCTTGGGGACAGATGAAAGTGGCCGTTACACAAAGGTGGTCGCAATGAGGAGGTTGGGGTATAATATGTGACACTTTCGGGAGGTTAAAAAAATGTTGACTTATTGTATTGTAATATATGTATTGTAAGTAGTGCAAGTTAATGTAGTTTAAACATCGTGTAAAAAGTAATTATAGTGTAAGTACATATGTAAGTATAATATACAATGCTGTATTAAAGCAGTGTGAGCGACAAAAATTTAATTTTCGTTTTTCAGTAAGGTTTCAACAATGAATGTAGAAACATTAAAAAAGCATTCTAAGTAAATGTATTGGAAGTAGTGTAAGTGTTAGTGGTGCAAAGTTTTAGTAAGTATGGTGCAAGTATATGTTAATGTATAAATTGAAGTGCTGTAAGCATTGTGAGTTAAAACCCTGTAAATATAAAAAAAGAAACCAAACAGAAACGAAAAAACTGTGGCCCTTGTACCGGGGTGGCCATAGCAGAGAAATGGCCATTGTAGAGAAGTAGCCGTTGTAGTGAGGTGACCATGATAGAAAGGTGGCCGTGGCAGAAGGTTGGCCATTATAAAGGGGTGACCGTTGTAGAGAGGTGGCAGTAGTAAAAGAGGTGGCCGTCGTAGAGGGGTGGCCGTTGTGGAGAGGTAACCGTAATGGAGGTGGCCGTTGTAAAGAGGTGGCCATAGAAGAGGGGTGGTCGTTGTAGAGAGGTGGGCTTTGTAGAGGGGGTGCCATTGTAGAGGGATGGCCGTTGTGGAGACGCGGCCACTATAGACAGATGGCTGTAGTAGAAGAGGTTGCCATCGTAGAGAGGTGGTCGTAGAAGAGGGCTGGCCGTTGTAGAAAGGAGGTAGCCTTTGTGGAGAGAATGGTGCCCGTAGTAGAGGTGGCCATTTTAAGGCCTTTGTAGAGAGGTGGAATTGTAGATGGGTGGCCGTTGTAGAGAGGTGGCCATTGTAGAGCGTGGTTGTTGTAGAGAG
>CM042751.1:9701631-9730581 GCA_022496165.2 Catalaphyllia jardinei
CATCACCCAGTCAATCACCAACAGGAACAGGAACCCCAACATGTTGCATCCCTGCTAAACACTGACTTTACCTCAAACCAACCTGTCCTTCCATCACCATCCACCACAGCGCATGTACAAATAGTGTACATGATTTGCACCATTCTCTTTGTTGGTATTCCATAGCACCTCATGATCTTCCAGAGAGTGTCTCTGTGTATGCTGTCGAAGGCCTTCTCGTAGTGCACAAAACAAAGTTAGAGGCTGGAGTTCCATTTAACTACCTGCTCAATTATATTCCTTAATACAAAGATCTGTTCAGTTGTGTTCTTTCCCTTTCTAAAGCCAGCTTGTTCTCCTCTTAACTCAGCATCTGTTCCAGCAACAATTCTATTAATCAGGACTCTTCCCAACACCTTGGCTACAATGGACATGAGGGTGATACCTCTCCAGTTCTCGCAACTCGTCAGATCTCCTTTCTTGGGAAGCTTGATAGCATGCCCTCTGAGCCAGTCCTCTGGAACACTTTCTCCCTCCCATATTTTGTTGAATAACTCATGCAGGATCTGGACTGTGGTGTCAGTGTCAACCCTCAGAAGGTCTGCTGTGATGCTATGAATACCTGGTGCCTTTCCACTTTTCATGTCCCCCGATGTGCTCTTGATCTCTCCCCTTGTTATCTCTCCTATGTCAGTGCCATTATTCACCACATCTGTCTCCTCCACCTCAGTAGCGACTTCAGGAACTGGCCTGTTCAGGACTTCTGTAAAGAGTTCTTGCCTTCTCACTTTAACCTCACCTTCTTTTGTCAATAGCTTTCCTTCCTTGCTCTTTGCCATTCCTGCCTTTCTTGGCCCTTCTTTACATAACGTCCTAGTTGCTTCATGTACTCCTTTTATTTGGCCCTTCTTTTTCAGTTTCCTTCTGTCCTCAATCTTTTGCCAGCTTTCCATGCTAATCCAGCTCTTGCACTTCTTCTTCCTGCGCCCCAGTACTTCCCATGCTGTTTCAGTGTAGGCGGTTTTGATCTTCTTCCACATGTGGTCTATGCTCTTACTTTGGTCAGGCTGTTCACTGTTCTGTTGGTCATCTGCACCCATGTTGTTCTGATCAAACATCTGGGGGATTCTGAACCTATTCCTCAGCTCGAGCTGGAACTGTTGTCTAATCACAGGCTCTCTCAACTTGTTCTCCTCGAACCTGGTGATCCCCTCCTGTTTCTTGCCTGTGCTGTTTAGCCTGAGTTTGGCATTAGTTATTACAAGATTGTGGTCGCTTCCCACATCAGCTCCTCTGTGCACTCTTGTATCTTGCACTGACCTCTTGAACTGGGACCTGATTGCCACATGGTCGATCTGGTTTCGGTACTGGCCATGCAGGGAGGTCCATGTATACCTGTGCACATCCTTGTGAGGAAACTTGGTTGATGTTATAGTGAGGTTGTTACATGCACAGAAGGACACAAAACGGTCACTGTTATCGTTTCTCTCACAAATTATGCCATGTTTCCCAACGATGCCGCTCTCTCCCTCCTGACTCGCTCCCACTTTGGCGTTCCAGTCCCCCATTACCAAGAGCATGTCAAGTCTGGGAACTACATCCAACACCTTCTGTAGCTGATTGTAGAAGGTTTCTTTTGCCTTGTCTTCCGCTTCATTGGTTGGAGCGTACACCTGAACTATTGTTGTTTTTATGTATTTCATGTGGAATCTGGCTGTTATAATCCAAGCTGTAGCACTGAATAATTAAATTATCTGTCAGACATGTCTCTCTCCACCAAAATAATTGCAATTATTTGTTTTCATAATCAGTAAAAATGAGACAGTCAGTCAGTCAGTCAGTTATGTCCTTTCTTACAGCTCATTCTTTTTTCATTCTTTCTTTTTTCTGTTTTGCCCCTATTGTGTGGTAAAACATGCCTTTCTAGACTGCAAAAAGTCTCTCTTTTCCTCAAGAATCCATGCGGAAGAATGCAAAACAGTTAAACGTGCAATGCCTGACTGTGAGCATGATGTCCAGTAGCCCAGGCACATGAAGGCAAGCAAAAAGAGAGAATGCAATGTTTTCATACAGCAGTTTGGATGCCTGGCACTCTGATGACAGAGTAATTATAATCTTGGTCACATGGCACACATTACAAGTGACATGCAGCACACGCCAAAGTCTGTTGTTAGTAATGTTTGTCTCCTACAGTCCGATTCCTAGGGTTCATGATGTTTGCCTCTCTATTTTAAATTTCAGTCTTCTTCTTCGTCGGAGTCTTCTTGGATTCGCTCTGACGAAGGGCTAGCGCTCGAAACGGTGGCTAATTCACATTATCAACTCAGTTGATAAAACCAAATTATCTTCTAATACTCCCATTGACGCAGCACCACAGTTTCTTTTGAAACTTACCCCCTTTACTCGCAAATAGCTTGGTCTGGCATGGTTTTAGCTGCAATCTGTTGAATCATTCATCACATCTTACTGCAGTTTACCTGATATATATATCTTTGATCAATCAAAATAGAAAATTAGACCCGATTATCAGATTCAAAAATGGGTGCAGCTGTCAATCATCATTGATGTTGTCTGTCAAAGTAGCATCCAAAATGTTGTATGAAACTGTTGTAGTCTCTCTTCTTGCTTGTCTTCCAACGCCTCTGCTACCCGGCGGCTTGTGGTATTGCTGCTTGCATGTCACACTCGCATGCTTGCTTTTTTTGCACTTCCCTTACAGATGCTTGAGAAAAAGAGAGACTGTTTGCAGTCTACTGCCTCTCTCTGATCATTTTTATAACTGAGAAACCTTTTATGGTGGCTGAACACTGTTTTTGATACCTGTGGCTCACTCACCTTTTTCTCTAAAAGCCTTGATCCTTCACTCACCAAAAATGGCAGTAAGCAAGTTAACAACACAAACTTTGTTTTTTGGATAACGCTGATGTATATGCTGTTACCATGGCAATTTGAATAAATAAAAACAGGCCTTTAAAAGTTGTTTTGTTTATAATTTGCAGAAAATCTAGTCGTAATTTAGACTTTTCTTTTTAATTTGCATGCAACAAGCTTGTAATGATACTCACAAGTTAACACTATTTTTATAAATACAATTTAAGACAGAGATCTTCAATTATCCTTTGTTGAAGGTTTACTGAAATATCTAGAATGTTCAAGTTCTTAGTTATATTTTTTTTTCAATACTTTTTCAATACCAAGTTTTGTGAAATTTTAATGACTGGTTCTTGAGAAATAAGGGTAACAAAAAAGGAGTTCTCCAGTTTTCCCTTTTTGAACATATTTGTGCCTACTGACATGTTAACTGGGCTGTACAATTTTTTCCAGTTAACTGGTTTCTATTACAGAGGTCATAGGTTCAGTTGAATTGTGTGCATATATTGACTTGTACAATCATGTAGAAATGACTATGTTTATCAGAATGGCAGAACCTCTTTTATTGTTGAAATTTCAGAATAGTTTACAACCCACTTGCATGCTTCTGTCATTGTCAAGATGTTTGTTTGGTAGAACCAGAGCAAAACTAGAAGGACATATGGTCTTGTTGTGTAATGATTTGGCTTTTAAGAACCATTTCATTAACTTCAAGAAGTATATAATGTCTGCAAACGTTGTTGCTTACCAGAGATTTCTTTTTCAATTGGATATCTAGTTGTGTGACAAGAATGGTTTTAAAATCTTTCATTTATTAGTTATTTTAGATTATTAAAACGTCATGGATGATTGTTACGTAACATCTGCAATAAAAGTTATTTTTGTTATTATTACTTTTAAAAAAGTTCAGGGTGAAGTTTATATCACTTATGTATTGACTCCAGTGAGGAGCCTTTTCTGATACAAGTGCTTTAAGTCCCTTGTATTTTCCAAGTGTGATACAGTAAGTTAAATAATGTACTTCTTGCCTGTTGTTTGCTGTTAAAATATTAAGTACTTTTGGGAACCCCCTGAAATACATGGGAACCCTCCCTGAATACATGGTTGTCATGACGGAGCTGAAATTTATTTATTTTTGTGTGTACTTTAACTTGTCCTAAATGCAGAACAGGGTACAATTTCATGTGCAACTTTTCTAAAATCTGGATTTTTTTCAACACTCATTGTGGAATTGCCCTAAAATCATCATCATTATACTGCGTTCAATTATGAAGAAAAATAGCACAGATAGCGCAGGTGTCGAGGAAATAAATGATGGCTGTATCAGTGATGGCATATTTGTTTTTTGCAATCCTTGTGTGTGCACAAAAATTGTGTTCAACCACCTTTATAGTAAGGCCTGGTTACTGCATGAAAACCAGACTTGAGAAGTTAGTATATACCACCATATGCCACAGCAGTCTTACAGTTCAATATAAATTTCTACAATCTTGTGAAAACAGCTCCAAACATTGCAGTTGATGGGTGCTTAAAATAAAGCCGTATGTGACTTTTGAAAAACTTTGAGTTAACCAGCATTTAAATGCATACCAGCGGTTTTCACAATTTGCTCTAACTTGTTGTCTTCATTTGTTGACTAAAAAGAACTAGCAATAATTACTAGACTCTTTTTTAGACAAATGATATTAACTAAAACCAGAATAAACTATGAAAATTGCTGTCAAGCCTGGTTGCCTCAAAACGTTTCACTTAGTCACTTAAGGCTTTATTCCATGCACTCCTTCAATTGTTACCTTTTAAAATAATAACACACTGCAGGTTTAATAAACCGTTTATAGTATGCTAATTTAATTTTCTTTTTCAGGAATGGAGATAGCAAGCTTTGGAATTGGTTCACAAAGAACAGACCACAACGTGAAAGACGCAAGGGACAAACTGGTAATAAGCATGAATGCTGGTTTAGGTATCAATCCTTCAGAAATACGCCTTGTAGGAACTGAAGAAGTGAGTGACAATTGGTTTAACTTGACTTTTGAAATACCGAACCAAAAGGTGCTGTTGGACAAACTTCGCTGGGCTGCCATTTATAAGGAATCTTGGCTTGGTCTTTGTGGAGTCAAATCAGTGACAATTGGCAATGAATCTCAAATCTTACTGCAGCCAGTTACACGCTCACTATCGCTGACCATCCAAGCTGGTGAGTTATCAATTTAAAACAAATTTTATGGTTAGGAAAGTTGTGAGAGATTTTACAAAATTAATGTCAGTAATAGCAGTGAAATGCTTTTTAGCGGAGCTCCTGCATGATGAAGGTGTGCAAGTGGAGCCCCATACCTTAGAAAATTTGGTAACTCATCAATCTCAAAATGTGACTTTTTTTTTGACATACATGTTTTCAAGTTGCGCAGTCGTCTCTTGCAAAGTCCCTGATATATTTTGTACATAATTTCTACCGACAGTCTTAATTAAACTCATCGTAAGTGATGAGCTTGGGGGCTGGTGCCTTAAAGGTTAGTGGGTGGCCAGATGCAACGAGCAGAGAGGAGGTATCCATGGCAACCCTGGAAGCAGGAACCACCCTTAAAGCGGCCACTAACCGGCACCGTCACACTGAAAAGGTTCAGTGGAGATACTTACCCAAAAGGATACCTACCTGAAAAATACTCATGAAACCACCAGCCACCTAGTGGGGAGGGGAGGTGAGGGAGCTTGAATCCGCAACGATTCGCAAGACAGTACAAATGATCCGCTATGATCAGCAAGCAAAGCAAGAATGCAGTACGAAAAGCTAGAAATCTCCAAAATGGCCCTGCAATTCCCCAAGGGGCCACCCCGCATGTCACGTACTGCAATAGGTGACAACCGCGAGCCAACTCACTCGAGTTTAACTTCGCCTAAATTACATTTAGCCACATGTACAATCCTTAGTTGTGGTTTTTTAAAATGCAACTAGAAAGAAAAATTGTCAAACCACATGCTGAACAACCACATGCTCATAATTGATCATTTTTTGACTTTCTATTTCAGGGCAAAAGTCCTCCTTTGATTTATGGTTAATTATTGTAATCAGGAGCTCCACTTTAAGGCTTGGCTAAATCTATATAATTATTAGTGGAATGCACCATTGCAGCATGTGCAAGTGTGCCCCACAATGATGAGTGTCTACCAGGGGCTGAGGGTGTTGCATGTTCCCTTGATCCCTTGAAAAGTTCACTTTTTGTCCCTTATTTCCTATAATCAAGGAGTTTTATTAAGTTCCAGGTACTGAAAAGAAAACCCCTGACAATAAATTCCATTATTCTCCAGACTGTTTTAATTTTCAAAGTTCCTGTTAAGGTGGGTCAGAAAAGTTTCCAGAGGTTCCTTTCAGGGACTTCTTTATTTTAAGCACTTTTGAGAGAGGGAGGGGGGGGGGGGGGCCGTGGGACCTATTTAAACACACAGCCAGAAAAAGGTATCCATTCTCCATAAAGAACTAAAATGCAAATTGTAGGCCCTCGTAGTTCACTGTCACTGTGGTTAGTTCTCAGTCCTCCATCAGCAAGTTTATTGAATGGGCAAGGTTTTACATCAAGTTTGGTGTAGATTACAAGCTTTAATGATGCTTAAACGTCCAAAAAAGTGAAAAATTATTCCTGCAAGTCATTGGTTCACAAATCATGTGTAATTAAATGCATATTTCACGGATCATGAAAAAATCGAAAACCAGTTTCCTGAGGATAGAAAAATATTGATTCATGAATCACATGAAAAATAAATTTTCATTCATGCTTCCAGCAGTTAGATTTGGATGGTTCATTGTAACCTCTCTTAGTGTCACTTGATGCCACAGTTATGGTCTCAAAAAAAACTGTCCAATCATTGATGAACATGTTGTTATCATTTTCATGACACAATAGGTTACCATAGCAACAGTATGACCTAAAGAATGACATATTGAATGGTATTTTATCAAATTTTTAAGCATGATGAGATGCAACTTCACAAAGTTTTAAAAAACTCTGTACATAGGGTACAGAGCTACCTTAAAGTTTTGAAAATTTAAGGTAGCTCTGGACCCTTCAATTGTACATACAGAATTGTTTTGAACTTTTTCGAAAGCTCTTAAAGCTGCAATTATGAATGTTTTTAGCAGGCCATTCTGTTGCTATGGTAACCTATTGTGTAACCAAAATGATGGCAATGTGTTCTCGAATGATTGGGCAGTTTTTTGATACCATGATTGTAGCATCAAATGATAAAGAGAGGCTATAATGACCTATCAACACCTTAGTGCTGGAAACTGTTGTGAGCCACCTTTAGTTAGTTAAAGAGATCCCTTGTTCCCTTGAAATAATGGTCATGTTCCCTTGTTCCCCAAAACCCCTGGTAGGCCTGCTATGTTCTATGTACAAGCTCTGAAAAGCTACAATCATGTGAATTGTTAGAAGTTCTTTTTCTGTCAAAATAGGAGGGTATTTTTCAACACCAATAATTATTATTAAGTGTGTAGGCACTTTATGAGAAAGAGAACTTTCCTCATTATCAGTCATGCTAAGAAAATGGCATCAACCATTTCATAGAACTCTGGTACAGTGTACATGTATTTAATTTTAACATGCATCATTTATGAGAATTCAAAGTGTTATAAATGCATAATCCAATCATTACATTATGTTAAAAATTATTAATGACTTGACCTCTGGTTAAAAGTTAATTTTGCCTTGGAACCAGTGATAAATATCCTCTTTTTGTTTTATTTTGTCGTAGGCACAGCTTGCTGTCGTAATGACAAAAACCTGGACCTGATCCTGGTCACAGATTGTTCCATATCAAATCCTGTCTTGTTAGGGCACTTAAAGACTCAGCTGTGCTATCTTGTCAGTGCCATCTTTGGAAAAGGTTTTCATCTCCGACTGGCATTAATTTGCTACCAAAACCACCAGAAGCATATCCGGGGTGGCATGCGATCTGGTAATTCCCAGATCAACAGTACAGTGCACACCCAGAACTTTATGGAAAACAGAGAAGAAATGAAAGACTCCATAAAGAACCTGCATTGTTTTGGAAAGGGAGGTACAACCAAAGGGCTGGCTGATGGACTAGCTTCAGTGGTGCGTCTCAGTGAAGCTGATGTTGGTCCTGATAGTTCCAAGTGTCGTAAGGATGCCATCAAAATCTGTATATTACTACTACGTGAGTAGCAAGAAGAAGAATATTAATAGTTATTTTTCAATAATCACCAAATGCTGCTTACAAAATGCTTAACATAATTATAATTACATTTTATTTTTATGCTATTTTCTCATTTGGCAACTAATGACAAGTACATGTAAGAAGACTGTTTTATTGAAGTCCTGAGTGGCATTTTTACACTTCCAGATTTAATTTATCAGTCTCTGTGATAATCAGTTCAGTTTTGTTCACTACAGCTCAATCGATCAATCATTACCATGTGATTTACTGATGGACATTAATGAGCCTAAAAAAAGAGCTGTAACCAGGATAAGACATATTAAGTGGTACTATGATGAAAATCACATCTCTCCTATTGAAGCCATTTTAAAACATAAACAAGTAGTCTGTATGAGAAGAAAAATGTTGTTTACTATTTTCAAATATCTCTTTTCGTTCCAGAGATATTCAAGTTTTTATAAATATGCAAATTAACCAAGTGATGACATCATATACGAGTTCACACATGTAGAAATTTTGATCAAATATGATGAAAAAAGATATCTCAGCCAATTTGTATCCGAAATGTTTGATTCTTTGCAGTAAGATTCTGCTAAAGGGGCTCCACAATATAGGCTTAACAGTTTTGTTACCATGGCAACATACTGGGTTCCAGACCTCCCCCCAATATGATCCGCTCCATTGAGACTCGAAGCCTCTAAATCATTTTCCCAAAATGCAGCACACAGAACGTCTGTGATCTTCGAATTTTAACAATTGACAACTTTTTACAAAAGAAAGCGTGCTGCTTTGTATTTGACTGCCTTAATGGAACTGCATGCTTTCCATTTAAAGATTACTTTCAAAGATTTCATAACACTCTAAACACTAGAAACAGTGGGAAAACAGCAAAACTACCAAAGGTCAAACTAGATTTTGCCCACCGTAGTTTTTATTTTTTAGGTGCCTCGATTTTTAACTCATTGCCGCTAAGTTTAAGAAACATTCATTCTAGAGTTTTATTTAGGAATGCCTTAGATGATTATTACTTGTAATTTTTATTGTAATTTTATTGTAATTTTTATGGTAGTATTTATTGTAGATTTTAATGGTTTTTTAATTTAGTGCATTTTTTTTTGCTTTAGTATGTATAAATTTATTTTATTACTAGTTTTTAATTCTTAGTCAGCAGGACCCCGTTGATAACAGTACTTTGTACTGAAGGGTTATCCTGGTTAAATATTCAATTTATTATTATTATTAAAGGCATTTCTGGCCAAGCACCTTCAGCGTTCAATTTTCATACACGTATTTACATTTGGTGCCTCATATGCATGATCTAGCAGCCATATAAATATTTTAGCTTGAGTTTGTGGTCCTGTTTTGCATTTTTTGAGCTGAAAATCACTAACATATTGAAATCAAGTGGGTGGGGACTGGAAAAGAGTGAGTTGCCATGGGAACAGAACTTTTATAGCCACAGGTGTGTTTCCTGTAGAACTATTAGCCTGCCAAGTTTCAATGGTCTGCGGTGCAAATTAGCCAAGATAAACTGTTTATAGCTCTGATAATATTGGGTTGAGTGTATGATGTCATCAGTCATCTCATTTTCATATTTTACACATTTTTCAAACTTAAATATCTCCAGAACTAATGCAGATATTTGCAGACAGTAAACAGTGTTTTTATTCTTTCCTGGAATTCTTTGTGATACACCTAAAATATCAAGGGGTAAAGATTTGATCATATACAGGTAGTACCACTTTAAGTAGCGAAAAAAATTCTCTGGTTAAAAGATTAAAAACATAATTATTAAGTTTTTTGGCTATCAGTCTATATTTTCATTCATTAATGGGCCTGTTGTTAATAAAAGTAAATCCCCATAACAACACCATTTTAGTCACATTGAGTTATTAGCTTTATGATGAATTCAATTAATTATTTTTCTGAGTGGAATTTCTTTAATTCATTCTATTGCAGCGGTGATGGATAAAAGGGCAACTCTTGAAATTTACAGATGTGAACATGGCCACGATGTGATGAAACTGTGCAGACAGCTTGCAGGGAATGCTGTAACTCTTTACACAGTGACTGTGGCGACATCTGAGCCAGTTCCAAACTATCTTGCAAATCACCCAGCACTTGCATTAATGACAGACTTTTTTACTGGAATTTCCTTCATGACAGGTGGCCAATACATACAGACACGAAATATCAAACTTGTTTCTGAGGTACGGAATGTTATGTTTTTGGGTTAGAAGAGATGGCAGGTCCAACAATGCAGATTGTATTGATACATGTAAGAGCACATGGTAGGGTTAGACACATGCTTGTAAATCACAATGTAACAAGGACATATCCCTGCTGATAGTAAATTTGATTAAATATTTTATTTTGTAACTAGCATCACCATCTGGCAAAAAGAACAGATAGCCTCAAACAGAACAACTTAATATATTAACAACAGACAGATTGAAAATTAAGTGGCACTGCGTATTTTGCCAATGTGGGTTTCTATCATGATAATGGCTTTTTTATGGTACCCTCTGTAAAAGTCTGTAAATGTTGACCCTTTTGTTGTAATAATGTAAATTAAAGTAACATTAATTTTTAACATAATGATAACGATAATGATAATAACAGAACAGGCCAGTCACTGTCAGCAAACTCCACACTCAGATGTCCAGTTAAACTTCAACCAGTAATCAGTTCCAATAGACTTGCGGCCAGAGTTACAACACCAGCAACTGAAAAACACTCTAAGCAAATATTCTGAAGATAACTTCACTGCTCTGGTATGTCAATTGGTGAAATGCCAGTCACAAGAAACAGTTCTCTTTAGAACTACCAGCTCACCCAGACAATCACTTAGAGGGACTAAAGAAATTTTTTCTCTCTACTTTTTCTTTGTTGTAATGTAGGTTATCATGCATGTAATTGGTGAGGATGTTTCTATGGAACAGCTCTTTGGTACAGCATATGACATTATCATGGAGCAAATCAAAAAGCCAGATGATGAAGGCATCAACCTACAAGAATTGGCCAATTTTCTTGAACGGGCACTCAATCAGAGATTTTGTCGTGTGAGCCTCATACTACTTGATAGATTGACCATTGGACCAAAATCTAAGCTAGCAAGGATGTTTTCGCTGGATGAAAACATTGATGATGCTTGTAAAACATTTAAGTGTGCTCTGGATGAAATACGACAGTCTAATATTGCCACTGCACCAGGAACACCAAGAGATGTTGACATGGAAGTGAAAGAACCAGAAACACCCAGTCCTGAAGTTTCATTAGCGACTAATCATGAAATAACCTTGGATGTTTCAGAGAGGATGGTGCAAAAAGTTGGCCTTCGTAAAGCTCACCACTGGCCAAGATGAACATAAAAATGTTAACTACAAAAAGACAACAGTTTACGCCATTTGCATCTGGGACACTAAGATTTGTAAAAGTAGAATGTCTTGGCTGATTCACAAACAGCAGATTGGTTTGGTCAAGGACTGAAAGTAACCATCTGCGGCTAAGTCATGACAAGCAGACACTAGAATTAATGCCTGCAAATTGGGGAATGTGTGCCTTGATCTTATAAAAGATGTTTTAGATTAAATAATATCTTTTGTAGTAATAATATTTTTGATATCACTGTTCGAGAACTGTCCTCCTTTTTCAAGAAAGAAAGTGTTTTAAATTCATCAATGGTCTTGTGGTTTGACTTGTTTGACGTAAATATTTAATTTTCCTGGCTTATAGAAATTTTTAATAGTGTTTGCAAAAGTAGAGATCTTGAGACTGACGCTATACTCACTGCTTGATAATAATAATTATTCATTCAAAATATTTCCCTGTTTCCATGGCTTAAAACCAAAAACTTAATTTACCATAACTGCTGTTCACCAAATTTGGAAAGAATTTTCGCCGAATCACTGATGTCAAAAGTGCAGCCCGCTGCAAATTATTGAACCAATGACGTGAAAATGACATCAAAAGTACAGCCCGCTGCAGATTATTGAACCGTTGACCGAAAAAACCTGAGAACAAGGTTGTATTACTTTTGGTGAGCGTAAAAACAAAGAGCGAAATGGGGAAATATTTTGAATGAATAATAAAGCAGTTATTGAATTTGGCTTTCGTAGGATATGAAGAATTCTGCAGATCTTGGAGCGTGTTATCCACCTCGGTTAACACCCTCCTTGATCTGCAGAATTCTTCATATCCTACTCAGCCTCATTCAATAGTTGCTAAATATTACTGCCATGTGAAGGTAATGGTAAATAACTATATTTCTCAACAAATGTTTTTAATGGTTAACAATGTAAAAACGTTGTCAGGTTCGTATTTAAAACACTGAACAGTCAGTGCCGTTGCCTGAGTGTGATCTACAGACTCAAGGTAAAATTGAATGGCTTACGAATTCAAAGTGAAAAATTTAGAAAAAAACTGTATACACATGAGATGACTTGCTGAAAAAGCGGAAAATTAGTCTGGGCTCAAAAAAAAAAACTTGAATTCCAGCTTGCCCTTCGCACAAGTAGGTCTCAAATTTTGCTTGCCCTGGGTAGGTCTTAGTTAACCTTTCTTATTAAAATCATGATGATGATGATATTTAGTTGGCAGACGACTTGCCTGGGCCCTTGCCCTCTAGGCAAACGAGAATGAAAAGTTACTTTTCCAGTGGGAAAATCTGCTTGTCCTGGAGAATTGGATAGCACAGTGATAATTTTGGAGCCTTGATTATTAAGTTATAAAGCTAAGACACTTACGAAACCTTACTTTCAGCTGCAAAAAATGTTGATCAGTGCAGCTAAGAACCAATGCTCACCTCCAAGACAAAATAATAAATAATATTTAGCTTCTTACACTGCTTTTAGTCATGTATTTCAACCCTTGGAGAATACCAGTGAGTCAATAAATGGCTTGGTGTTTTGCCTTAACTAAGAAGGATTAAACAGTTTATACCATTATGCCCCATTCAGGCTTTGCTGCAAAAGTGGTTTTAAATGATAGATATTGTCATATGATATATGAAAAATAAAATACTATCGACAACAGGTCTGAGTTGTGCTGTACTTTATTACCTAGTCCTTTCTCATATATATATAGTCAGTCTTTTTTCTCCTTCTCCACCCGTTTATCTTGCTTTTCTTGCCATCCTTTCCATTTTTTTCCCCTTTACGTGGCTCTTATTTGGCCTAAAAGAGCAGTCAAAATAAGGTGAAATCGAGGTCTTTAGCACTGTTTTCATAAATCCAGACATATATATATATATATACAATATCTGTATTGCAGACTCTCGCTGAGCATTATGTGATATATTGATGGCCATGGGAAAAGGTATTCCTCATGTCGGCCACACAAAAGGTAGCAAGGGAGGTGGGGGTGATTCCGTTTCAACTATAAATTTTGACTTTATTTACTTGTCACATCATAACGGCAAACACACCCACCAAATCTACCATAATCTAACAGTCCTGTCACAATGGATCACATCATAGCCCTCAACTTTTACGTCCTGGTCAGAAATACTCTTGCCTAGTCTTGTCTCATTGATACACAGCAAATCAATACCAATTATAATTTAAAAAAATACAAATCAAGTTTATCCAAGTGTTTCAGTAGACTTCTAATATTTAAGCTAGCATCAGTCTTACCCTGGAAAAGATCTTATGTTGACTGTACTCACCTTTTAAAGACTTTTAAAGATTGTCCTCCAAATCATTCAGAGGAGTGATGTGAATACTTCTTACAATTTGCGCGATTTTGATGGTAAGCTTGCTATTCCCTTACCACATACCAACTACTACAAAAATAGCTTTGGCTATAGTGGTGCAGTTCTCTGAAACAGTCTACCCTCAGCTGCTAGACAAGCAACTTCTCTGACTAAATTCTGACTATTGATAATTAATTCTGACACGGCATTCATGTAAAACAGGCTCTAATTTGTTTACATTTTTTAATAGTTAGTAGCATTTTTAAATTATTGAAGATTAATCTGTATAGGTAGTTTTTTGTAATAAGTTGTAGTTTTTTATTACATTATTAATGCATGATGTATTTTACCGTGTTTAAATAAATAAAGATGATGACTGGTTTATGTCTTTAATCTTGGACTGATGGGGGGGGGGATGGAGAGGGGAAGGTATACTTCGGATTTCAAAGAGCAGGGACAATATTTCCTTTCTAAAAAAAAAATCAAAATAATTTGATCAAAAATAAGACACAAACAGCAGTGATAAACATATTGAACTTGCACATTTTGAGTATGACTAATGTACTCTAGATACATTTTCAAAAGTAACCGTAATCAAAATGTGCAAGTTCAATATGTTTATCACTGCTGTTTCAGTTATTGTCTTATTTTTTGATCAAATTACTAATTTGATCAAAAATAAGACATAAACTGGAACAGCCCAAGAACAAAAATATTTACGATACAATAATTATAATAATAATGATATTGAAACTAGTCTTATAGCTAATCAAGCAAAATTGAAACTTTTTTATAATTAAGTTCAGTTTTGCTCTTCAACAATTTTTTGACCAATAAAAACCCAGTCAATGTAAAATCAGACCAGGGAAGACGATGGGGACGAAGGAAACCGTTGGTCACGCAAGATGGAGAAACATTGCGTGACGGCGTAAGAAGGATACTCGGATGAAGAACGTTGCACCCTGGGAACAAACGAAGCAGCAGTTCACTTCAGGACGTGTCGGGGTTGAAAATTTACATCAAAATCGGAGGTACGTTTCAGTAGTTCTTATTTGAACTTCATCAAGTTAACTGACAGTAGCCCATGGCCAGGTGTAGCTATATTCCATTTCCTTTCTGTCTATGCCCCATTGTGAGCGGACTTGAGTACTCATTATTTACTATCTTTCTTTTATGTGTTTATTAACTTACCATTCATTTATCCATGCAGCTAATGAAAGCTCAAGTTCTCTAGACTAATACTGGCGATTGCAGTTTAATTACCTTTCTGGGTATTCCTTAAAAGTGCTGTTAATCCTATGTTTTCTAGTTATAAAATGAAAAAGAAACCTAATACTATTACTTCGCATTTTTCTACTGTAGACAATGAAAACAACACCACTTGGGCCACGTCAACTAGTGAAATGTTTGCTGGGTTGTGCAGGGCGTTAGTTAACAGTGGCGGATCCAGACCTTGAGTTAAGGGTGGTGGGGGAGTTCTATTTTACTTGCCCAGCCGGGGTTTGCTTCTCATGTCTTTGCTTCCCATGTATAGATGGTATTACCTAAAATGATAACTAATACAACACAAATCACTTTAAATTAAATAAAATTACATATTTCCCTTATATGCAATGCTTCATATATGAAGTAACCTAGTTTCTTACAAATGAAAGAATCAGCATTATTGCATAAGAATATAGTTTTTTCAGTATCGTTAAATAACAGATATTTAAGTACAATGTCACTTGTTATTTGTTGTCTAATAGTTTTATAACAATCACAATGAAATAAGAAATGATTTCCGTTCTCAATTTGGTTAGAGTGGCAGTGTTGACGAATTCTTAGACATTCAGGTAATTTAGTTACACAGTCTCGTCCCGATTCGATTCTGAGACTGTGATTGCCTGATCGTAGTTTAGCCACAGCTCGTCTATGTTTTAAATTCTTTATTTGTTCTAAATAATGAGATTTGCTTACATCTGTTTTAAATAAAGAGTAGAAACATAATTTCCTATTACAGCGGATTAGCTCCAGCTGATGTCTTTTTAAATTGTTGGAGATGTGACATTTAATTTTTTGCAAATTATTTTTAATCGTTGGTATATTGTTTGTTTGGATTGTTTTGTTACATGATTGATGATGAATGTTGTTATAATTATGTATAATTTCATTAACCGTTAACATAAAAAATGTTTTTGCTTCAATTTCTAATTGATTGGAAATGATTAAGCATTGTCTGGCAATACTGTTTTCTGGAAGAGATTCA
The DNA here is from genome assembly GCA_022496165.2 of Catalaphyllia jardinei. NCBI lineage: Eukaryota > Metazoa > Cnidaria > Anthozoa > Scleractinia > Caryophylliidae > Catalaphyllia > Catalaphyllia jardinei. The sequence goes on from CM042751.1 coordinate 9,717,597, forward strand.
AGATGTATCCAAAATTTTATTATTCTTAATAAGATATTCAACTTCAAAGAAAGTCGTCCAGTTTCATTACGAGCTACTACATTAGGTGCTCTTTTAATAAGGCCAAGAAATTTTTTGTAGAATTGTGTATGTAGCCTTTCTACAGGGTCTTTTTCCCATTTTTTGATATTCAAGTTATCATAAGCTCCCCAAATTTCAGATCCGTACAAAAGAATGGGAAGAAATAAAGTATCAAAGTTACAGTCATTTCTTCTTTTTTCACCCAAAATAAGGGGGGGGGGGGCAGGCCCCTCCCCTAGATCCGCCACCAGTTAGTTAGGTAGTTCTCTCCATGCCAGGAGGTGCATAAGGCTGTAACTTTCTCTCACCAAATAGCCTTGTCTTGTGCTGTGTCCCTGACTTCTGCCCAGCTGGTCCACCTCTCTTGCCTGGATTTGTGCAGGGCGTATCTCGTCTATATTTGATCCTCATTGAAAATCGATCATCATGGATGCTAATCAATCAATTAATAACAAAAATTGATAGAAATTGATTGGCTGCTTACCTGTGATTGTCGATTTTCATGGTATTTTGTAATCCACTATTGATTTTATCAATAGTTATGGGTTGACAAAAATCATGTAGACATATACATTCACTGTAGTAAACTGTTGAGCTGTACCATCCTGCTGATTCCTGTCACAATGGATGACAACTAACATCAGCTAACCCCGGGCAGGATACTCCCAGACAAATTGGGTGGGGTGTGCAGCCCGCTTCCCAAAACCTTTACCTTATTTATGACCAAAATCTTCGGTATTGCCTGCCCTATTTATGACCTGACCAAAAATTTGAAACCCTATTTATGACCTGATCCTTACATCAAAATCCTGTTTCAGACCAGGCCTGTGTTAAAATTAGTTCCCTAGTTCAGACCAATGTTAAATTACCATAACATAATTGTGAAGAGCTTTTGTTGAGTTTCTTTTCGCTAATGATGAAAAAGTGGCTTCTTCTTAAAAACATACCCATATAAAGGCTAGAGTACAAAAGGTAAGGTAAGGTAAGTCTGCATACGAGCCAAGTGGCCCATCAGGCCAGAGCTTATCCCGGTTTCCTTAGCATTTAGCGACTAGGAGTATTTCTACTCCCCCCTGGATGGGATGCTAGTCCATCGCAGGGTTACCCCCCAGCATTAAATTCGCCGGTACCCATTTATACACCTGGGTGGAGAGAGGCAATGTGAGAGTAAAGTGCCTTGCCCAAGAACACAACGCAATGTCCCCGGCCAGGGCTCGAACCTGGACCGCTCGATCCGGAGACGAGCGCACTAACCACGAGGCCACCGCGCCTCCCACAAAAACCATACCCTATTTATGACCAAAATGGCAAAAATCAGCTAAAATTGATACCCTATTTATGACCAAAATGGCTGAAAACCGTACTCTTTGGGGTTGCACATACCTATATAGCCCATATAAGGGAATACCCCCCAGGAAGCTAACATAGTTATAGGAATGACTTACAGTATGGTTTTAATCTTCCGAGTCAATTCAAATGTAAGCTGAAGTATTGAGGAACAGTGTTCACCACTTTTTGCTTTATGAGATTGGACTAGTCTACGACTTACATTTTTGGTTATTTATATTGGTTTTTGCTTATCAAGTTCTATTGAGTATTATGAATAAAATGATTACCTTTCCGATGACTGATTTCCATCGGTTAGATATGCCCCAGGTTATGTCAAGGTTCAAATTTTATATCTCTACTTGATCAATACAATTAAATATTCTGCTCCTGGGGATACCTTGATTTTAAAGTTTTATGTACGATTTATATGCACTAGGGGAAACCTAACTCATGTGACACATGATGCGTAACGTAACAGTCAAAACTTGCAAGAGAAGACATCCTTGGGACCAGAAAACATTTCCACTTAAGAAGTTTGACTGCTTTACATGTGTAAGCTTTATTTGAATTTCCAGAGGGATGGAGGGGGTCTTAGAAAAAGTCCCTTCTATGGGGAAGGTATGGAAATTTTCTGGAGCTACACATTTCAAAGAAAGAGGAATTATGTTAAGTTATGTAAACTGTGTGTTAATGATTCTTCATTACTGTGTTGCTTACCCGAGTTAATATTGAAATTATTATTTCCAAGGAAGATATGGCAGAGAGTAAACCCAAGTTATACTGTGCGTGGTTCTGCCCATTTGCACACAGAGCATGGATTTCAATGCTAGCAAAGGGTGTTGATTTTGAGTACATAGAACAGGATCCTTACAACAAGTCTGCAGAATGGTTGGCTGTCAATCCACGTGGACTGATACCTGTCATTCTACACAATGGTAAATCAGTCTACGAGAGTCATGTCTGCATAGAATATATTGATGAAGTCTGGCCAAGTGAACAGAGCTTACTGCCTAAAGATCCTTTTCAAAGAGCCAAGGCTCGCATTTGGGGAGATTTTATCTCCAAGAAGATCATACCACCATATTACCGTTTCCTACTGAAGCAGTCTCCAGAAGTGCAAAATGAAGCCAGAGAGCAGTTCCTTGCTGCTATCCTGGAATTCACAAAGGCAATGGATGAACCAGGCCCTTTCTTCCAAGGCACAGAACTTGGTTATGTTGACATCATGTTTGCTCCATGGGCTTGCAGAATGTTCATCTTAGAGCATTACCGTAACTTCGAAATCCCTCAGACAGATGAGTTTAGAAGATATCATACGTGGGCTGAAGCTGTGAAGAATCACCCCAGTGTGAAAGCTGTTCTACAGGATAAAGATAGGGTTTTGGCAAATGCTAAACCATATGCAGAAGGCAATGCCAAATCTGAACTTGCAGATGCTGTCCGTAAAGGCACTACTATTCCCTAAGTGCTTTCTGTGCTTTAAAGCACAGGGGGACACTTTAGGCAAATGTGCCTCTCTGTTAGTCCCTTAAGGCCACCAGACAGTCATTTCATATTTGAATAAAACGTTGGTGGGCTGACAGTGTTCAACCTAGTCAGGGTAAAATTTTATAAAAGTAATGATATTCAGTAAATCATGCACACTGGTAGCACATTTTATAGTCAGATGACCTGTTAACAATGCAATGATCACATTAATCTTAGGTGACAGGAGAAATACAAGATATTTTCAACTGATACTAACATGGAAAGTTTATATCTGTTCACTAGTAATATATTGCAGACCATATTGTAATTTTTATAATCTGGACTAACTGGACATCTTTTAACTATGCAAAATAATATAAATTTAGGATTTTACTGAAAAACACTTGTCTTGTTTTCCGACCAAACGGCAACCACGTTTGTGATTTGTCATTCACCTTTTTAAGCTTTAGAAGGTATCAGCCTCCGGACATTTTGCTATGCAAAACACTTACGTTTTAAGAACGAACTCTTTGAACCCTCAAGATGTTTTGTACTAAGTATTGGCCTAAGCTTTCAATGTTCTTTCTTTTTTTGCAGGGGGGGGGAGGGGGGGGGCTCTCAGTTTGGTAATGTGAAGTTAGCCACAGTTGATAACAGGGCAATAGGCCCTCTGCTTGAACTTATCACATGGTATGGAATTAATTATGTTTGCAAGATACACAGTGGGACTTTCAAAACAAAAGAACTCGTACCAATCAAGCCAAAGGCTGCTCTACTACAGCTGTATCACTCAGTTCCTGTATACGGTACATCAGATGGTCAGAACAATCAACCGTGGTGATCAAACTGATGTCGTCTTCTTGGATTTCTCCTAGGCGTTTGATTCAGTACAGTGTATCTCATGCACACCTAATGAGATAGCTGGATCAGTCTGTAATTAAGGGACCATTGTTACACTGGTCCATAAGTTATCTTGGCAATAGGCTACAGCGAGTAGTAATTTGATGGCAAAAGCTTGGATTGGTTACCAGTTACCTCAGGAGTCCCACAGGGTTCTCTCCTTGGCCCTGCTTTATTTGTGTTGTTTATTAATAATATGCCAAGTGTGTTATCTCTCACTCAAGCACATTGGCTTTATTTGCTGATGATGCTAAGTGCTTCTGCGCTATAAGATCTTACACTGACTGTGCTTTACTACAAGATGACATTTACAAGCTGGTTGACTGGAGTAACAACTGGAAGCTGGCTATCAATATTGACAAATACTCACTCTGCACAGTAACAGGGAAGCGCAACCCCATAATTTGTAATTACAAAATGGGAAGGAAGGTTCATAGCAGGGTGGGTGCCCAGTATGACCTAAACTTGAGTCAGATACAGCTAGCTTCAGTGATCACATCTATGCCCAGGTGAACAAGGCTAACAAAATGCTGGGTTTCATTTGTCGCACTATCAGTGGAGGCAAAATTTTATTACTAACTCTGAGATCCCTTTATGTGACTCTTGTATGTTCTCACCTCAAGTGCACCTCTGAAATCTGGAGCCCAAAATCAGTTACTATGATAAAAAGAATAGAAGGGGTGCAATGACGTGCGACTTGGCTTATGTTACCCGATTTTCGCTATAATGAGTGCCTAAAATATCTCAACCTGCTGCCACTGGTTTACCGCAGAGAAGTCAAGGATCTTTCAACTTTTTATAAAGTGATGTGCGGGCATTTTAGCTCATCATTTAATTCATATTTTCAATTTTGTTCAGATGAGAGACTAAGATCACACTTTTCACCCATTTTCCAGCCCAGATTTTATAAAATCCCTTTCCTAACTTTTTCCCCCAATTCCACCCCCAAGTCCCATTCCCATAATTTTCTTTTTTATTCCAGGCCCCTCTTACCCAAAAGTCATTTTCCAATAATGAAAATCGGCCAAAAAAGCGATATACGCCCTTTTTGCACGAAGGCCTTCAATTGGAAAAACAGGCAAATTCCATGTGCCATTCAGGCTCTTCTGGTGTATTTTATGTAATGGCAAGGGAGAGGAGGAGGGAGAGGAGGAGGGAGATGACGGGGGGGGGCACTCCAGCAAATTTTGGATAGGGGTGTGCCGTGAAGGTTCTAAGGACCACACCGGGAACACAGTAACAAAAGGGTTAAAATTAGCAAGGCTGATTCAACAGTATAGGGATATATGTTCCAATATTTCGGAAGGCACAGCCTTCCTTCTTCAGGGTGTTACAGAGAACCCTAAGATACCCTAAAAGATTTAAGGACCGAGAACCTCAAAACTTCCTTCCCCCCCCCTCCCGCCGGAGATGACTGGGGAAGAAGGAGCAAGGAGTTCTCCTTTTTCCTGTCATTTTTTGCCTACCCATTCCGAAATCCTAGATCACAGCTTTTGTGCACGATACATTTTAAATACAGATATGTAAACAAAAACAGACTTAGGCCAGAACTCAAACTCAGAGAAAAACTTCAGGAACTTTTGAAATTGGGGTTGTGGGGAAATCTCCTTGGAAAGTTTATGCCAAATCATCCGAAAATTCCTGATTTTCAGGAGGAAACTCGAATGCAACAGATATTCCAAGCAATAAATTTTCATTTGGGCATACCTCTCGCCTTAGGTAGGTTTCCCTCTGCTCTTGCTTACGTGTTGATCATGAGAATGCCAGGTTACCAAGTTCAGTTATCCCTCGTGTACAAGATGGCGGTTGTTCCTTGAGGAACCGCAAAGTGAAGAATACGTAGTTTTAACTTTTATAGTAGTGCTTTAAGAGGGCCATGTCTCGGAAAAAGCGCAAGAATAAAGGACCACGCTCTGGTAAACTTCATAAAGCGTTATGCGAGAAAGACGTCAACGGTGGAGGTAGGCTTGCTTAAAATATTTTATATATATTTTATATTTTCCGAGCTGAGTTGAGAGTTATGATCTTTTGCACGATGGCTGAATTGGCAGCTTGATGTATTTTTATCTCTACAAACTCTGTAGTGATACGTTAACAAGTCAAATAATCACAAATGGCCTATGCGTCTTTAGGTTTTTAAACATCATGGTAAAAAATCTTTACATGGCACTTTAATTAGCTATAAATTAGGTGTGAGTTAAAGTTTTAGAAGCTCTTTTTAACGTCTTAATCTTAATTATAGATAGATAGAAAGATAGTGGTAATGCGTTGTAGCCTTGGAAAATCCCATACTAATTTGGGCGCAAATCGAACAATCGAAAAACTGAAGGAAGATGAAAGGACTCGGTCAGCCTCTGCCATAATATTTTCAATGCCATGGAAATCATTGATTTGGCATGGTGGGGAGAAATCGCATTACTTTACTGTAAGTTGTGTTTTTATGAGTATGTGTAGTTATCTTTAGTAGTTTCACAGAGATTTCTATGGTTTCAACATGCTCCAAATAAAACATTTTAACCTTGATAGCCAATTTCTCATATGCAAACAAAGACAAAGGTGTGGCTGACAAAGACCGCTCAAAATGGCTCAGTTAAACTGGATACTGATGGTGTAAATTACTTTCCTAAAAACACATCAGGCCTTTTTACTTTCCAATCAACAACTGACTAGCAAGAAGTAAAAATAAACTGATTGTCTGTGTTTTTTCCAGAACTGGCAATTGAAGACTTTGCTAATGCTAAAGATGCTAAAGAAGCACTTAGGCGGACATCAAGAGGATTTTCAATGAGTGCAGGTGTGAGTAATACCTGCATTGCTAAATAATAATTTTTTCTCCCTAAATGCAGCATTTTAAAAGCTGCTCAACTCTAGAATTAGAAAATGTAATAGATCTTAAAGGTCAAATGAACTAAAATTTAGACACTTTTCATTTGAGTCTAATGTAAAATGCAGTTAAGGTGGCTCACTAGAGTTGTTTTGAGACTCAATAGCGTGCACTGCCATTACCTGTCAGACGTCTGTATTAATCGTGTGTGCATAATGGCACCCCGCCGTTGGCCCTTTGGTCAGTGCCGCTACCGCCACTGCTGCGAAAAAATGTGAAGGTGATCACCCCCGTGTCAACTGTACCTTTCAGGCCTCACACTCTGATAGTCAGCACTCGCGGCCAGCTACCCTGCCACAGAGTAAATGCCAGCAGCGTTAGCGTGGTGGCTAGATCATTCCAACCTACCTTATGGAAGAACTTTGTACATAATGTAAATATTCCTGGTTCAGTTCAGTTTTCAAATGTTGTGTTTCCTGTTCCGGTTAATGTTGTTACGTCAACACAAGATGTCTGGGACAAGCTTCCTGTTACGTCAGCTCAAGCCTCTTGTCCTAATTTCTCCTCTGTCATAGGCTGCCTGCGGCAAGATCTGGTCTCTCCTTCTAGGGTTACTCCAATCAATGCGGAAAAACTACGGCGTGAACTGTACTTCCATCCTGATCAAACATGTGTGGATTACGTAATTTCGGGTCTCAGCAATGGTTTTCATCTCGGTTTCAACCCTCAGGCAGTATCATTAAAGTCTGCGAGTCAGAACATGCCTTCGGCGTCACTTCAGCCTTCGTTATTGACCAGTATCTTTGCACAGAACTTGAGAAAGGCCGTGTCACAGGCCCCTTCTCTATTGCCCCTATTCCAAACCTCCATATCAGTCACTTCGGTATCATCCCTAAGAAATACCAGCCTGGGAAATGGCGGCTCATTCTAAACTTATCAAGCCCAGTTGGCCGTAGTGTCAATGATGGAATTCAAAAAGAATCTTTTTCAGTGCAGTACGTGAAGGTTGACAACGTTATCAATGGCATCATGTCTCTTGGAAGGGGTTCACTTCTGGCAAAATTTGACGTGGAGAGCGCTTATCGTCATGTCCTGGTACATTCCGATGATCGTTACCTGTTAGGCATGAAGTGGAGGGTGAAGTACTTCATCGATTTAGGGCTTCCTTTTGGCTTACGCTCAGCTCCACACATCTTCTCGTCCTTTGCAGATCTTCTTGTGTGGATTCTCAAACATAATAATTATTATGGCATAAACTTCTTGTTACACTATCTGGACGACTTCCACACCTTGGGCCCTCCCAACTCTCCAGTTTGCCAGAATAATGTCAATACTTGTGTTCAATTGTTTTCAGAGTGGGGCATTCGTCTTCACCCAGATAAACTTGAAGGACCTTCCACGTGTTTGACAGTAGTTTGTATTGAACTGGACTCAATGACGCTACAGGCTCGCCTTCCACAGGACAAATTTGATCGCATTGCCACTCTTCTGGAATCCTGGTCTCTAAAACAGCATTGCACTCGGAAGAATGAGTTGGAATCTCTTATCGGTCATCTCCAACATGCTTGTAAGGTAATCCCCCAGGGTCACACCTTTCTATGGCGTATGATTAACTTGCTGTCGGCTTTTCGACGGGATGACCATTCAATTAGGCTCAACCAAGATTTGCGCCTAGATCTCTCCTGGTGTTGTGAATTCTTCAATTCGTGGGATGGCTTTAGTTTCCTGCTCTCCCCCCAGTGGGCTCCCTTACTAGATTTTCATGTCTCTTTGGATACCGCAGGTGCACTGGGATATGGTGCCATCTTTGATAATGAGTGGTTTGTTGGTGAATGGTCCTCTCTTCAGAAGCCTCTGCCGATTGCATACAAGGAGTTGTTTCCCATGGTTGTTGCATCTCACTTATGGGGCCACTGTTGGACTGCTAAACGCGTGGAGTTTTGTTCTGACAATATGGTGGTGGTCAGTGTACTTTGTTCGGGCACCTCGAAGGATCCCAACATGATGGTTCTTCTTTGTTCGCTTTTTATTAGTGCAGCTCGTCATTCCTTTCCCTTAACTGCCTCCCATAGGGCTGGTACAGACAATTGCATTGCTGATGCCTTATCTCATTTTGACTTTCAGCGCTTCCATCATCTCTTGCCACATGCGGCACCAGCGGCAACCCCAATCCCACCATCACTGCTGGCCCAGCTTCCAGTAATTTGACAGACAAATGCCACTTCTACTTAGCTAATGGCTTGGCTTCCTCCATTCGTCAAGTATATGGCTCGACTCAATGGCAGTTCTTAGAATTTTGTAGCCAGGACTCGCCCTCTAATCGGAATCAGCCGCTGCTAACCACTAATGAACAAACTGTTGCACTTCTGTACACACTTGGCTGATTGGCTTCACCATACCTCTATTAAAGTCTACTTGTCAGCAGTCCGTTCTTACACATTGACTATGGCTTCCCAGACCCACTCACCAATTGTTTTCAGCTTCAGCGTCTCTTGCAGGGGATCAAATGTCCCCAGGGTTCTAATCTGCCTCAACGCCAGCCTGTGACAGCAGACCTTTTGTCAGTGCTATATCAGTCATTGGATTTTAATAATCCTGATAATGTTATGCATCGGGCTGACTGCTGCCTTGGCTTCTTCGGTTTCCTCAAAGCTGGTGAATTTACAGTGAATGGACCTTTTGATCCTACTTTGCACTTGACAATGGCAAATCCTCAAAGTTTCAGAGTTTTTATCAAGTGTTCAAAGACTGACCCCTTCTGTAAGGACTGTTTTATCTTCCTTGGTCGTGGTTCCTTCCCTCTCTGTCCATTGGTTTCCTTAACAAACTACCTTCATCTCCACTGGCCAGGCTCCAGACCTCTTTATTTACCAGAATGGCACTCCTCTCTCCAGGTCTCAGCTTTCTTCCTTTCTTCAAACCACCCTACAATCAGCAGGGATCCCTGGAAAGTTCTCAGGCCATAGTTTTCGAATTAGAGCTGCAACTACTGTCGCCAGGAAGGGCCTTCCTGACCATCTCATTAAGACTATGGGGCATTGGTCTAGCGAAGCTTACTTTTTATATGAGCGTACTCCAGTGGAAACCATCCTTTCTTATGCAGGACAACTTGCTTAGCAGGTATGAGCTCCTCTACCCTCCATTTGGGCCACCTTTCTGGGTGCTGTTGGATTTGGGCATTTCTCTTTGGGGCTCTGGCCTCCCCAGCCATGAGCCCCCCTTTTCTCCGAGCAATGCCAGCCTGCTCGGGAGGTCCCTCATTATTGTAGAGTGGCTGGGAAAATTGTCAGAAATAAAACTTACAACATTACTGTTGGTGAGCTTAAGAAATGTGGGAAATTTGAAACTGTTTTTGTTGTATGTTCACAGTGAATTTCAGAGGAAAATCATTAGCACTTCAAGTTTACCCAGGATCCAAAACTTTAAAGGGAATCGCTTATTAGTCAAAGAAATGAAAAGAGAAATCAGTGATTTATGCCCTTGATGCATTCGGACATTTGTGCAGACCTCTTTTCCGCAGACAGCTTCAGACAATATCTTACAGTAAAGGAGTTTGTTAGGATTCTCTTTTAAGCCTCATTGACTTGGATTAAAAAAAAAGATGCTGTCTTGATGCTTTGTAACTTCGCTGTAGAACGTTACAAGCTTGCAATTGGACAAACAAAAAATGACAAAAAGCAAGTGAATAATGCTCTCCGAACAACAGGCGAACTCCTCAGCCATTTCCAAGTAAAATAAGGTTAGTATTTACTTGTAGATCCACAAACAACTCACTGATGCAGAAACAATGATGTCACAGTTCCATTCAGTTTCACAGTCTCAGTCCCATTCCTGCCATTAAGCTGCAGCCATTTTGGAAACATTTTCATGAAGCCATTGGCTGTTTTCGTACTTTTAACTTTTTTACTCTTTTTCACAGTTCAGAAAAAAAAATTCTGCATAATTTCCTTTTAAACGTTGTGTTCAACATTTTGCCCCATAAAAATGGCTAAAGAAAAGAGTCTAAATTATGGTTCATATGACCAACACTGAAAGGGTGTCATTATCTGGTTATGTTGGCTTTTATAATTCCATAAACAATCATTATTTGTAAGCAAATCTTGATTGAATTATTAGAAGAAATTGCTGTGTTCCTTGTGGTGCATAAGCAAGACCTATCTAGGCCTCAGACTGAAAGCTTTTACAGTCATACACTTCCTGTGTACTTATTTTTCTTTTGCAGCAGCTATAGTCAGTGATGTTGAGAATGAGAACATGATTCCCTGGTATGACAGAACAGACTTTGACTCATCAGCAGATGAAGGTGAACTTGAGTCATCAGCAGATAAAACCACATCAAGATCAAAACGATCCAAGAACAAGAAGAAACAGAATATTACTTGTGATGAATCTAACGAGTGTGGATTGATCTACCCATTAGATGTATGGTGTTTGTTAGCCAAGTACATCCATCCTGAACATGTTCAGAAGTTTGCACTGATCTGTAAAGGAGCAAGACAAGCTATAAACATGCGGACATTTTGGCTAAGACTTTACAACCGTCACATTATGCAGCCAAAGAAGCTACCTGAAAGGCTCCAGCCAGATACGATTGAATGCCGTCCTGGATTGCGTGCTAGGATAATAAGAGCTCTATTCCATGGGTATGAGCCATTCCGAGGTCGGATTTTGTCATACAGTAGTTTACGGGATCCAAGCATATTAGAGTCGCACATGTGTATATCAATGTGGTGCAAGCAGGTGCTATGCAATAAGCAAACTAAAAAAGTCTGGGTGTTTTATTTCAAGTTTTCCAGGAAGGCTTCTTGTGTAAAGAGGAAGCCACGTTATTTTTCTCAGAAATGGTTTGAACAAGTCGATGACTTGAGTGACAATCCTGAAGAAGATCACTGCATTCTTCAAGTGAATTGCGTCAATTTCCTGCCGGTGAACCCAGTACAAGGTCATGTGTTGACTAAAGCCTTGGTTGGCATAAGTCACGATATGAAACACAATAGCATCAAGTTGACATTCCACTCACCACGCAGTGATGGCAGATACAGGAAGGAAGATGGAACTACGGTGATATTAGACCCAGCATGTGACATCAAAGTAATTCACTGGTGGAGTCCACTTTATCCTCAATTGTGAGGATGCATTCTAAAAGTGCTTCACTCACAGAATTTGACTGTTGACTAAACATGTCACAGTATTAGTTACATATGTAATTTATAAAGTAGGAGGTAAATGCTATTTCTTTATACTGATTTTGTAGATAATAAATTATTAGTTGCTATGTTTAAAAATTTTACAATAAAATGCATAGGAACAAGTTGGGTTTAAGTAAAGAAATAGCTTACGTGAGCAGAAGACTAGAATGGCATTGTACATACAGTCAGGTCATTTAATGTCAGTTGTGAATAAAACAATCATTTACATGTAGGAATGAACAAATTAATGTGACTTTAATTTTTCGTTACAGTTTCTATTTGTGTACACAGAGTAATCCACTGTTAATTGTGTGGTTTTGTTTTTAACCTGTCAATGATACAATAAAGAATAATGGCTGGTTAATTTGCTGTTTTGTTCGTTGTTTTACATTCCACATTGAACTTGATACATGTAGGCAACTTCTGGGCAGGGCCGGTTAGCACTGAGCCAGGATTAAAAGATAACTGAAGTATAAATTTTTGTTGAATAAAAAATATTTTTTACTGCTTATATTTTGTGTAGTTTGATATTATTCAAACACGAAACTGAAGGGCAAACAATGTAAACAGAAAAACACACCGAAAAGTTACAAAATTCAAATCAAAATTCTTGCTAATCCTGGGTTATCAGGCTTTGAACCACCTAGTCCTAGATTTGCCGTATACCTTTGTTAGTGGTAGGCTGAAATTTGACAAATTTGCACTTTGCATGTTAGAAATTTCAGTGTCTGATCAAGGATCTATAAAAGCTTAAAAGGAAATTTAGAAGGGGAAAAATTAGTACAGGCAAAAGAATTTGAGACCATTTTGTTAGTAAACCTAATAAATTTTAATTTTTCCTTTGTAGTGTACAAGATGAGGGTTAATATCTATTTTGTTTAAGAGAGAAAACAAGTGTAATCCTCATTAGAGACAGTCATTGTTAGAAGAACCTCGAGGCGAAGATAGATCCACGATGATACACCAGGAGCTATGCTGTTTAGGAATAAGGTCTAAAGGCGAGCACTGAAAGTTGGGAAGGGGAAGAGATGAGAATGGGCCTGCCATATTGTCTCTGCTGACTTCTTTTTAGAGTGCCTCTGTCAGTAACTGCATCTGGGTGAAGGAGAGTAGATTTTAAATTCAGGGTGACCTGTGGTAACATGGACCCTGATAGCCAAAGTGACAGCCAAACTGGAGATCATGGGCCGGATCTGAAGCAAATTGACGGTCATGG
>CM042751.1:9740581-9787406 GCA_022496165.2 Catalaphyllia jardinei
TGAATGAAGGGCGAAGTTTGAATTTTGGCGGTGTTGGAACGCCATAGCTCCGTTCTCTATTCCCGTGCAACAACCAAAGTGTAAACACAGAATTAATTTCTTATCTCGTCATTTTCAATATTGTATAATCATTAACTCCACGTGAATTTTAATCTATTTTTTTGTTCGCCGAGTCGCACCAGTGAATTCCATCTTAGGCCATTTCCCTCCTTAAATAGATGACAATAAAGGGAAACATGAGCTTTTTCTCGGGACAAATTTATTACCAGGATACCCTATTACCACCAAGGCCAGTTTCTCGAGAGACCTGAAAAGTTTTCGCACCCAGAAAGCCATAGATAAATCTGGAACCTCGTTGTTACAGAGCTGTTTTATTCACATATTCTTAAATGAACAGAAGTTCCCCTTCATACAAGCAGTTTTAGGCGCATACACTTCTCCATGACGGACACGAAAAGTTCCGGGGCTTTTGAGAAACGGGTCCCAGGGCAGGAACCTGCTGCACGTACATGGTAACGGTATTCAGGGCAACACGCAACGAGAAGAACAGGAAATTTCAAACAAATCCAGCGCCGCAAGTATCTTACAAACCTTCGCAAAAATTATTTTTAACTCTTCACTGAAATGTTTCGTCTCAGTGATTCCAAAACTACAACTATCTGGTTTGTGCCGTGAACGAAGCCGTATGGAGTTCGGCGAGGGAAGTTGCGAGCAAAGGGTGGAATTTAACTTTATGAAAGTAGAAATTATTCCGTTTGGTGAAGAAAAACTTGGCCAAATCCGACTTCACCAGGAGCACTTAAATCCACGTCTTCAGTTTGGTTTGACGGAAATTCCACATGTAGTCATGAATATTCATTATTGAAACCAATCCCGACAAAAACGTCGCCGCATATTTCCATGACTTGAATATTAGTATTGTCATGCAAGACTAATTACTTCACAAATATCCAGTTCATTCCAGATCTTTACGTTCACATTTTTAGAGGCTTTAATAATTCGTACCTTAAAGGGGCAATGTCACCCTATTTGGTAACTTTATAAAGAGCTAGAGGGTGTCTTCGCATCAACTGAATTCCAAAAATAATGGTCTAGTTTTGTTATTAAAGACTATTTGTAGGCACTGAAACTGGTTCCTGTCGCCTGTCGCTACGGATGGCAAGGATGGAACTGGATTGAAACTTGAAAAAAATCGCCAATTTTTTCAAGATTTGATGCTTCAAAAAATCCTCAAGCAATTTTTTATGGTTAGCCTTCTCTGATAAAATTCGTTTGATATCTTCGTCGTAGCTTTACAGAAGCATTTTGTTTACGAGGAAAGCCTCAAAGTAATGATTTTAGCACAGAATTGACCTAAAACTGCAAAATCCTCGTGACACAGCCCCTTTAAGCGATGCGACGGCGACGCCAGCGACGACGCCTTTTGAAAAACAGAGTTACGTTTTACTTTCGAATCTGCTCTGTACGCCAATCAGTCTAAAATCTTGCTCAAACTAAACATGTAATGCCAGCGAGCAATTTCAAAAAGAAATACAAAACATTTGCCATCTTGGCCTACGTTATCCAAAATACACAGAGCTTGGCCATTTCACGTTGTTAACAGGGAGTTTTAGCAATGAAGACGGCGACGGCGGGGACGATGCCTTGTGAAAAAATGTATTTGTATTTTACCTTCAAATGTCGCAACTGTGTAAATCTGTTCAGTGGGCCTATCGGTATAAAAACCTGCTCGGGCTAAACATGCACCGACAGCGTTCAGTCTCAAAAGAAGATACGCAAAATTAACCATTGGGGTTCGCGTTTTCCAAAATACGTTGTTGTTTTGCAGAGGACGGCAAAGAAATGTACAAAGATTTATAACGCACGTGCACAGCTATTGTTCTGCTCATTTGGTGACGTTCTCGTTGCGTCACGTGGGTATCCAGTTACAGGTTTCCAATTACAAAAAGTTCAAATCGGACACATGTAATTGGACACCCAAGTGATTGCGCGCCGATTAAGTAACAAATCCTATTTGTCACGTTATCGGCGCGCGATTACTCCCTGAATTGTACACCACTCGGTCCAATTACTATTACTTATCACAAGAGTAATAACAAAATCGGACGACAGCGTAGCCGGAGTCCAATTTGTTAATCACGAGTATGATTCCAGACCGAACTGGACGACACGAAGTTTTATTGCCAATTAATCATAATTACAATTTCCGAGAAAAGAATAGCCAAATTATGGAAGAAAGGGAAAACTGGCATCAAAATACTGACAAAGGAGGCGTAAAAATCCTAAGGCCACCGCCTCAAGCGGGCCTATAAATATAAAATGGTACGGTGATTTTCTTTGATATTTTCAACATTTGATAAGCACAATAAGGCGGAAATTTTGGCAAAGTTTAAAAAAACCGTTGGTGGCGTTCAGAGCCACCTTAAATTTTCTAAAAAATAAGAAACAGAAACAATTTTTCAAGCTTTGCTAAAAAATGCACCTTATCAAATGTTGTTAATATAAAAAATTTCACCGTACCGTTTTTTGCATTTCATACTGTTGTTATAGTAACCTATTGTGTTGCGAAGATGATAACGTGTTCACAAATGGTTGGGTAGTTTTTTGATACCAAAATTGCAGCATCAAGTGATAAAGAGTAGTTATAACGACCAATCAAAATCTAAGTGTTGGAAACTGTTTTGAGCCACCTTAAACTGCAACTTTGATTGTGATTGGCTTACTGAACTGTCCAATAACAAAATGCTCCTTGTCTTTGTCAGCCATATTGGTTGGAAACTCCAGCGGGGTCTGGGTATGTTCACTTCACAGTCAGCAGTTTTGTTTAAATGTGGCACAATTAAATGTGACGCGTATAATGTTACAATATTCTCCAATTCGAACCCCAGGCTGGATGAATAACATTTATGCCTGTGCAATGTGTAGAAACTGTGGTGCACAACCAACAGGAAGGTAGGATATCATCATGTCAGGGGAGGAGACTGGTTTATGGAAGAATTGGCCATTTCCGAGATCTCTTTTGCCACTGTTTGAAAACGAGTCTACGTGCGAAACCTTTCATATGAAAATGAGTTCTGCATAGTTTCATTTTCATGCTTATCACATACGGGGCAAAATTACTGAATGCTGATTGGCTGAGACAGAGGGCATTTTTTCTTAATCACGAGGGCTCACGAAGGGCACTCACGAAGGCACTTTTGGTAATCAACAGGGCATGATTACTTGATGCTGATTGGCTGAGCGCGCCTGCATAAAGTTGGTTTCGCGCTTCAAACAATGCTTCAAACGGATTTTGAAAAGAAATTTCAGAAACACATCGCTTCTGAGTTTGATCTAAACACGGTTATTTCGTCTTAACGTAAAAGAGAATCAACATGCAACAAAGCGAAGTCTTTTGGTGGAAAAGCAAAAGGATTTTTCCTACTAAAAATGTATTGATTCGCAGCCTGAATAACTTTTGAGTGGGGACGGCTGGTGTTGCACGACGCATAGAATTACAGAACTTCATGGCCGCCAAACTGAAAGTTAATCTCTTCGGTTTGCTTCGGGTCGCTTTTTTAGTAATACAGCTCAACTTATCGGCGTAAAAGCAGCGTAAACTGTGTTGGTACGTGAAGTTTTCGCAGTGGAAAGGACAGTTTTGGATTCAAGAAGTTATTACAGCTCATTTGGACAGTTGTTTACGTCTTTCATTGAACGACGAAGTAGTTTCACGCCGTTGCAAGCTTCGTAAAACAGGTGAATAAAATTAGATTGCTTAAAGTGTTGTTTTTAAAAGAAATTGCTTTGAGTTAATTCAACCAAGTTGCTATGTTTTGCTTATTGTTGTAGTAGGTGTAGCCGCTAAATCAACCAGCGAACACTACATTTTTATTTGAAGTCTCTACCGTAAGATACTTGCCGTACGGGAAATATCGGCCCGTCCCAGCGTGACAGTTCTAGTAAGAAAAGAACAACAAATACTAAGAAAATATACTGAATAAAACACAGGCAACGGAACAACTAAAACGAACCTTATCGGTGAAACTCCAAACAGGAAAACGTACGAAAGGTGACAAATAGATGGATAAAGAAAGGATGAAACTACACCGGCGAGAGCAAAACACTGAACAAAATGAAACGAAGTGAAATATACAACGACGCTAATGAATATTAATTTAAGTGGCGGGAAAACACCTAATAGCGCACGAATGAATGAAAGGAACGAGAAAATCGCATAGCGAGGTAACAGTAGGCTTTCCCCAGGCTACTGCTAGCATGTTAAAAATGACAACCGGCAAACCTCTTTACGCGACGGCAAGACCTTGAAAGTTGTCCTTTGTACAAAATTTTGCCCTTTATGTGATAAACAAGTAATCGCAAGTGCTCTCGGGCAATTAAGGATTAATTTCACTTTTAATTTCAAAGTTTTCCAAATTTTGTAAAGACTTTGAAAATACTCGTGAAATTAATCCTTAATTGCCCCCGGCCCCATGCGATTACATATACAAATCAGTCCTTTTTAATAACGGGAAACGAATTGGTCCCAACTAAAGCTGCAGACAACAGTCAAAATACTTCATGAAGAGAAATTTCACTTTCCGAGTATAAAATCACAAGCTTTGGTTCCTTTTGCAAATACAAAATCAGTGCAATCACTCATTTGGACGGGAAAAAGCAAGAAAAATTCACCTGCATATGTAATAAAGTTAAAGAATAAAGTGTTAAAAACGAGTTTGAAAATAAGAAAACCTGGAGTCTTTAATAAGTAGGGGTAGAGTAAATTGGTATGGGGTGTAAAACTGAGGGGTTTGGAAAAGGCGTTTCAAAAACGGGGATGATTTTCACGGATTTTTGAAAATAATTTTTAAAAAGTACAATAAAATATAACACCGTGAAATTCACTGAGTCTTTAAATGCGGATTTTGGGGACCTTAGCTCCAAGCCACAAAATAGTGATGCTAAAATTCCCAAACTTAGAATTACAATTATTTTATTGTAGCAAGAAAATAAATTAAGTTGTTATCATACAATTACAGGTATGAACAAAAAACAAGGTCTGAGTGTTCAAAAAAACTAGATCAAATCGTAGTTAAACTACAATGACGTTAACAGATTTTACTTTGTACAAATATGCCTATAATTCGCCCAAGGCTCAATATTAATCCGAGATCAACAGTTAACAGAAAGATAAAGTTCTTCTGGGTAGGGTTGTTCAAAAACCAGTTAACGTCAACCTAGAATTAAAAGTTAACTGCAGCATTATTTTTTCTTGTTCAAAAATGTTTTATACCACAAACATTTGGTGTAGTTTGAGATTACTACAGCTTAAAACTGCAGGACAAACAACATAAACAGAACACCTTCGAACAACCTGGCCCTGTTGTTTAAAACTGTTTTTCAAGTACATGATGTAATTTCAAGTTACATTTCGGGATGAGCGTCAGGAAACAAGGACAAGAAATAACAAATTTTATTCAAGGATTTGTTACTAATTTGGTGCTTTCGTAAACATTAACATTAATAACCAGAAGGTGGCTGCCCTGGTGCAGTGAGTCCCATAACATTTTCTACAGGGTAAATTTCTGAAAACTGCTGGCTTCCATCTTCATACATGTACATGCCATGCCAATTCACAAAAGCTCAACTGTCAGAGCTCTGCCAAGTTGCAGGTCTTATTGAAAGCACTGCTGATAACTTAACATTTTTTTGAGGTTGACACTTATCCTGGGCTGGCTTAATCCTGATTTGAACTTCAGCAGAGGTTTGAGACTGATCTTTTTTATTCATTATTCACATCTTGTACCAGTAACTCTCTGTTCTCATAAGTCCAGAATCCATTCAAGTCAATCAAAATACTCGTCACTGTCTCTCCTTGGCCACTGTTAAAAGATATTAGAAATACCCTGTAGGAGAGTGTTTGCATAGTACTACTATTAAACTATAAGATTATATGAGCTCATGATTTCTATCATGTGATAGTTCATGAGGGTGTGGCCCAAGTCAACTCTCACACATGGAAATTGAGAGCTAATAATCTGATTGTTTTTGCATAAATCTACTAGTCATTCAAAATTTTATCAAAATCCTCTTCACAAGCACTTCAAAAATCATACGAGACCGGCAACCAATGAAGTTGTACTAACATAGGAGTAATATGGTCATATTTCCTTGCACCAGTGACATAGCGTGCAGCAATCAGAAAGCGGCATTTGTGATAGAATGCTAGTGGATTTATACCAAAACCAAATAGAAATACAGAACAAGCAATGGGTGTTTACAAAGTGATGGTGAACAAGAGAAATAAAGGTTAGATAATCAAAAAAGTCGCACTAAAGAACTAGAAAACATTCTCTCTGGTTTCTATCAAGCGGTAGATACACTTGCGAAAGTTTGGGAGAACTTCAAAAATCAGTGGAATCACTTGGCTGTGCACTGTGGCCCAACCTTCAATTCTGTTTCTATAACATGAGACACGCAACATCTTTTCTAGGTGTGAAACTGTCATATGCCTACAGCAGTTGTGGCATGATTCTTGAAAATCAGTACCACAAACTGCAATATGATAATCTGAGAAATGTTTCAGGCAACTTATTCAGGAATTGCACCATGCCATTCCAAGGCAAGTTGCAGAGTAACAGAGTTGTTACTAAACACTTTCAAGAAATTCACTGCAATGTTTCTGCAATCATTGAAAAAAGTCTAACCCTGCAAAGGAACATTTTTATACGGTCCTTTCTGGGGGAATTATGCCAGGCAATTTTTGATACATTGTGTGTCTGTGCAACAAAAAGGGTAAGAAATGTTTCACTTAAGTTGGTTGATACAGTGCTGAAATTACTTGCAGAGATAACACTGGTATGCTTCACTGACCTGTTAACAAGATCTTGCAGACTAATCCTGTATGGGTCTGTTGGTTTGACCATATCAAAAATCTCATCCTGCAAGACAAACAACATCACTGCCAAATATTTCTGGTGGAGTGCTATAATGACGCAGGCCAAAGCTGCCTTTGAAGAAACATGGTTCCTGGGTCTTAAGTTTTTATTACGTGAGCTGATTATTTGGCAATCAATAATAAGTGATCGAAAGCATTCTTTGATTTAATTACCAGGACATAAGTTAATTCATCAATAGTATTAAATATTCTTTACCTTCACATCGAGAAACTTCACTGGTTCATGGCCGTGCTTTTTCATCTCCTCTTGAATTTCCTGTGTGTAAGATTCAAAAAAACATTGTGAGAGGAAACTTAAAAAAGACGGAGATCTTTGATCCAGTAAAACAAGCTTTTTTTAATAGCTTACAGTTGGGAAACAGTGTTACAATAACAATACACCTTATCATGGTTTCCAATAACTTCTTGATGGGAGGCAAAGCAGTCAGAAATTACAGTGATTGTCTGGGAATCTGATAGCAAATAAGTTTTTTCCAAAATTGAATTTTTCACAATTTGTGAATTGCAACTTTAAAATACTCAGTTTGGAGGATGTAGTTTGGCTAGAAGACACTCACTCCAGTTAATTTTTTTAATTATCCATACATTTATCTGTAAAATTTGGTTGAGTAGACAAATTTCTAGATGCAGTTCATGAGAAAAAAATGACAGACAGAGGTATTGAAAACTTGAAAGATGAACTGAGAATCTTCAAGCCAAGCTACATCTTTCAAACTTGGTGAATACAATCTTCTACCTGTTAATGTTACTGTAAACTTCAATTTTGGAAAAAGTCATTTGCCATTGGATTCCCATACAAACACTGTAATTTCTGACCGCTTTGCCTACCCGTCAAGATGGCATCGAAAACCGTGATCAGGTCATTTGAAAACCTCACCCTAAAGAAGTAGTTTAATGAGAAGATGTTCAGATGCCCCACAGCCTAAAATGAAGAAACACAAGTAAAATTAATTTTAATCCTAGAATAGAAGAACTCAAGATTCCAACGATAAGTTCTCAAAATGCAGGGCTCAAAAAAAGTGCCTTCTCATTGTCCCAGACAAATAGATTTTTCCCTCTGGGTAAGTACCTTTTCATTCTCCATTGCCCGATGGGTGAGGAAACAGATACAGTGCAAGTCATCTGCCAACTAAATCATTAAAAAAGCAAAGTTTGAGAGCTACTTGTCCCAAGGGCAAGCTGGAATTCCCAAGATGATGTAAAAATGTAGTTTGCTTACCCAGGGAGCACCAAGGAGTTCCCAAGAACTTGGTCAGAAATCTCCGTGCATTCCAGGATTGAATTGGAATTTGGAAATGTTGGTGTTGTGCAAGTGCTCTCACCACTGCACCATCCCTATTCCCCCTTTCAAATAACAGTATCTATTTGTTTTTTCTCAGATTAAAGCTTTCTTTTTCAGGCAAAGAAATCACTGCAAGTCTGCTATCAGATACCATTTTGGACACACTGAGACAAAGTTGAATACTTCAAGCTGTTATCTTCCCCATCTTACACCCTTTTGAATAAAACCTATAGCCACATGTACAAAAATCTATTTAAAAAATCGAATTAATAAGTTCTATACACATTATGCTGAAAACATACCTGAACATCCAAGATTCTAAACATGTGCTGCAAAGCCTGATAAACATTTAAAAGAGAAGCAAAGTGTGAGCACCGTTACTTGCAAGTCTAAAAACAGGTATATTTTACCCTCCAGTAACTAATAATATTTTTATTGTCTTCAGCCTTAGACAATGCCATACACCAACCTGTGGTTCTTTTCTATTTTCCAGTGCAAGAACAAAATCCAAATATGTCTTGTAATCCTAAATGAGCAAAGCAAAATACTTTGATTTCATCAAAGATTTTTCATTAATTAAAATAGTAGAACCTAAATACAAATGCAAAATAAGACATGCCAACTTCACATCGGCCAGCAACAATGAGAACTCGTTAACTGTGTTTACAGGTTATATTTCACTTAACATTGTATACTAAACATACATGTACTTATGTTCGAACCACACCAGATATTTTACTGACTCTCAAAACAACAAGTTCTTTGGTGTAATAATTTATTTTATTGATTCAATTTCTGATTGGTTCAAACCACACACATAATCCACCATAACCAGGTGCTGTTGGCCAAATATTGAACCAATGACATCAAAAGTGCAGCCCGCTGCAGATTATTGAACTGTTGACTGAGAAAACCATTTCCGATACTTCTTTAGCATTTCTAGATATTAAGGTTTTTGTCGAAGGCAACGGTTTATGCACCAGTGTGCACTATAAACCCACAGATTCTCAGTTATTTGTTGTATTCATCTTCACATCCATCACATGTCAAGAATTCCATTCCTTATTCTCAATTACTTCAAAATGATCCCGATACTGGCAGAATCTTTTTGCAACAGCCATTAATTTCATTAAAACGCGACAAAAACATAGGTAACTTTTTAGTCAGAAGTGCTTTTCAAACGAGTGAACAACCCGGTACTTTTAAATGTGCACGCGCACGATGCAAAACATGTCCTTTCATTTGCAACGTTGAAAAATTGTCGGGACCCAAGCGATCTATTAAAATCACTGATCATTTTACCTGTACCTCAGCCAATGTCATCTACTGTATAACTTGCACCCTTTGCAAAAAGTTATATATCGGCGAAACAGGTAGACGACTAGGCGACCAATTTCGAGAACATCTTCGCGACATAGAGAAAGACGAAAACCGGTTGCTAGACACTTTAATCTGCCGAATCATTCTACGCAACATATGACAGTCTGCGGCCTCTCCCTACATCAAGGAAGCACAGAGAGCCGCAAAACTCTACAACAAAAATTTATTTTTCAAATCGGCACTCTTAATCCTCTGGTATCAACGAACGTTTTTCATTTAACTAATTTATTCTGTTTTTCATGTTGCCAGGCACCAACCAATAGCGTAGCTCAATATTTCTGTACATAAACCACACACAACCCACAATTCCTCGATTCGCTCCGACGAAGGGCTAGCGCTCGAAACGTCAGCTTCTGAATCTCTTTACGGTGGCTAATTCACATTATCAACTCAGTTGATAAAACCAAATTATCTGGGGACAAGGGTCTGTTATATTTGGTGAGCAGAAAAACAAAGAGCAAAATGGTGAAACTTCTTTAAGAACGGGGAAATATTTTGAATGAATAATAACGCAATTATTGAATTCGGCTTTCGTAGGATATGAAGAATTCTGCAGATCTCGGAGGGTGTTATCCACCTTGGCCTTCGGCCTGTGTGGATAACACCAGATCATGTACAAATCATGCTAGAATAATGGTGCACTCACTGATCAACAAAATAACCTTTAATGGGCAAAAAGGCATAAATTCAAAGGGATCAATGATTTATAGCGATTTTCTTCCAAGTACCATTGTCAAAACGCTACTTCCTACTCATCAGTAGCCACAACAGTTCTTAACAACTTTTATGACTAGTTTGCAGTGTATTTTACCAAGGTTACGCAAAAACTAGTAGATTTCCAATTAATACCAAAACTTTCATTGGATTTTCGAGTAGCACTAAACCTGGGTGACAGTCTGCCCATTTAATCGACAGTTAGGATTATACTACTGACCATTTCCCCATCGTAAGTTAAACACTCCTGAAACACCCTGTCCACAAACACCTTTGTTAATGTTCCTGAACCATATCTATAGAGCAAAATACGAGTGAGACGGTGATAAAATCTACAAATAAATGCATGTAACTAATACAAACTTTATATCCTGGAGTAATAATTACCTTGCTAATTCTTCCTTACTCAACATTCCATTGTGATCAGTATCAAGACTCAAGTATTGCCCTAAGGAATTCATAATTAAAATTATCAGCAACTTTTGCAGAACATTATGAAACAACCAAGGGGGGAAACATACTGTAAGGCTGCTGCTATCATATATTATAACAGGGCATCTGACAGGATGCGGTGGTGGAGATCCGCATAATTCACCTACTTCTGCATCCTCTGCATCCTTGAGGCATTTTTCCACATAAAACTAAAAATTGCTACATGTAAGCGAGAAGGCAACTGCTTACCATCCTCAGAAGTAAAAATAGTGAAGAGATTGATCATTTTGAAGAAGTTTTTCAGCCAAAACCGTGACGAAAACGCACCTTTTCATTCGTAAGCAATATCAAACCTCCAGGCATTCCATGGATCTTCTAGTGATGGGAGTGGGTTCTAGTTTTAGGTTCTACAATCAAGTGTCCCACTAAGGCTCCCAAGGCAAAATGTACGTTTCCCCCCCGGTGGAGGGTCGTGTTGTCAGTGCGCGCTCAAATTCAAATGAACCAATCAGAGTTGAGGGTGAAACCACCTTGCGAGCGGCCTTTGTCACCGGCCTCCACACAAGCCTCTCAGGAGAGTTGAAGAGGCGAATGTTAAGCCAAATTTTTTGTTCTTCATGAGTCTTTCGGCCGCCGAAGCACACGTATTTAAATCTCATAGTTAAATCTCAAAAAGGAGGTCGCCCAGCTCTGTGGCAAATCTACCCTGCTCTACAACAAGTAAACAAACTGTTAACGAAAACAGAAAGATGGGAATTCAACATTCATCTTTTGTTGGGTTCGAAGAATGCCTACTATGGTCGAATATATAACGCAGCGAATATATAACAGCAGATTTCGATCGGTGCTATGACAGTGCCATGATTTGTTTACATTGTTGGACGACAAGGTAAAAATTATCATTCTCATCATAAGGTTTTTGATTATCTGACATTCTTAATAAGTGAAGTCCACAGTTTTTCTTGTCGCCTGAAGATGGAAGCTGATTGCCTCAGGCGACTGGGCACTGCTAGAGCACAGCCTTGCATAGACAAAACATTGCATTATGTATATATGTATGTATTATGAGCTTGTCTCACCATAAACTCTAAGTGCTGATGGGGCGGAGAACCAGTTTGCATCCTGTTGCTCTTTTGACAAGTCTTCATCTCTCAGCTACAAGCATACAATACAAAACAAGTCTTGATAAAACAAACTTGAGATAGGGTAATGGCATTAAAAATATTAAATTTGAAACTACTGATTGACTGACTGACTGACTGACTGACTGATGGATGGACAGATGGACTGACTGATTGACTGACTGATTAATTGATTAATAGCACACCTCAAGGAGATCATCCAGGAAACTACAAGCTAGGATATCTTGAATCTTGATCTTTCCTGTAAAGAAGAGAGGGCAGAACATTTAATAAGACTCATTCAAAATTATATGCTTGCAGGTTCGCTTATCTTTGAACATGGTGTAGTGAGTAGCCAGGCTTACACAGTTTGGTTGTGTTCCTAACACAGTCTTTTATTCAGCTCTTTTGCTGAAATAATTATTATTCATTGCATGTATGTGTGAGCTACATGTAGCTCGGAGTTCACAGCTGTATGGAACGCCATAACTTTCTTATGTGGTTTTTTGTCATTATTTTGTGTGGTTTCTTCATTATGTGTTGTAGTTACTACATTATGGTGTGTCACTTCTTCATTATGTACTGCAGTCGCTTCATTACGTTTTGTGGTTTCTTCATGATGTCTTGTAATGCAGTCCTGAGGTGATGGGTTTTTATCATGACGTTGTGTAACTATATTATGTGGTGTGGTTTTATCATAATGTGTTGAGGTCGTTACATTAGTCTTAGTGCTCTTGTCATGATGTGATGTGGTTATGCTGATATGTGGTCTGGTATTGTTATGTGGTTTGATCATAATGTGATGTGGTTTCGTCTTTATGTCTTCTTAGCCTCACTTGCGATACTAAGCTGTAGTAACCAGGCTTACTCACTATCATGAACTGGTTACACCTGTTTTTAGATGGGTCCCAGTTCCTTCTCTTCCCCGGCAGTTGAAGGCAACAAAATGGCGAAAGAGACAATTCTATGTTTGGCTAAATACAGGAATCGTTACGACTTGTCATTGGACAAGTGGGCAAACAAGGCTTTTTTTCTCTTTTAGCACTTCGCGCCTCATTTGGAATACTGCTCGGTATCTGTAATCGATTGCCTGCTTCCAGTAGAGATTGATCCTCGTACATAATGAGAAATATTGTATGAAGATCGAAAGGAAAGGCAGTAATGGGCTTTTGAATCGACCTCGAAGTAACAAAATCATGCAAAGAACCAGATAAGGGGTTTATGCTCACGTGAATAAACTGCAGCTTGGCAAAAAAACTTATCTTGAAAATCGATCCTCACTTGTAATAAGTCATACTTTTGTTGACAACACTGTCAAAGGCTGTATACAGGAATCGATCCGACTTCTCATTGGACGAGAGAGCAATATATTATTTTGCAAGCAATATTGCGAATGAGCTCAGCTAACGTATCCAGTGTAATAACAAGTGTATAATGCCATGCATGCTTCCGATATATATTTGACCATTATTCACCAAAGTGGAGGTCAATAGTGGTGGATATTTACAGAGCCGCAGATGCTGCGGTGTCATTACCTTGATTGTTGAGTTAAATTCCTCTTGTTGTTAAAACCAAGCTGTAAAACATTATGTTTGATTGTTCACCTTAGAATATGAAGTTGGAGAGATTAAATAACTTAAATTAAATACTGTTACACCAACCTTTAGTTTGCTGCTGTTTTTGTGTTTTTTGGTACAGCCTCCTTGTTCGTTGAATTAATTGCCTCTTTGGAAACCAAAGCAAAATGGGAAACCATTTTGTTTTTCTTCGGCTGCTTGGGGGTGAATAGTATTGGCTAATCACCTCCGAGCTATCCAATCAGCGTGAGCGAAAAGTACTATTCACTTGTGTGGTATATACTAAAAACAGATACAAAGCTGACAGAATGGTGATGTACCTTATTGGTACTAATTTTTGCGGGAACTTAATTTTGTCAAAAAAGGTCAGCATATTTTGCGGGTCTTTATTTTCGCGATTTAGGTGCAAAATTATTTTCTTAGGGAATTAATTTTTGCGAAAATGAAAAAAAAATTTTTCTAGAATTCTATTACTATTTTACACTTTTCATTGCTGAAAATCATCAAGTCATAACAAAACAACCATAGAAACCACATTGTGTACCACAGGCATAGTCAAGGAACAAGGCAATACTTGAGAAGTATAGACAGATTGTCGTTTTAGATTACAAAGAACCCAAGATAGATGGCCATTTCAATGACTGTACAAAAAAGGTGTTGAAAGTACTTGAAGATAGCCATAACAATACAGATGAAATTTGACTGTTAAACGGTTAAAACAACAAAAGCAAGTGACACACTTGATGTTCGAGTGTGTCACTTGCTTTTATTGTTTGTTAACAACAACAAAACAAAACAAACAAAACAACAAAATTTTATTGATTAGAAATATAAGTAATTACATTATTTTCCCCCTGCAAATAGCTTATAAACTAATCGAGACGGAGAGATCTAAAGACATTTTACAAATACAAGGTTTATCTATAGATGGACTACATAACAGAGAAAACACTACTAAACAATACACAGAATAGACATAAAACAAAAACAGATATATTAAGATTACGAAAAGAGGCTAACCTAAAGTATTAAATAACTTGATAAGACATTGAGCTGTTGTTTACCATCTGTAGGCATGCTCTTGATTGAGCTTTTGAACATTGTACACAAAACGTGTTTCTTCATTAATTGAGAAAACAAGAAATATAGGAAGGTATTAAATTTCGCAATATTAAAGTTCGCGGGAATTTTTTTTTGCATCACTTTGAGCTTGCAATTTTTTTAAATTGCGAAAATCGCAAAATAAAAGCGACACGAAAATTAGTACCAATAAGGTACATTCCGGTAAAATTAATGTGATGATTAAATAAAAGTACTTGCAAAGAAAAAATGGAATACATTTTTGCCTGTACCATTTAACTACTCACTTTAAACTTTTAAATATATTAATTTCATACTGGTTAACAGAGTAGTGGAAAGAGGGCTCTGCAGGCGTCTAGGACAAGTTTGGATTCTAAGCTAAAGCTGGAAAAGTGTGGCAAATTTTCTTTGCGAAAGTCATCAGTCACGCACAAAGCACTGTTAATAAAGACATTTTAATTTTATCCGTTGTTCTCTCGTCCAGTGCAATGCGAAGTCGGATCAATTCCTTTTCGTCGCTCTTGGGTTGCAAGTGACATCATCATTTTCTTAAATCCAAAAGGTAAGAGCCACCAAAGTTGTTTTCTTCATCAGGCATGAGATGGTAAATTCATATCTGTTAACAACTTTTCAGCTCAGTACCTTGCTTTGTCTTAAAACCGGAACATTTTAATTTTCAGAGTTACTGCGGTGCACGATATAAAGCTGTGAAGGTGTTCCAGGTGTTTGTCGAAAAATATCTACCTGCACTTTTGAAAACCAGGTTAGTAAAAATATCAACTCATTCTACTACTTGCCACTTAAAAACAAACAAAGCCAATTAAATTCTTGAATTTCTAGACTTAGAACACTGAATGGTTTTGGAATATATATTTTTTTAATTACATGACAGTGCAACCCTAGAATAACTGACAAAAATCTGATGACAAACTAAGCGAGCATTCATTTTCAAGATACGTCCTACGTCAGGCTGCAGTTTATTGAAGTATTAGATCGGAAAAAAAAACACTTATCTGATTCTTTGGGTGATAATGTTACCTCGAGGTCAATTCAAAAGCCCATTACTGCCTTTCCTTTCGATCTTCATACAGTATTTCTAATTATGTAGGAGGATCAATCTCTACTGGAAGCAGCCAATTGATTACAGATATCCTAGCGGTATTCCAGCTACAACACATAATGAAGAAACCACACAAAATAATGATAAACAACCACATAAGAAAGTTATGGCATTCCATACGGCTGGGTTATAGGAAGTGCCGGCCACACTTCAGGCTTCTCGCATTCTTGAGGCACTTGAACCACATGTACACTAGCAAATTAGATGTTGTTAACAAGAATTTGCCAAACTGGCATCACTTTCCTTGTTTGCAGATATTACTAGTATGAAAGGACTAAATATCATTGTAGAAATTTCACTTATTATTAGTCTTATTCCTCACCTGTCCTGAGAGGGTCCAAAAAGAAGAAAAATTTTCTGACAGCAGTACATACATAGAAGGAATAAAATGATTTTTCAAGGCCATCTAACTACAAGGAAAACAAAAGAGAATGCTTTGCTACCGGCAATTACATGAAACTGTGATCACCTTAAATTTCTTTTAAATTTGAAATGCAATTTGAGGTATAATCTGCATATGGAAAAAAATTATTATAATAAGTACCTGAAAATCTATGGTGTACTTCCTGGACAGATTATTATGTTTGCAGAGATTAAATATACTGTGTTGTAATGCTTGGATAATGTAATGTGTGGTGGGAAGGAACATATACACCACCTCATGTACTTGAGGCTTTTTTTGAAAGTGGTAGTCCCAATTTTTGTGGGCTGAAGGCCCACATAGCATAGCACCACAGGCACCATGCTCCTAAGGGGGTCTGGGGACATGCTCCACCAGACATTTTTGGAAAATTGAAGCCTCTTAGACGTGAGTTCCGCGATTCTGACAACTGCAAACGTCTTTCAATTAAGCTATAAAACTATCCTTTCCTCAACTTACCTTATTTAACATTGAACTGTGACTGATAAGTTGTAAAGCCAAGAATTTACATAAATAATCACCCACATGCATATTTATTTGTAGCACCCAGCAGAGTGGCCTGGGGATGACTTGGTAATATCATTGAGCAGTGGCTTTGCCTATGAAATGGCTTTGCTCAACTTTGATTCATGTGATCAAGACAGAAAGGAGCTGTTTTATTCACAATTCTTAATATGAACAGAAGTTCTCTTCGTACAAAGTCTTTTAGGCACATACAGTTCTTTGTTTTTAGATTGCAGATAAACTAAAAATGGCTTTACGGGCCCGAAAAATTTCCGGGGCTTTCGAGAAACGGGCCCCAGATTTCATGTGTCATTACTGGCAATATTCAACTTCCAGTTCCATGTCCCAAATTGTATAAGAAAACAAAGAGACCACCCAGCCTCTACCATTCTGATGTCCTGCAAGTGCAAAACTATTTTCCTAACTTAAGTGTAAATTTGTCATTTTTAATCAAGTTGTCATACAGCTGTACATGTACCTGTGGTAATGTTGGGATTAACTCCAGTATATAATTTTCAAGGTCCTGACAAAGAGAAAGAAACAAATCAATTCACTGTAGACAGTCTCTCCAATTAAACCACCTAACATTCTTGCATACTGACTTGTTAGCTCAGTCAGTAGAGCAACAGCAATCTAATCTGGAGATCCTGGGTTTGAATTCCATTGAGATCAAAGAATTTTCTTCACATTGGGTGGCCCACATTTCCTTTTTAGAGCTTTAAATGCTTAGAAGGAAATACTAGGTTTGATTTCCAGTACACCATTCTAATATTTACTTTACTTTACTTTACTTTAACTTTAAGCATTTTCTGGACAGATCAGTCCAAGGGAGAAAGGCACAAAAAGGCGTATACAGCCCTTATTAAAGCACCAACCCATGAATACAGAACACTGAACCAAGGCCAGAACACAACACCGGGAACTCCATGCTCCACTCTTTGTGAGAAGTGTGTGGGTTCTTCAACATCCCCTGCTAGCCATTTAACACTGAAGGTACAGGAGACGGGCCTACGGTTTATAGTCCTTGTCTGGGAAGACTTGAACGTCTAACCATTTGCAGGTGTCATTACAAAGGCAGCACATTCTCCTCAGTTATTTGAAGACCCGGAGCGTTGTTTGGGCCGAGGTTTGAACCTGCGACCTCCCGCACGGCAGTCCGGTGCTCTACCAACTGAGCTAACCTAGTTTTAAAAGTTCTTCTTTCTGAAACCCATGGCTGTAGTTTATCAACAAAAAATATATCTGTTCTTAGTTAATTGATGATTACAGCTTTCATTGGTGCACGCTGCCATTTGAAAACTCCAAGTATAGTAACTTTTGGAACACACAAATTCATGCGTAGATTACATGTACTTGTAAGTTTTCATTTGATCAAAACAATTCCATAAACTGCTGAGGACTTACTGACTCTTTCAGGTATCCTTGTCCGGCGACATCATACAGACTGAGGCCTATTCTGGTTTGATGAAGCCAAACTGAAAAAAAAAGTCCAAATGCAAATGAAGGCAATGCAGGATTTATTTTAAACATTGTTATTTACTGATATGACATGTTACATCATTGTATTTACTGATCTTTCAAGACTCATTTCATTCCCTTACTGGCATTTGCCACACAAGCTGGACATTTATGTTACAGTACATATACACCATTAAAAAAATAACAACACCAAGATAATTATTATGTGCTATTTGCCAATCACACAGCCAATCAAGTACAGACAGCTGTAACAAGATTGGTTTTCCTACAGAAGCATCAATGCATGCTAATAGGTATTTTGGATAGGACTACTGTAGTTCACCTTTCCATTGATCTACCTCATTGCATCTTTGTTGGTGTGGTGGAAGGAGAAATCAGCATTTCGTCATCCACAAACTTAACAACTATACACCTTGGTCACACAAGAGCAAACTTTAACAATATCTAATGCCGCAGGGCATTACCTGGTATTCTTTTATGCCTTTGTTGGGCAATCTTTCTTTAAAATAGATCTTCATGAACTACAGTAAACTAAAAGAGTTCATCCAAACTTAATTTTTATTTTGACTCAGTCTCATAATCATTGTGATGTAGCGGAATGTTGTGTTTGTTTGGGTTTTGGTTAAATATGTACATTTTCCTCATTCAACTATACTGAAATTGATAGCTGTGTACAGCAATTTGTTTTATTTACACCTTAAATGTTGAAAAAGTATGACTAAATAAATTCAATCGACCAGTTGTGATCTACTGTATTTACTGTAGCTTCAATATTACAACAATAAGTTCACAAGGGATTTGCTTTATCAACCTACCTTTTCGCATGACATAGTTGAAAAACTGCATAATAGAGATCCTGAAATTTAAATGATTCATGTAGAAGGAATTTATGGAAATAAATTACAATAAATCTAATACAGCACTATGATCTGAAAATACTGAGCTACATGTACAACATACATTCAAGCACACTGAAAATGTAAGTGTAATACTTAAAGTGCCTATGAAACCAAATGAAAAAGTTGCAATAAATCATGGTATTGATGATGTTTTGATTTCACATTTTTTCATTCTACCTTGGAATATTGGGCAACACAGTTTGCTTACATGGCCATTTTGATCTCAATACTCAGATAACATGGACAACAGATAAAAAAGACCAGGGATGTGTATCTGATTCTTAAGATGCTTTAATTATTTTGTTTTAGAAATGTTATATTCATCTATTGAATCTCTATATTTTTTTTAAATGCTTGATATTGTGGCTATGGATATACTGTGCCTTGTTTAATATGTGACTTTTCACTCACCTTCCAAAAGGATCCTGCTGAAATAATTTAGCAAAAACAGTTGCACTGAAGAAAGGCCTGTCATTAAAAATGAGAATGAAATGAATATCTTCCAAGGTAAAATTCCATAGAAAAAGGAAAATTACTAAGTCCTTGTATGCTTAATTATGTTAACATATTACCTGCATTTTTCACCAGCCTCTCCAGCAACTTTTAGAAAGTCTTCATAGTTGATCATCTAAAATGGCAGTATGCAAACAAAAAGTGATGTTCTTTCAGTTAGGAAGAAAGCAACATGGCAAAAGTTGTCACTCGTTTATTGTGCTAAAAGGACTTTAAACTAACAAAAGTAATAATCCGCAGATATTTTATTAGCACCAATTATTCAAAAAACCAGGGCCGCATTATTGAAAGTCCGATTAAGCAAACCCAGGATTAGCAACAATTTTGATTTCAATTTTGAAACTTTAAGTGATGTTTTCTGCTTAAAATGTTTGACCTTCTGTTTTGAGCTTTACTAAGCTCATTGCCAAACTACACAAAACGTGTTTTGAGCTTTACTAAGCTCAAACTACACAAGACGTGAGCAGTAAAAAAACACTTTTATACAAGAAAAATTAATACTTAATCTTGAGTTAGAGGTACCCTGCCTATGAACAACCTAGCCCAGAATCATGACAACTTCTATATCAAAAGGTGCTCTCTAGGTAAGAACAAATGTGATGTTGCTGAAGTACAGGTATAATGTGCTAACCACTTAGAGTGGTAATAATAAAACATTACATGTAGTCTAGCATTAAAAAGCTGCCGCAAGCTCAATCTGCAACTTGTAATCCACTGAAAATAATGTGCAAGTTCGTTTTGAGTGGTTCTGTACAAAATGTATGTACATGAAGATATTTATTACTGTTCTTATTTAGTTAAAACAAATTATCATTTTCCTCTGGGATGTAAGACATTGCTTGTTGATTTGGTACGCTCCCAATCCAGAGTGTGTAAAGATGTTACTTGGTGCTTTATGAACAACACAAACCAGAGTTAGACACTTAGTCTGCCCCAGCTACTCAGCAAAAAATACCAACATTTCATGGATTCAATTGAGCAAATTGCTTTAAATAATACCTGTTCGTCCCCAAACACAGGCGGTGTATGATGTTTATCAAGTAAAAACCATAGGTTCTAAAACAGGAAAAGTGTAATTAGCAAAATAAAAAAAATCACCGCATGAAAATCAAATGGGCTAATCAAAGGAACAGAGTGAAGTGTCTGTATTAGAGAGGTGTCCCTAGTTACTATTGGAGGTGTCCATGTGGAAAGGTTTGACTGTACATGATAAAAAATTTTTCAACCTGAAGTTCATCGTTGTCAAGGAGTTCTCTACTTTTCCTCTGAAGAAATACAGCTCTTGACTCCTCTCTCAACTTCTGCAACAAAACTTCATCTTCTGAAGGAAGCTGGAGAGCAGAGGAGAAGAAAATATTACAATGCTGGTCCCTGTTCTATTGTCTAAAACACATCTATGAACACTGCTAGCTGTAGTTGGAGATCAGATCAAGATCTGTGCTTTATGAAAACAGATCCACAATGTTTATTGTTCAGCAGGCAATATGCGAATGAATACATGTCCCAATGTAGCTAGCAAAAAATGTAGAAACCACTTCCTGTAATACAAGATACAAAAATGTATTACATAACAGGTTGATGTCAAAAGTTCTTATGGTTTTGGGGTAAACCACAATAGTTTTGTCATAATGATGTTGGGGGGTTAAAGAATTATCAGAGACCACTTAGAGTAGCAAAATTCTGTTAAAGTGCACCTAAAACGAATCTACTTATTATTTGAAATACTTCTGCAAATTTTTTTTTGATTTGGATAAATCCTCGATTTTCTGTGCCCCGACAAAATCCGGAAAACATCGCATTTTTGTTGAACGACCAAGTCTGAGGAGAATGGGCCCAGCAGCTGTCGTGATGTCTACCCAGGAAGATTGAATATCTCCCGTCCTCTTATTTCCTTGAGGATGATGCAAAACATTTAAGAAAAGTGGCAGAAACGCCTTCCAGAGGTGCTATCAGCTGTTGAAGCAATAACCCAGATTTAAAGTAAGGTATACAATACAATTTAATGGTGATGATCGGTCAATAGTAATAATAATAATAATAATAATAACATTTATTCATTTATATATTTAGTAAAATAAAAATGATTGTAAACGATGATTGATTTTGTCGAATTATCGAACAAGCAAAATAACTCTGTAAGAACCGTTGAAGAACTCTTAGTGGAATTTGTTCCGTGGACTTTCCAACACTATTTTCGAAATTTTCTGCTGAAAGCCAACCAGCAATTCGTAGAGATACTAACGACAACCTACATGTATATCTTAATATCCCACAGTATTTACAACATATCCGGCAAAGTCATGAGACCGTTATATAAGCTTACTGATATGTAAATAAGTCGCAACTACATGTATATGTTGTAGTTCAAATTTTAACTCTGGTTCAATTTGTCTTTGAACCAGTGCAATATTATTTGAACTAATTCAATATTTTTGAACCAGTACAATAATATTTGAACTGGTTTAATATCAACTGTCTGAAAAAGGGCCTTTTCTCTTTTTGGGGTCTGGTTGAAAAATAGGGGCTTGGCATTTTATGGGGATTCTGAAAAAGAATAATAATTATTACAGAAAAAAAATATTTGTCCAAGACTGCCTTCCCGTTTCTTCTTCCCTCTCTCCCCTCCCTTCATCTCTCTCTCTCTCTTTCTCTCCACCTACCCCCACTCTCTAAACATTCACTACCCTCTCGATATTAAACTGTACTCACCAAGGTTTGAACCAAACATCTCTTGATCGGTAGTCCTTGTTCTTATCCACTACACCACGCCAGCAATTGTTAAAATCCCACCATTATTATATTTACATATTCCTTATTATAGGTCCCAGGCCCCTCTCTTTGTTCAAAAGCTAATTACCAATTCGCACATGCGTAATTAATACGAAAAGAGACTAAATTTTGAGAACATGCACCGTGTAACAGAGGAACTTTTCTACCGAGAATTAAATAATTTGAAACAAAAACAAAAGCGCAGTGAGTCGCTTATAACACTGTTCATCGAAGACCAATTTTATGATGAAGCTAAAGAAGTTCTAAAGGTTCAACCAGAAGGAAGAAAAGACTCCCAATCGAAGGAAGCAAATCAAGGCAAGTGGCAAGCTACGGCAACAACACTTAAAAGAAAGAAATGGCATTACAAGGAAAATAAAATCCTTAGCCACGACAACAAAATAGTGGTACCAAAAAGTCAGCTCTTCGAAGTTTTGAGTTTAGCTCAAAAACGGACGAACAATCGAGGAAGACAAATCACATCAAAATGGATAAACGAAAGTTATTCAGAAATAAACGTACGAGTTGTAAACCTGTTCGTAGGTTTGTGTCGAATTCACGAAGAACAGAATACCATTACAAGTCATGTAAAGGTAGTAACCAAGCCACTACAATCTCCTGAATTCCTCTCATTAATCGAAATAGATTTGATGGACTTTCGAAATTGTCCCTGCGACTGCTCAAAAACTCATACCTGGGCAATGAACATTATCGATCACCACACCAAGTACATAACAGTTATGCCCTTCATAACAAAACAGCCGATGAAGTACTATCATGTCTCACGAATTTTTGCTACACCTATGGATTTCCCAAGAAAATAATAACTGACAATGGTGGAGAGTTTCAAAACCAGAAAATGAAGAAATTCTGTAACGAAAATGGCATAACTTTGTCACATGGTGCACCTCGCACACTTACAGCACAGGGACTGACAGAAAGAAGTAACAGATCATGGAAGCAGGACATGCGATCACTTATTCTCAGCACTGCAGAAAAGAACATCCAAAAATGGTGCCACTACACAAAAGAGGCATCATATGCCAGAAATATTTCATACCATAGAGCAATAAAGCTAACACCTTATGAAGCTGTCTACGGGATAAAACCTCACCGGGAGATCATGAATTCAAACGCAGGAGAAAACACACAAAACCATTCACAAGAAGAAAATGACCAAGAAGTCAGTGGAAATGATCAAGAACCACCAAACAAGAGACAAAAAATAATAGAAAACCAAACAAAATACAACACTGATATGGTAAATCAGACAAAAAGGAAACAACAAAACAAACAACCCAAATTTAAGATTTCCGATATGGTAGCTGTCAAAATCGACAAAGTGGATAAAACAAACCCACTCCACCCTAATATGTTGCTGGGAAAAATAATTTCAATAGAAGACACTGGTTGTGTCCAGATAGTCACTGAATATGGAAAAATAAACACTCTTATTTCCCCTTCACAACTAACCCCCTGTACGGCCACTAATGTGCAACTTGACTATGCAACTGAAATATCTTTCTCTACAGCTTGTAAAAAGGCAAGTGGATTTTTGTAAAATTCATAGGCTAACCATGTTTTTCCCCCAAAAAGAAAACAAATTAAAATAATTAAAAATATGAAAATGAAAACAACAGGACAAAATTTTGAAATAAACCTGAACACTTTACAATGTATTTATTATTTCTATATTGTTATTATTATTATTAGTAGTAGTAGTAGTAGGGGGTCCGTGGTCCGCAGTCAGTTAGCAATGTTATACTTATGTGCCAAGTGTTAAACTGAAGTGCTAGCACGGTCCGCAGTCCCGTAGTCGATGAATAAGCATTAATCTAATTAGGCTGCGTTCCTTTGGGGTGATCCGATCCGGATCAGTGATCCAGCGGTTTCTTTGATGCGCCATGATCCGCCATGATCCAGACAGATCTTGGATCACTGATTCGGATCCGGATCACCCCAAAGGAACGCAGCCTTAAGTGTTAAACTGAAGTGCTACCGCGATACGCAGCCCCGTAGTCGATGAATAAGTATTAATCCAAGTGTTAAACTGAAGTGCTACCGTGGTCCGCAGTCCCGCAGTCGATGATTAAGTATTAAACTAAGTGTTAAACTGAAGTGCTACTGCGGTCCGCAGTCCTGCAGTCGATGAATAAATATTTAACTACATGTAAGAGTTGAACTTAAGTGCTACCGCGGTCTGCAGTGGATGAAAGAACGAGGTATTCATGGTTTTTATATATAGTCTATTATGTAAATTAGGTTGACTGCGGGACTGTAGTAGCAGCATTTAAGAATTCCACAAAGTGGGCCGGGTATTGTGCAATCTAGCCAAAAATTCTGTGCAATAGTGCCAAAAATATGTTGGCCACGTAAAAATTATCTGCAGACCACTTAGGGAGCACATCCCGTTTGCTTATCCAACGAATTTCATGCTAAGCATTGAGAAAAAACTACATCAGTTATTTGGAGTTACGACTTAAAACATGTAACAATGTGAAATCGGTAATTTTATGAATGCTTCCTTCCACCTTGTTTCCCGAAGCTTCAAAAATAAAAGTCCAAACAATTCTACGATTTTCAATCACTGGATCGAAGCCAGTCTTTTGGAGGTCATCATGTCTCGAAAACTGCAACATGTACTTCGCTCTAATAAACATGAAGCATTCTAGTAAGTAAAATACAAACTGATTTAATAGAACAACCATACCTTGACAAAATACATTCTTGCTAATGACAACTGTAAATGGGCTTTATAAACACTCATGGGAACCTTGTGTTTAGGTAATGAATTTACCATCCAAAGCAGTCCTTGAGTTTTCTTTCCTGCTTTTTGTTTTCCTGCTCCTCCACTGGCTTCATATCTAGCTTTCCATTCCTAATATACATGCAGCTCATCCACAAAGAGTTCTTCCTCATCGTTGCAAAGTGCTCTCAAAGCTCCAGGTAGTTATTTCACAGTTGTTGAACGTCTGAACGTGCTCGATCAAAGTTTTTTATTTCCGAGTTTTCGAATCGAAACTTCACTCTGACTCCAGTGATGAAGAAGAAATGATTCTTAAACAAATCTCAGACGTTTTAGTTCCAAATATATTGGAACGATTAATTTTGCTTTCCACTTTCTCCACAAATACAGAGAGCTGACTGAGGCGCCATTGTGTTTGGTTCCTGGGTAGACGTCATCAGCAACCGCCGCCCCAGACTCCCTAAAACTCGGTCATGCAACACTTCAAGTGCGACTTTGAGAGGGCATAGAAAATCTGGGATTCAAGCAAATTCAAGAATTTTTGCGCCCAAATGTTTCAAAGAACAAGTAGATTTGATTTAGCGAAAAACATTTTTTCGGGTTAGGTGCACTTTAATGTCACTAACTGTGATTAAAGACAACTTGTTGAATTTAAAAATTCTATGATTGGATAGGTTAAGATATATCATTTGGTGATGGATTTTATATTATTTTAATTGGTTTATGAGTTGGTGTGACGCCTAATTGGCTTTACCAACTTTATTAAGACGATAACAATGAAAGCAAACCATCCAAAGGACAGGGTTGAAGATGTGTGCAGTTTAATTCGTTATTACTGAATTTTCTGCCAGAAGTTGATTCATATTCAAGGAAGTAACATGCATCATTGCAGCTTCTCGTACAGTGTGATACAAGTTAGTTTGAATTAAGCTTACATGTAACATGTTAAAATAATTTCATATCTACCTTGAAATAAAACCTAGGAATAGCATCATAACTCTTGGTTTTGCCTTTTCCAGCCCCTTTCCATTCATTGTAGTATTTGGTAAAAAGTTCTGTCTCACTGGGAGTACTTTGACCTAGATCATCAGCATCTAGAAAACATAACACAAAATAACAGAGTGGCTACTGAGTAAAAGTGATGCAGAAAATGCTCCTTTATTATGTATGTCACTGAATAAGGGATAAATAAAGCTGTTGACGAAAACACTAGCTAGTTAACCGAAAGCGGCGGAAAACATTGTAAGTCACAGTACTTTCTTGTTTCTCCGCCTTCTTTCTCTCGTTAAACCTTCGAAGCGACTCAGCCCATCCTTTTGCACTCATTTCACAGGGTAAAGCCTCATGAATATCTAAAATGCAAAATAAAACTGGAGAAATATTTTCATTCCTGTTCCCGCCATGTTTTATTTTGGAAGATGACGCGTTGCAGCGGATTATGGGATTGAGACAGGGAGGAAACTGGGAAACTGGAGACAGACGCGTCATGTAAGGGGAATTAAAAGTCATGGGTGGTCTTTCTTGACCAGAAGCAGCCAGAAGTATGTAAATACCTCCACCTCCGGCTCTGAAACAAGTTCGGGATTTACGCCGAATCATTCTTGAAGAGCACGCGATAATTTGTAGCTTAGAGAAACAAAACGTGGCTAATTGAAAGAAATCGGAAATAACCAATAGTAAGCTTTCTGAAGATGTTCACCACGTCAAGCACGCGCTTTCACTTGAATGTCAGCACATGTCAACACAGCTTAATATATTAAAAAGTTTTTAAAGATCTTAAGTATTCTTTACCGCTATTTAGGTTTCATTTTAAGTAAATATCACTTAAAAAGCCCCTTTTTTTAAAAAAAAAAGTTGTATTATAATCGTATTGTGGCAGAGACGCCGAGACTTTTTTAATCGCTTTTTTTTAAAGAAAATCTGAGCAAGTCTAAGAGCTTTGAAAGGAGTCCCAAACTGTGATAAGTGATAATCAAAGTGCTCTTGATCCCGCAGTGGTGATGATGGCTAAATGATTTTAAAGAAAAACTAGAACGCCGATCCGTATTCATTGAATTAGGTTTACAAGGTTAAATCAAACCAGAGGCAAGTAACGCACAGCTACTATTTTGTCAAGTTGACTGCAAGTACGGTCAGACAACGGAGAGTAGACCAGCTTGAAGAGCAACGGAGCGGAAGCAAGGATGGCGCCACGAGATTAAGCTGATATGAGCTAATAAGCTTGACTTTACTCCGTTTCTAGTGTTGCTGCTTTCTGTTAATGTTAATCGCGCAGAGCTGCGCGTCTACTTGTAAACTTTGCCGAATTTATTTACCAGTAGTCTCCCGGATTCAGACTGAATTCCCCGGTCTCCCGCGGTGATTAAAATATATAAATACAAAGGGAAACGCTTAGAGAGCAATATTTTCATCATATTTTCAAGCTGGTCGATTTATAGGGTGAATTAGGGGACAAAAACTTGGATGTTTCTCAAGTTTTTATGCTGAAATCTGCTTTTTGATTTGGCGGCTGTTGAGACCACAGAAAGACGGTACCACTGACCTTCAAGCAAAATTGAAAGTCTGCAGGAACATTTGGATTCCTTTACGTTGACATCACTGTAGAAGGATCGCTACACAAGCGCCGGACAATATTGCAAAGTAAGTAAGGATAGCCCACTATTTTCTCGTATTTTTATTCCATCGTTAAACGCGCTAATAGAATTGCGAGAGAACTGCAGGCGTGCTCCTTCGCTCGATTGTTCGATCTCCGCGCCGCCTGGAAAAGGAAAGGAATCGGCTGCTACGCAGGCTACGAGAGAACTGGACGTCAGCGCAAAACACAAGACTTGACTGGGTAGGGGGTGGGGACCGAGAAAAATAGGTTCTTCTTGCCCTCTTGGCTTGAGTGCAAACCCCATCCCCATGCACCCCCACGTTCGCTTCGCTCGCTTTTACTTGCGGGTGAGTAAATAAAGAGGCTCTGAACAGTCTTGGTTGTCCTAGAGGTACATGTATCTGGTAAGCAGTTATGTAATCGGTATAGACATTCCTTGCCGTGGAAAAAAATATTGTAACATGATCAGACTTATCACGTGACATAGAAATGGCTACCTCTCGACTGCAATGACTCGAAATGACAAATCGCTTAAAGGAGTTATACTGAGGTATTT
The DNA here is from genome assembly GCA_022496165.2 of Catalaphyllia jardinei. Classification (NCBI taxonomy): domain Eukaryota; kingdom Metazoa; phylum Cnidaria; class Anthozoa; order Scleractinia; family Caryophylliidae; genus Catalaphyllia; species Catalaphyllia jardinei. The sequence goes on from CM042751.1 coordinate 9,768,708, forward strand.
AAATTCATTTTCCCAAAAATTGAACAAAATTACTTTCAGAATAGCAGATACAAAACATCACAGACTTAAGCAATAATAGACCAAAATAGACCAGGAGAGATTAGAAGGGATTAAGAAAGACTGACAAATTTCGCTTATTAGAATTTTCTTTGACTTCTACGACGGCTGAATAAACACAGTGGTGTATTTAATCAAAATAATGTTAAGCTTTTAAGCCTTACAGGCTCTTAGCTCTCGACGCTCAAGTTAATTTTCTGTATTATGAAGCGACTAAATTTAGTTTAGTCTGAGTATCAGGCTTTTCTTACTCGCGGAGTTAGAGGAGGAGATGGCATGCTCTTCATTCAATCTGGAGCCTCCATATTGAAAGATCATCCATGCCGACACACATGTGCAAGCAGTTCTTGTCCGAATTTTTAGCAAGGTGCCGAAGTTGTGCCTAGAAATCACGTTCCCTCGGTTGAAATCATAACCTCCGAGCAGGCTTCTCTTTGAGACACACGCGGGAGCGGCGAAGAGCAAAGCGATTCGGCCGGAAGGAGTCTGGTGAAGAGGCGCCAAGAAAGTGACTTTTCGTCTCGCAGCTACTACGCTTGCGCTTGTGCTCCTAAGTGAACTACTCGCAGACTATTAAATCATTAAATATTTGATTTGTAGTAGTCTATTTTCGGTGTCTTAACTGACTGAAATAGAATAAAAACTCACTTGATTTTATGTTTGCCAATCACAAAAAAATTGAAAACAAAACACAAAGCAAACAGAATTCACAGTAAAGCTTGTCACTGATTGACAGCCACGAGAAAACACGAGCGACATAATCACGATTGGTTTTCGTTGTCGCGAGATGTGGCGCCTGATTGGTTAAAATAACAGCAGCACACGCACATGTCTAATAAGCAACCATTACAAAGCTCTCCAAATACAAAACGAAAGCTAACACCCCGAGTGATAACAGCTCGCGACAGTCAATGGAATGCATGGTTATTAAACGCGTGGTATGTGAATTTATTTTTTATTTTGTTACCCAAGATATCCTTTTAAAAACAATCACAATCCAGCTGATCTTTTCATATAAGGTGGGTCAACATGATTTTACAGCCTATTGTGACATAAAAGGTTTTTTTTTTTCAAGAGGAAGCCAACTGCCTTTCTCACAAAAGAACTTGTTCCAGACGAAGAAAATGTGCTTTGCATGCCGGCATCTTTTCTTTACGAAAGGGAAATTAACTGCAACTTTAAGTACATAAGTTACTGTTGGAGCTCTACCGTTTTCTTGGTGGTAAAATAAGTTACTGGTGTTTGTCGGCAATAAAATTATTCAGGTTTGTTGCTCTGTAGAATCAACGTAAGACAAGAAAGTCACTTAAATAAATAGAGTGTACAGTATTCGGTCTTATGTCGGCGCATATTTATTCATCTTGCATCAGTTATTCAGTTAATACGCAAAGCGACGAAATTGGAGCTTAAAAAAGCTCTGATTTTGCAGCTCTTCACGCATCTTAACTTATGATTTTGTCTGCTTATCAGAGCTGATTCAATGGCATTTATTTTTCGGACTGTTTAAGGAACGTGACTTGTCTAGTTAGGAGCTGATTGGTTTAAATGGAAACCCAATGCAAATACACATGTAATGATTGAAGTGTAATTCAAAGCCTCAAAATACCTTAAACCCGTACCTGTCCGAAAAACTCGCAGCAAATAAGCTAATCTTCTTATATTGGAAATCCTAATATGCTTGCATTATAGAATAAACAAGTTAAAGAATGGATTTTAAGACAACCTTTAGACGAACTGAAAGTTATTTCTGAATTGAAGAAAACGTGTTTAAGATACGTGTAGGAATGGTTGCCAGTGTAAAAGAAATCACTGCTCATCTAATCGATCGCGCTGTCCAATTTTTATGTGAGCAATAATTATGGGTACTGCACGGAAATAGCGAAAAAATTATCCTAGTGGTCCCACGCTATGGTTAGAACTGAGAAAAAAGTTAGCGTTGCGGAGAAATAATAGTCTTGGAATTAGAAGGAACTGAGCAGTCAGGCATAAAAAGTAATGAACGAGCATTTCACATCCGAGGTAGTTGTAAGCTATGTGGCTCTTAAATATTTACGACCATTTTTTTTTACATTGAAATTTAAGTCATCGACGGTCTGACTATTAACACAAAACTATTAATTGGGATTTAATTAGTAAGCTGTTTTCACAAACGAAACGTAACCTTTTAATTTCCAAGATATAACTATGAAATGGATCACTGCAGGAGTAATTTCGGCACCAAATATCGAGCAACAGAGTCGCCGGTTATATATATTTTCCTTTGACGAGTAGCTCACGTGTCTAAGGATATCAATCAGCCTTCAGTTTGTTCAGTTATGTTTGTCTAAAGGGGGTTTCTGCGTCGGTGGAGAGTATTACAAGATAATTTGGTTTTATCAACTGGGCTGATAATGTGAATTGGCCATCGTATAGAGATTCGGAAGCTGACGTTTCGAGAGTTAGCCCTTCGTCGGAGCGAGTTAACTATTTTTGTGTTTCACTGAATCTGTAGTCAGGTTATGGCATTTCGTCTGCCGTCGTTCAGCTTATCTAGTGATATTCATTAGTCAGTGGGTGTATTGTACATGCGGTAAAACCGAATAAATGAACACGCAACATTCCTCAGCTTTAAGTATGATTTCCTGATCTCTTAGTTTGTTTGTCTTTGTCTCCACCATTTATATCAAACAGGAAACCATACTATAGTCAAGATGTGCTAAACCAGCTTCGCCATGTTAAAAATTCCATTAAATTACTGAGCGAGTATCTCCAAAACAGAGCCGAGTTTTTATGGCAGAGAACTGGGCCGGGTTGTTCGAAAGCCGGTTAACGTTAACCCAGGGTTAAATGTTAACTGGAGCATTATTTTTTCTTGTTTAAAAATGTTCTTCACCTCTAACGTCTGGTGTAGTTTAAGATTACTACAGCTCAAAATTGAAGGGCAAACAATATAAACAGATTACCTGGCCAAGAAGTTACAAAACTGAAATCAAAATCCTCGCTAACCCAGGGTTAGCTTAATCGGGCTTTGAACAACCCGGCCCTGACCTACAAAAGATGGTAAGCGAAAATTGAGGGCGAGGAACTTTAACCACAGTTCAGAGCCGTTCCTGATAACAGAGGAACCGAGACACTTAACTCCGTAAAATTGAATTTGGAATTTATTTATTGATGTATTTTAAGTTTCCGTAAGAGGCTTTGCATTAACAAAGCAAATCAATATCAAGTTAAATAAATATTCTATTTTTATATGTATATATATATTGCTTGGGTAAGAACTATGGCCTTCGTGTTAAGGTTCCGACGGAAAATTGAGTAGGATTGCGAAAGAAAAAAAATTGGAACAATATGGCTCAATATTTTAACATGATATGGCATCCATAAAAGCGCTTTTTTACTCCGCTACTCTACTGTTCCTCTACGTGTCAATTGAACACAAATTCAAATTTTGTACACCTCATGGCGGTGTGTAATAGCTTGTTAATTTAGGTCCCCTCGAAGGTCCTCGAAGAATTGCCGACACCCATGTATTCCTGCAAGTTCCACCTAGTCATCAATTAGTCGATAAAATACGCTTTTGTTTTAGTGGATTTCAATTAAATATAGTGGCCCACGAAGTCCGCTCATGTTAAGGGTGACTGCTTTCAGAAGTGATCGTGCCAGCCGGCTTGACAAGCAAGATTTGCACTGCACTACGACAAACTTGAAGGTAAATATTAACTTCGATCGTTTTGGCTTGTTATTTGACTTAAAAACTCTTAACTGAAATCTCTTGCGTCGGCAAGGTGATTGTTTTAGATTATTTACATTTGCTAAAGGCAAATTTCGTGAAACACTCAGGTTAAATATTTGATACATATGTGTATTAATTTATTGTATGGTGACTCGAGACTATTCAGTAGAAAGCCAATCGACTTTGCTTTCTTAAAGTTAGGTTACAGCTTACTATGCAGGGGTGATTTCTTAAATTTGTTTTCCTTTTCTTTTTTCTTGTATAAATGTCAACATATGTGATCGATTTTACTTGTCCCGGAAAAACACTGTTGTAAAACAACTGGTAGACAAATTTTAGCAGGAATATTAGCTAATAAGGCACGTACTTGTATCGGCACGCGCCCTCAGGCAAATACAAGCTTAATTAACCAGCCAAAAAATAACAGTTAAACGGCAGATCATAGTGCTTCCTAATTCAAATTCACTTGAACATATTACGAGTCTCTAATTAATTAAGCCTTCGTTCCGCAGTGGTCTGTGCGGTTGAAGCCATGTGTTTCATTTTGTTTATTTTTCATCGGTGTTCCAGTATCACTTTGTCTCTCATTTTCTTTGCATGTAAATTTGCCAATTCAATGACTTCAACTTACATCGTTCGAAGGTAATACGGCGCAATACTGCGACATCTTGGTTACTTGTGTTTCCAGCTGTCCTTGAGCAATAGTCAAGGTGACTGGACGAAACAATACTTTTGCTGTCCGTCAAACTGAGGGAAAACGCCATGCAGCTTTGGAAAAAAACTCCTACTGCATTCAGCAGTCAACAAAGTAGCCCTTTACTGTGGGCCAAAGTACTATCTTCTTGTTTAGAGAAATGGCTATTCTCCATGATTTTTCCTTCAATAAGTTGAAATCAGCGAGGTAGGGATCGGACAGTTTTCTGAGGTTAGTAAGTTTCCCGGCATGATTGGCTCATGAACATGACCAAACAAAACTTGAACAGCTTAAGGCAATTCGGTTTGACTGGAAATTTGTTCATGTCGTGCGCGAGACAAATCAGTGTAACACCCACTGAAATGAGTCGCGAAGTGTTTTCAATTTGTTGCAGCAATCATAACATAGAGCATAACTCTATCCTACTTCGTACAACGACTGCTGTCTGTACTGTGTTCATGCCAGGCCTGAAAAAAAAAAAAACTTACAAGGCAATCATTGCTACAAGATAGCATAGTGTTACTGCGCCCTAACTTCTTCCGGCACTGAGTTACTGAGCCAACTGTTATTAGACGATATGTGCAGTGCTTCATTGAAGCCTAGCGTAATATAACTTCACATCCTAGTATTAACTGTTGAGCAGGAAATAGCGAAGGACGACAAACTTAGTCTCTTCAATTACCGGTTCACAATACACCCATATTTAATTGATGTCTTCAGTGAATAAGATTCTCATTCGATTATCGCCGGATTTAATCAGGTTTCGCTTCTTAAATTTTCTTATTGAATTCCTAAATTCCTAACCCTGAATTCCAAAGGCTGGAACAAGCGCTGAGTTTGACACATTACTTTAGCTCATTTGTGGAAAGACTTCAGGAGAGGTTTTCTAATGTATCTCGGGTTCTTCTATATCAATTTTGGAGTGGACGTGGTTCAACAAAGTCGTGCACACGCGCCCTTTATCCAATCACAATGGAGAATTTTCCTCCGCCGATCACATGCAAAATCACCGTGACAGCTAATCAGAATTTAGGTTAGGTGTGATATTTCCCGCGCTTGTTTAACGATAACTTGTCTCAAAAGGCATCTGATTGATTGGTTCTAATGCTATTTGCGGTCTTTTTGATGGTGTATTATAGAAAACGACCGCGTTGTTATATGAGTAAACAAATCCTATAATGTCTTAGGAAGTGAAACATAAAATTGATCTCTTTTCGGAAATTGCATTTGAATTTGCTCCAAGCCGATAGCAGATAGAAGTTCTCAGGTAAGGTCGGTAAAAGACTTCCCTGCTTCACTTAATTCGGGTTGTGTTTTGATTTTGAGATTAGATAAAAATGAAGCACTCCTCCTCAGATAGAGACTTGTTCTTTTCATAGCAATTGTTAGTTCCCAACTTAACTGTAAGCAAAACGCAATCCAACCTGTCTATTAAGGACTGGTTAGCAGCCATTCATTTATATCAACTCAAACTGTGCTGTATTTTTCTGTTTAATAGTATTGCTTACAAAGACATTTCACAATTTTGCAGTTTATCAAGGTTCCGACAGGGCGACAGAGGAATAAGATAAACTACACATGTTGACTGGTCGAGCCAGACGGTAAAATGTTTGACTCTCGGTCACTTTCAGTTATTACATGATCTGGGCCAAAGATATCCTTGAACGGCCCTCGTTCTCAGTCTATAAGTACCTTTTATAGCATGTTGCGGTCATACCCGTAAATTTATCTACTCGGAGTAGAAATATTTGAAAAGGTTCTTTTCTTAATTGGTTTTAATGTTGGCAATTGTACTGTAAACTTGCCTGGGTTTCCTTCATGGTATTTGAGATGGCTTATTTGTTTCCATTTCATGCGAGGTTGACCCTGTCTGTCACTCAAGTCGTCATTTTTGGCGGAAATATCGCTCTTGGAGACACTCACTGTTTGTCATTTTGTGGATATTTTTTGATCAAATCTTGTCAACGGAAAATCTGAAATGATCAAGACAGAAATTTTGCGGCAAATTAACATGACAGCTCTGATTTTGTTCGGAAATCTCAAGACTATACGCAAAACTGTTGCATGACCAGAAACATTTTTAGCTTTTGTTTTACTTCATAGCTACTGAAGCACTCTCATTGATGCCATAATTTACACTCAAATTAAATCAAGATGTATTCCGGCGATTTTATTTGAATGGAATTTCATTATATCTGTCATTATTGAAGATAAAACGTAACATGAGTGCTGTTTTCAGTAAAGTCTGTTTATCACATACTTTATGACGGAAGTGTCATTCATTCAAGTTAGTCAAGCCATCCGTTGGTTTTCCAACTATTTTCGAAACATATTTTGTGGATGTTTTTTCGATTAATTTATCGTTAACACAGTGTTTTCGAATTACATCTAAGAGTTTTACCACTTTGGGTACAAAATGTTTGTTCCAGCCAAAAAAGTATTGTCAAAGTCGAAAGAAAAGTTGCTTTGTACTTCTAACTCCTGAGTCAGCAATACAGTCTTTTGAATTGAGTAGAGAACAACGTCGACAAAAATCTGCTCCAAATTTCTCTTCTTAAGTGGAGTAATATATTGTGTTCAGATTTCGCCACTGCTTTCTCCTGTCTGGCAGGCGTCAACTTAACACGATTCAATTCCAAAAACAACGCTGGCACGAGTGTCAATAAAAGTATTGGTAATCATACAGTTTCGAGATCAATTTGAAATTAATTTGCACGAGTGAGTTTTTAAAAAAGCTTAAATTGCATGAGCCGCTTCTGCAAGTGCAATTTCAGCTTTTTGAAAAACTCACGAGTGCGAATTAATTTCAAATTGAACGGGAAAAACCGTGTGATTACTTTATTCACAATACAAACATGAAAAAATTCGCGCGGAAAAAGTGCCCGAAGATGTTTCTTGAAGCCATTTTTTTCACGTTGGAGAGAACTTTTTTCAAAGTTTCCGTACAAAGTTTTTGCTTTACATGATATCATTGGCCTAAAAATATTCTCATTGTCTTTCTGCAAATCATAATCCAGAATTACGATGTGTAATTTGCACTGGTGTTACACTTGTACTGCACCGCTCTCAGCCAATCAGAATCAAGTGTTTTTTTGATATGTATTATTAAGGTGCTAACATTAGAATTCTTGTCCACTACTTTCTTACTTAACGTCCTCCTTTTTGCAGTTATGAACGCAGAGCGAGACTATGGTGTTCCCACACATCCACAGAGAAGAGCCAACTTAATTTCGTTTCTCCTGTTTTGGTGGACAAACGACTTGTTTAGGACTGGAAACCAGCGTCCCTTGCAACAATCCGACTTCTGGCCATTGCACGAGGAAGACCAAACGTCTCTACTGACTAATCAGTTGCAGTTTCAGTGGAGTAAAGATCTGGATGAATGTAACCGTACAGGGAAAGAACCAAGTCTATGGAAAAGTGCAATGAAAGTTCTGTCCTGCAAAGACCTGTGTATAATTTCTTTTGCCGGACTGGTGGACTCAGTGGGTCGATTCCTACAGCCATTTTTTCTGGGAGTTTTCATTTCCACACTTATGTCCGATACGCCGGATCGAGGCTTGCTCTGTGGCTGTGCTGCATTGATGCTGTTGATAGTGTTGATGAAGAGTATTGCTGTACATCACAGCAGCTTCAAACTGTATGTGATTGGGATGCGAATGAAGATCTCCCTTAAAGGTGTCATCTTCAGAAAGGTTAGTATGCTATCAACTGGTGAACGATTCCCCTTTTTATCTCAACTCTTACCAATTAAATGAGTGTTACCCTAATGATGATACATTAAATTTATCCAGTTAAGGTTTCCAGGCAAAATGACTAGCTGCAGATAGGTTTAATTTACCTTACTGCATTTGTTTCGGGTTATTCTTTACCAGTGTCTACAGTTTATTGATGATGTAATTTTCAAAAGAGAGAATTTTAACATCAGCAACTTAATTACAAAGACTTTATTTCTGAGAAGTTAAAATAGTTTCTCCCTGGAAGTTGATTACCCGCTTTATAAAAATCGAAATAGTACGGTGGTATTTACAGGAGACGGAGAGTTTAAGTGTTGTGGCGCAATAGATTTTTGTGGTTCTTTAATTTTACAGACCAGTCATATTTTTTGTATTTTGTGGGATCCAGCCTTAATGTTGGGAAGGCAAAGCTTTTCCGTTTAAGGAATAAATACTTGCAATTCTTTGCAAGTCGTGCACAACTGAAATGGTAGCACGTACGTAATACAATGTAATATTGTGTCCTTTGAAAGATGTCAGAATACAGGAAATACCACTTTGTCGTACATTTGTAAAACACATTAACATTGTCTGGTAATGAAGTACTACAGTGATAACATTGCAGTACTTAAAGAACACTCTAAGAGCATTGCCCATCTAGTGGTCGCTCTGTATGGTCCACAATATTACTTTCTTTTCCCTTTTCCGGTTCCGTTTTTCTTCGTGTTTAAAGTGAAGTGAATTTCTTTACAGGAAAAATGATCGCGGATTGTTTTTTGGTCGATCGTGGAAGAAGCCGCAAAACGTTTTTGTCATTGTGCCACATGGTGACCTTGTACAAACCTATAAGGATGCGTCGAAGGCGTGATCCGTTCCTTATCCGGTAATTGATGGACCATGCGTCCTGACAAACGTCTATGCTGTCTACATAATTTCGAAAATGCTATTAAAACTGCAGTTTGTTCGATTCTTCCATCGATCCATCGAGAGCTCAAGGAATAACAAACTCATTCAGTCTGTTCATTGAGTAAGATGGCAAGAGAAAGAGGCGGTAACCACCGGCATTCCATGTTTTCCGGCTGATTCCAAAATAGCCTGAACAGAATGTGCCAGGTGACTCTAGCTAATGGCTGCGGTCTGGAAGACTGCTGAGAGAGCCTTACTACAAAATAAACGCATTCTAGAAGATGAAAACATGCCGACACTTGACGAACTTGTTTTGTAAGGCTTGAGTTTAGCCTGACATTTCAAGTGTGATTGGACCTGAAGATCTTTAGTAGAGAGGCAAAGAGGACGGAAACGGATTGTTTTGGTTTTTCAACCCTGTCATCCTCGCTATCAAGTCTATCATCTCAGCATGCATGCTGTTCTCTCATTATCTTTATGATGCAATCTTTCGAGATCTAAACAATATCGTTGTAAGTGTGTGGCGAAAGCGTCGACAAACGTTTAGGAACTGCTTAAGTGTCAAGGGAGATCTATTAACTGATTTTCTTGACTGAGATAATGAATAATAAATGGACAGCAAAATAACAAGTCTATCACACATCCTGATCAGCGTAGTCTCGTGTGAAGATAACCTATAGCTATTTGGCAGTGCCTTAATTCTCTTCGTTCTTTTTTTATTTGTCAAGTTACATTGTCCTTTGCCTAAATATGTAGCAAGACTATTAATTATAGTTACAATTCCCAAAGATCTGATCAATTTTACATGACTGGTTTTCTGTAGATCCTGCTCCTTGGTCAACACACGCTCAACGAGTTTACAAAGGGTCACGTGATTGATCTAGTATCCAATGATGTTCAAAGAATGGAACAAGCTGCCAGGCAGTTCTTTCGCCTCCTTGTCGCCATCTTTGATGTCTGTGTAGCTGTTCCGTTGTTATGGTACTTCATTGGTTGGCAGGCGCTGGCGGGAATCATCTTTTTGTTTCTTCTCGTACCATTTGGTGGCTTTCTGTCATACCTGTCTGGAAAGCTTCGACTGAAGACCGCTGTCATATCTGACCGGCGAATAAATCTCATGACCGAGATAGTGGCTGGAATACGTGAAGTAAAAGCGCATGCGTGGGAGTGGTTCTTCAGAGATAAGATCAAGCAGACCAGAAGGTTAGTGGAACAGGGTTTTTTAGGTGTTTCTGAGTTAATCTCAAGTGTTAGATGTTAAAAGACCGAGGCGTTCCCATCTCAGCAATTCAAACCGGACCCAAACAACCACAATATAACAGCCAACCATTTCCTTGCCACAAAATGTAGTACAAATACTGACAGTGCCATTAATCACTTAAAAATCTTAAAAGCTCGTACTAAACAGGTGGTAAACATTGAACAAGTCAGAAACTGATGCATTGTTGTTCACAGCGGCCGGCTCGGTTTTGCACTTCAGTAGACTGTATCAAACTGACGTTTGTTGATCGGATTGTTCGCCATTCCACTCTACACATAGGGTTGCTTTATTCCACTGTGTTGCACCTAGAGTTTTTAACTTTCACCTTTGTTATCAATACACGGTGAAAGGAAATCAGATCACCAAATGTTTCCAAAATACTTCCAAAATCACTCTTCGAAATAAATATTCGGCATATTTCGTATTGCCATATACCACTTTTTTAAAGGACTGTTTGTCTGTCGCAAAGTCGCAAATATGTTAATATGTAGATAATAATTCAATTATTTTTTTCTTTTTTCTTATTTGCAGCAATGAGATGAGAATAATTCGACGCAAGAGTATTCTTCTGTCATGTGCAATATCTCTGATGTATTCCTCAGGACTTGTTGCCACTTTTATTTCTATTTTGACGCTTGCCTTCAGTGGATATCATTTAACGCCCTTTGTAGTTTTTACACTCCTGTCAATTATCAATGTCCTCCGAAACAGTGCGCTGAGATCTATAGGAGAAGGATCGCAATTTGTATACGAAGCATACGTCTCATTTGATAGAATACAGGAATTTCTATTGTTGCCAAACCTTCATGGTCTCACGGATGCGAAACTCTTTCCCAATGATGGCGGCAAGTCATCGACTAAGAAGAAAGGATTTGAAAATAGCAAGGTAAAAATCAAGTGTCACTTTAAGTATCTACAAGAGTCCTTGAAGAAAACCGCCTTCATAACCAAGTGTGTAGATATTCCAGACAACAAAAATCAGCATTCCTCTGTTGGAATGACGAACTTGGTTCTAGGCCAAAGGGACAAACTGCGAATTGTAGAGGAAGAGCAGTTTCAGAAAAAAAGAAAAAGAAGTATTAAGTTAACCAATGTAACTTGCAAAGTCAATACTGAAAGCACATCTCTAGTGAAATCATTAAGCATTGAAGCAAAAGATGATAATTTTGTTGTCATAACTGGTGTAGTGGGAAGTGGAAAAACAGCATTGCTGTCCGTAATTGCTGGTGAGATGCCAGTCACTGAAGGGAATATCCAATGCTCTGGTACCACAGCTTACGTGCCACAGATGCCTTGGGTTTTCTCTGGAACACTGAGAGAGAACATCCTTTTCGGTCGGCCATTTGATTTCGATAAGTACATCCGAACCATCAGAGCTTGCGCTTTAGAAGAAGATATTCAAGGATTTCCCGATAAGGATCAGGTTATTGTTGGAGAACGAGGTGACACAATGAGCGGTGGTCAACAAATTCGCATCAGTCTGGCACGCGCAGTGTATGCCGACTGTGACATTTACCTGTTGGACAATCCACTCGCTGCACTCGACATAAATGTCAGCACACACATCTTTAAACATTGCATACTTGGCTTGTTGTCAAACAAACTTCGTTTGATGGTTTCTCACCAAGGGTCACACATGAAACTTGCAGATCAAGTTGTTGTCTTGCAAAACGGTTCAGTAATCGATAAAGGGACGTTTATGGAACTAACTGAAAAGGAAGCACTAAAAGAAATTCTAGAACCCCAAAACAGTGTCGCTCAGGGAACAAATTTCTTCCAGGAACAAATGCCAAGTACTAAAGTACATTGTTCTCATGACAAGACGATCAAAAGTATGGAGATTCCAGACGAGGACCGTAAGTTTGGAGCGGTGTCCTGCAAACTGTACTGGGATTACCTAACTGCAGGAGTGCATCCTATCACTTTAGCTGGCTTGCTTCTGATCTTTCTTCTTTCTCAAGGTAAGTCACGGAGAACAGTTTGTATCCATGACACCGGTAAAAAGAACCCAATCTTGAAACTCGGACCACGCATTTTAAAATGGTCAGGTTACCAATGGAAGAGCTTTAGGAAGACCCCAACAAGGCAGTGGAATTAGAATTGCTGTATCCCAAGTTCATCGTTACTAAAACTTGACAATACCAATTCCAGTCATTAATGGATGAAAGCCGAAATGATTGGCAAAGGGCCATCTACGGGTCAAAAATGTCAATTTGGTACAAGCAGCACGAACTTCAAGACTCTTTTGTTAATCTTGTGGCCACTAAGACTATTTGGGGCACGATTGGGGAACGAATTGCTTGTTTCATACATAACTGCATGCAAAACATAGTGTCCCTTCTATTCTTTTCTTTTTTTCTATAGAATGACAAACATGAAACTTTCAGACAAACATGAAACCTCCCCGGATAACTTATTCTCTCAAGCGATCATTCCTTGTTGAGCGTTGTCTTCATTGATTGCAGGAGTTATGGTTTCACCTGACCTGTGGCTGTCCGTTCTGACGACACTCTCTCGTGACGACCAAACGGACAAGACGAATCTTGTTATCTACGCCAGCTGTGTTTTGACGGCTGTTCTTCTTACAACATTACGTGCCTATGCGTTCTTCCTGGTAGTGCTGAAATCTTCAGAAAACCTTCACAACGACATGGTGACAGCCATCCTAAAAGTACCGGTTCTGTTCATTGATTCAAATCCAATTGGAAGAATCCTCAATCGATTTTCTAAAGACATTAGCTGTATGGACGAGGTTTTGCCCAAGACGTTCCTCTTTGCAGTCCAAATAGTGATGTTCGTGTTAACTGCAGCAGTTGTTCCCCTGGTGGCCAATGCGTGGCTCGCAGCAGTTGTTGTACCTCTCATATTATTGTATGTTTACATTGCAAGATACTTTATGAGGACATCAAGAGAACTTAAGAGGCTAGAGTGTATGTGCCGCAGTCCTGTGTTGACACAGATCTCTGAAACCCTGGACGGATTGCATACTATTCGATCCCGAGGAAGACAGCAGGAGTTTGCTGATCTCTTATACAGGTAAAGGTGATTTCTAAAATGGTCAAAGTAAATATCATCTTTTCTGATGAGCATCAGAGAGGTACAACAGTTGGAGAAGTTGTGGATCAATTTCTAGCTTGGTGAACAACAACAACGGCAAAAACAACAACAAAAAAGTACTCCCCGCTAGCGTTTAATTTTTTGCAGAGAAATCTTAAGCAACAAAAGCAAATGAAACGTTATCCAGACTTTCCTGATACCTCAAGATGGTGTGATTTTCGTAGGCATAATATGTCAGTTTTACACATTCTATAGACTCCACTCTACATACAAACGGTGTCCGCACGATGACTAATGAACTTGTTTTGTGTCATACTATAACGTGAGAGAAAATAGTGGGTTTTCTGTAGATGAGTAACATACTGCAACATTCCTATAACCATTTAAAGCCACAAATTCTTTTTTGTATTCAACAATTCTAAGAAAAAACTGTTTTCTGAATGGAAAACGATAACGTTAATTGTGTTGTCTTATGTTGCAGTTACCAAGATACTCATAACCGTGCATACTACATGGTATTGGCTGGAACTCGATGGCTGGGGATAAGATTAGATCTACTCTCTGCTCTGTTAATCGGCACTGTAGCTTTTCTAGCGGCATTGTATTCCCACAATAATGGTAAGGAAATGATTTACTTAGCTCTCTCTTCTTTCTTGCTTTTTCTTTCTGCTCATATAAAACATTAAAAATTTTGGCAAGAAATGTTCGCCTGATATCGTGATAGATAATTTTGTTTGAACGTTCTCTTCGAAAAAGGAACGTAACAAAAATTTATAGATTCTCATTATGGATCGCTAATGAACCTTTTTTGTGCCACATTTTTTAAACCAAGTAAAATTACGTTAGACAATGCTCACTATATATAGTCAGGCGTTACAGGTTGCACATCTTAAGACTGCCAAATTTACAATTAATTCATTTTAGAAAACAGTCCTAAGAAAGCACGCGCGCTGATTGGTTAAAAATCGTGTTTGTATAACTCAATGGAAACACAGAACTAGCGCGCGAGCAAAAAAAATTTACGTTTTGATCATCAAAGGTAAGAAGTTGTTTTTCTTTTTTTCGTCGTGGTGTTTTCTAAAAGAAATAGAAAACATGTACTCCGAGTTTTTATTGAGTTATACAAAGACTCGTAAAAGTTTAGGAGAGCACCAAAAAGCTGTGGAAACACTCGCCAGCGGCTCGTGTTCCCACAGCATTTCTCGTTCTCCCAAACTTCCATTCGTGTTTGTTTAACTCGATAGAAACACGGTACATGTTTTCTATCTCTTAAATAACGTTAAACATGCCTATTCTTCTTTTCATAGCTCTGATTGGCCTCGCTTTCGTCTACGTCTTCGAAACTTCTCATTTCACCCAGGTGTCTGTTCAACAGTCCTCAGAAGTCGAGAATTTAATGACATCAGTAGAACGAGTGATGACAATTACTAAACTTGAACCTGAGCCGGGATACCGGACAACAACACAACGGCCTGAACATTGGCCAACGAAAGGAGAAATAAAGTTTACCAAAGTATCACTAACATATTATCCACAAGGACCAAGAGTACTAGAGGATCTGAATTTAAAGATTGATGGACAGTCTAAGATTGGAATTGTGGGTAGAACTGGAGCTGGAAAATCCAGCATCACAGCTGCTATTCTGCGCATGCCAGAAGTTGAAGGGCAAATCACAATAGACGGAGTGGAGCTAAACAATTTGAACGTTCAAGAATCTCGGCAATGCATCTCTGTTCTTAACCAAAGTCCTGTTTTGTTCAGTGGGCCCCTGAGAAAGAATCTTGATCCACTGGGAAAACACAGCGATGTTGAATTGTGGGATGCACTAGAAACAGTCCAACTGAAGCCATTGGTGGAAACTTTGCAAGGGAAACTAGATTATACATTGAACAATAGAGGAATGAACCTAAGTGCGGGCGAAAAACAGTTGATTTGTCTCGCTCGAGTTCTCTTGAAGGAGAGTAAAATAGTCATTTTGGATGAGCCAACTGCTCATGTAGATCCCAAAACTGAACAAATCATACACGAAACAATCCGAGAAAAACTGAAAAACTCAACAGTAATCACAATCGCCCATCGATTTAGAACCATAGAAGACTGTGATAAGATTATAGAACTGAGAGATGGACAGGTTATAGTTAATGATTAAAGAAAAGAAACGCTTCAACCGTTCAAGAAGTAAAAAAATGGGTTTTATATTGAGTATGTTGCCCACGCCGCTAGAGACCCTGGCGGCCAGAGCTCCGCTATTAATAATCGCACGTGATACACTACGGGTCGATCGCTTAAAAGTGCCGGGCACTCTGACGGACCGGATTTTTCTTCGTTTTTGTTCAAAAGATGCTAAAATTATAACCTTGCCTTATAATTATTACCTTGGGCGTTCATACACAATGAGCAGCTAGATGATAATATCAAGTGAATTGCTGAAGAGAGAGCAAGTTGTAGTTTTAAGCGATTTGTCAAAGACCCAACTGAGTGCGTATTTTGAAAACGTCAACCCGACGTTTAGGAGTTAAAAAGTGGTTTTTGGTATCTCTAAGTGTGTTCAGCCTCAAAAACTTCACAGCGGCTCGAGCTTTTGCAGTACCTTTAGTTTATTGAGCCGAGATAAAAGTGACAGGAGCTAAAGTTTTGTTTTAGAACTGGTACCTCTTAAGGGTGAAAAATGTTCAAGCCACACCCACAAAGCAGGGTCTTGATGAGGGGTTCTTTTCAAACTTTCCGGCGAACACCCCCGTACTTTTTATATGAGTGTTCCCCCACCGGGGAAAAAAGTGACGTAACAGAGAAACAAAAGTCTTAAGCTAAAGCTTCTCATTACGTTTGCAATAGATTGTAATGTAGTTTTCCCTTATCCTGCTTATAGGTAACTATTATTTAAGGGACTTGTCTCTTTTAGGATTCTACAGTAATAGCTCTGTTTACATGTTACCAAACGAGTCTAGCAAAGACATGACTACTGTGCACTAGACCGGAATAACTCCTTTTATTGCTGGTCAGTTTTTTTCTGGCCTATTCTAAACACAAAGACTTCTGGAGAGGATAAATGATGAATACGAATGAAATTGTAGAGTTGTATTTAAGTATAGATGGCCTTATGGCCGAGGAACGAACTGAGGAACCTTATTACTTAGTTTACGTGCTATACAATTATTACTCTATGAAATGCCTGGTTTTTGTTTTCTTTTTCTTTACCAATAAGTAGTTTATTAGCCTACCAGCAATAAATCAAATTTACATTTCGTATAATTTATATAGTTTAGTTTAGTCTCTCAAGTCTAAGGTTGTATACAAGGCTAGCTGCTGGGACTGTGAGGACTTTTACATAGGTAAAACGAAGCGTCGTTTACACGACAGAAAAACTGAACATTTCAAAGCACTCACTAAGAATATTCAAGCATCTGCCATAGCGGATCACATTACCTCAACAGGGCACAATATCAAATGGGACCATTTTGAAATTTTAGGAACCGGGTGTTCTGATGTGCATTGCAGAATTAAAGAATCATTATTGATTAAGGATTTAAAACCTTTAAACGAAAATGTGGGCAGTGAGAAACTTTTACTTTACTAGCCTTTTATTTTGTCCAGCAGACTTAAATAGGTCTGTATATTATCAGTTTTTTTTCACGATTGTCTTAATTAGTTTCCAGTCTTTCTCTTTAGCATTTAAATATCTTGTTGTATTATCTAACCGTCACTACTGCGGATGTATGTTGAGGCATACGAAACGTTAAGTAATTAATCAAAGCTTTTTACAACATGCGTTGTTTTGTCATGTTTGTAACCGCAGTATTTCTGTTAAAGCTGAAATGGCCGAAGAATAAGAGTTTTTATGATATAGTTTAGTCGCCTCCTGCCAAGTAAACCTCTTGCAAACGTCCCGCGCCTAATACCGTCATCTTAAATATTCTAACGTTTCTGCCCATCCTTTTGCACTCAGTTTACTGGGTAAAACCTCATAAACTTCTAGAATAAAATATAAACTGCAAAAATATTTTCATTCCTGTTTTCGCCATGTTTTATTTTAGAAGATGATGAGGTTGCAGCGGATTATGGGATTGACTTGACGACAAGGAGGAAACTGGAGACAAAGGCGTCATATAAGGGGAATTAAATGTCATGGGTGGTCTTGATTCACCAGAAGCATGTAAATACCTTCACCTCCGGCTCTGAAAAAAGTTGAGGATTTACACCGAACTATTCTTGAAGAGCACGCGATAATTTGTAGTTTAGAGAAACAAAACGGGACTAATTGAAAGAAATCGGAAATAACCAATAGCTAAGCCTTGTGAAGATGTTCACCTCGTCAAGCACGCGCTTTCACTTGCAAGTCAACGCAGCTAAATAATTTCTTAAGAAATATTCAAATAGTTAAGTAGTGTTTCCGCTATTCAGGTTTCATTTTAGGTAAGTGTGGCTTTAAAAGCCATTTTTTAGAAATTAGATTTTAATCGTATCGTGAGCGACACGCCGAGACTTGATTTTTTATTTTTTTAACGAACATCTGAGCAAGACTAAGCGCGTTAAAAAGAGTCGCAAACTGTGATAAGCGATAATCAAAGTTCTCCTGATCACGCAGGCGTGATGACAGCTAAATGATTTTAAAAGGAAAACTAGAACGCCGATCCACATTCATTAAATTAGGTTTACAAGGTTAAATCAAACAAGTGGGAAGTAGCGCACAGCTACTATTTTGCCAAGTATACTACAAGTACGGTCAGACAAGGGAGAGTAGACCAGCATGAAGAGCAACGGAGCTGAAGCAAGGATGGCGCCACGAGATTAAGCCGATATGAGCTAATATGCTTTAGCTTGTTCAGTTCCACAGTCAGTCCGTCTAGTGTAGCTGCCCTTTTCTCCTTATGTTAATCGGGCCTGGTAATTGATAGAACTGCTTGTCTACCTGTAAACTTTGCCGGATTTATTCACCAGGAGTCTCCCGGATACAGACCGCATTTCCCGGTCTCCAGCGGTGATTAAAATATATAAATACAAAGGAAAATGCTTAGACTGCACTGTTGTCAGCATATTTTCAAGTTGGTCGATTAAGGACAAATTCTGGGACGAAAACTTGGATGTTTATCGAATTTTTATGCTGACTTTGTTTTGGTTTGGCCATTTTTGAGACCAGAAAAAGGGTACGAGTACCCTCGCTGAAAACTGAATATCCGCCGGATCATCTGGATTCATTACATAAGGGTCGCTGCCCAAGCGCTGGACAATAGTGCAACTGAGTAAGTAAAGATGTAAAGTGTATATGAAATAATTCATATTTGAACTGCGGTTATAG
>CM042751.1:9796446-9817568 GCA_022496165.2 Catalaphyllia jardinei
GATTTTCTTGATTGAGATAATGAGTAATAAATGGGCAAGAAAATACGCGCAAGTCTACCTAACATCCTGACCCAGCGTGGTCTCGTGTAAAGGTAAAGGTAAAGTCTGCTTACGAGCCAAGTGGCTCATTAGGCCGGAGCTTATCCCGGTTTCCTTAGCATGAAGCGACTGAGAGTATTTCTACTCCCCCCTGGATGGTATGCTAGTCCATCGCAGGGTTACCTCCCAGCATTTATACACCTGGGTGGAGAGAGGCACTGTGAGAGTAAAGTGTCTTGCCCAAGAACGCAACACAATGTCCCCGGCCAGGGCCCGAACCCGGACCGCTCGATCCGGAGACGAGCGCACTAACCATGAGGCCACCGCGTGTAAAGGTAACCTATGGCTATTTGGTGGCTTGTTTTGTTTGTCAAGTTAACTGTCCCTCCCCTGAACTTCTTTCTGTAGATCCTGCTCCTTGGTCAACACACGCTCAATGACTTTACAAAAGGTCACGTGATTGATCTAGTATCCAATGATGTTCAAAGAATGGAACAAGCTGCCAGGCAGTTCTTTCGCCTCCTTGTCGCCATCTTTGATGTCTGTGTAGCTATTCCGTTGTTATGGTACTTCATTGGTTGGCAGGCACTGATGGGAATCATCTTTTTGTTTCTTCTCGTCCCATTTGGTGGCTTTCTGTCATACCTGTCTGGAAAGCTTCGACTGAAGACCGCTGTCCTATCTGACCGGCGAATAAATCTCATGACCGAGATAGTGGCTGGAATACGTGAGGTAAAAGCGCATGCGTGGGAGTGGTTCTTTAGAGATAAGATCAAAGAGACTAGAAGGTTAGTGGAACGGAGATTGCCTTGCTGTTGTTGAGTTAATCACAAGTGTTAAATGTTAAATGTGGGATAGAGCTTCTTCAGTTGGCCCTTCCAAAACCATGACTATAGGAAAATCCCATCTAAGCTCATCTAGACAATCCACACCAAACCCATACAACAACAATATAACAACCATTTACTTGTCATAAAATATAGCCCAGTAAAGTAGTGCCATGCATCACTCATATCTTTTAAAAGCTCGTTGTACTGTAAAACGGTGGTAAACACAGATCAAGTCAGGAATTCATGCACAGCTCACGGTTGGCTTTGGCTTTGCACTTGTTTGCCAAAATTGTAAATTAAGAGAAAACGTTTGTCGACCAGATTCTTCGAGAATCGCTGAAGGCTGGCCTAAAACGGCACACACTTCACATAGTAAACCTCTGCCACTATGATTCACTTAAGGTTTTAAACTTCAACAAAACAAACAAACCAGATGACTGGCTACTTTCCCCAACTTTCTTCCAGATTTGCTGTCCCAAATAAATGTGCCGGCTTTTTTATAGCAAGTCGAGAATAGGTACATATCTAACATTAAATGATGAAGTGTTTTCTGTTTCCCTTATTTGCAGCAATGAGATAAGAATAATTCGCCGCAAGAGTATTCTTCTGTCATGTGCAATATCTCTGATGTATTCCTCAGGACTTGTTGCCACTTTTATTTCTATTTTGACGCTTGCCTTCAGTGGATATGATTTAACGCCTTTCGTAGTTTTTACACTTCTGTCAATTATCAATGTGCTTCGAAACAGTGCGCTGAGATCTATTGGAGAAGGATCACAGTTTGTATACGAAGCATGCGTCTCATTTTACAGAATACAGGAATTCTTGTTGTTGCCAAACCTTCATGGTATGACTGATGCAAAACTCTTTACCAATGTTGATGACAAGTCAGTGATAAAGAAGAAAGGATTTGAAAATGACAAGGTAAATATCAAGTGCCACTTCACGTATCTACACGAGTCCTTGAAGAAAACCGCCTTCATAACCAAGTTTGTAGATATTCCAAATAACAAAAACCAACATCACCCTGTTGGAATGTCGAATCTCTTTCCAAGTGAAACGGACAAAATGCGAATTATAGAGAAAGGGCAATTTCCGGAAAAAAGAAAAAGAAGTATTAAGTTAGCCAATGTGACTTGGAAAGTAAATACTGAAAGCACATCTCTGGTGCAATCATTCACCTTTGAAGCCAAAGATGAAAATTTTCTTGTCATAACTGGTCCAGTGGGAAGTGGAAAATCAACGCTGCTGTCAGTAATTGCTGGTGAGATGCCAGTCACTGGAGGGAATATCCAATGCTGTGGTACCACAGCTTACGTGCCGCACATGCCTTGGGTTTTCTCTGGAACACTGAGAGAGAACATTCTTTTCGGTCGGCCATTTGATTTCGATAAGTACATCCGAACCATCAGAGCTTGCGCTTTAGAAGAAGATATTGAAGGATTTCCTAACAAGGACGAGGTTATTGTTGGAGAACGAGGCGACACGTTGAGCGGTGGTCAGCAGGTTCGCATCAGTTTGGCACGCGCAGTGTATGCTGATTGTGACATTTACCTGTTGGATAATCCACTCGCCGCACTCGACATGAATGTCAGCAATCACATCTTTAAACATTGCATACTTGGCTTGTTGTCAAACAAACTTCGTTTGATGGTTTCTCACCAAGCGTCACACATGAAACTTGCAGATGAAGTGATTGTCTTGCATAACGCTTCGTTAATCGATAAAGGGACGTTTATGGAACTTTATGAAAAAGATTCACTAAAAGACATTCTAGAACCCCAAAACAGTGTAGCTCAGGAAACAAATTTGTTCCAGGAACAAATAACAAGTACTAAAGTGCATTGTTCTGATAACAAGGTGATCAAAAGTATGGAGATTCCAGACGAGGATCGTAAGTTTGGAGCAGTGTCCTGCAAGCTGTACTGGGATTACCTAACTGCAGGAGTGCATCCCATCACTTTAGCTGGCCTGCTTCTCATCTTCCTTCTTTCTCAAGGTAAGTCACAGAGAACAGTTTGGATCAGTGACATCAACGAAAACCCAATCTTGACATTCGGATCACTTGTATTTAAGTGGTCAGATTAAGACCCCCACAAGGAACTTGAATCAGAATTGTTGCGCCGAAAGTTCAGATCTGTACTCAAAAAGGTACCAATTCCATAATCAGTTATTAAAGGGTGATAGCCCAAATCATTGGCAAAGGGTCGTTGGAGAGCCAAAAATGTCACTTTGGTGCCAGTGCGAATCCTTCAAGTCTTTCTTGTTGGAAATAAGGTTATTTGGGGGAACGACTGGTCAAGAATTGCTTGTTTGGTACATAAATACCTGCAAACAAAACATAGTATCGGCTGTTGTCCAAGGTAGTTGTTCCAGCAAGAAAGGTTATGTTCAGCACATGCTGTAGTTGCTTAAACGGTCTTGAATGGTTAGGCAAACATGAATTGTTTCCAGATAACCTATTCGTCCAAGCGATTATAGCTAGTTAAGTGTTGCCTTCATTGATTGCAGGAGTTATGGTTTCGCCTGACCTGTGGCTGTCCGTTCTGACGACGCTCCGTCGTGACGACCAAACGGACAAGACGAATCTTGTTATCTACGCCAGCTGTGTCGCTGCAGCTGTTCTTCTTACAACAATACGTGCCTATGCGTTCTTCCTGGTGGTACTGAAATCTTCAGAAAAGCTTCACAATGACATGGTGACAGCCATCCTAAAAGCACCGGTTCTATTCTTTGATTCAAATCCAATTGGAAGAATTCTCAATCGATTTTCTAAAGACATTGGCTGTATTGACGAGGTTTTACCCAAGACGTTCCTCTTTGCGGTCCAAATAGTGTTGTTCGTGTTAACTGCGGCCCTTGTTCCCTTGGTTGCCAATGTATGGCTCGCTGCAGTTGTTGTACCGATTATATTATTGTATGTTCACATTGCAAGGTACTTTATGAGGACATCAAGAGAACTTAAGAGGCTAGAGTGTATGTGCCGCAGTCCTGTGTTGACACAGATCTCTGAAACCCTGGACGGATTGGACACCATTCGATCCCGTGGAAGACAGCAGGAGTTTGCTGATCTCTTATACAGGTAAAGGTGATTTCTAAAACGGTGAAAGTCAAAAGTGCCTTTAATCAGAGAAATACAACAGTTGTCGTGGATCAATTTCGAGCTTGGTGAACAACAGCAAAAGCAACAACAAAAGCATTCAGTAGTGCTTTACCTTTTGACAGGAAACCTTTAGCACCATAACGTAGTTAACTAACGAGACATGAACCAGATTTTACTGATAGCTCAAAACGGTGTGATTCTCGTAGGCATAATAGGCTAGTTCTACCCATTCCATACGCTGCACTCTATATAGAAGCGATGTCGACATGACGACTGTTGAATGTGTTTTGTGTCATTCTATAACGTTACAGAAATGAGGTTTCTTTAGATAAATACCATGCTGCAACATTCTTATAAGCAGAAAATCCAAAAATATTTTTAAGTCTATATTAAAGAAACAAACGGCAGCGTGGGGATCACTATAGGGACCAACTTTTCTTCACTTGAGAGTGTATCCTTGCCTCTATAATCCCAGACAGGGATTAGAACACATGAAAGTTAGAAATTTCGAGGAAAATGAAAGGTATAGACTATATTAAAGAAACAAAGCCTTACCGTGAATCTTTTACCTTTCGACACACCCATCCGAAAAGTTGGTTTTTGCCCTAAGCGGATACACTCTCAAGTGAAGAAAAGTTGGGCCCTAGGGATCCCCCCTAGGGATCCCCATGCTGCTAAGTCAGCTCGTCAATCTGCTGCGTTGCCAGCGTGGTAGCCTTGATGGTGTAGTAGCTTAGCATGTCCGACTAGTAATCAGGGAGACGTGGGTTCGAGTCCCGCTCAGGGCAAAAACCAATTTTTCGGATGGGTGTGCCGAAAGGTAAAAAGTGCACGGTGTTTGTTTCTCTAATATAGTCTATACCTTTCATTTGCCTCGAAATTTCTAACTTTCATGATTTCTTAAGTCTTCTGAATGAAAAGAGCTCATCTTAATTCTGTTGTCTTGTGTTGCAGTTACCAAGATACTCATAACCGTGCGTATTACATGGTATTGGCTGGAACTCGATGGCTGGGGATAAGATTAGATCTCCTCTCTGCTCTGTTAATCGGCGTTGTAGCTTTGCTAGCAGCATTGTATTCCCAAAACAATGGTGAGGAAATGTTCTACATAGCACTATTTTACCTTGGTATTGTCTGCTCATTTAAAACGAATAAAATTCCATACGTTCGATAGTGGCCTGGCAAGAAATGGTCGCCTGCAAGCGTATTAGATAATTTTGGCTTTACCTTTCTCTTCAAAATTACAATGTGACTTGCATGCATGGTGACGGTTCTAAATATTCCTTCGTCTTTGACGCCCGGGCTTTGACGCTGAATTGAAATTTCAAGGTTGGTAAGACATACACTCTGAAATTCCATGACCTTTGAAAGTCACTAAGCAAAAAGATCGTAACTTAAATCCCGTAAAAATTACGGCAAACAGTACTCACTTGTCAGGCGTTACAGATCTTTAAATCGCTAATTTACAATTAATTTAATAACACGTTAAATACGCCTATTCTCCTTTTCATAGCTCTGGTTGGCCTCGCTTTCGTCTACGTCTTCGAAACTTCTCACTTCACCCAGGTGTCTGTTCAACAGTCCTCAGAAGTCGAGAATTTAATGACTTCAGTAGAACGAGTGATGACAATTACTAAACTTGAATCTGAGCCGGGATACCAGACAGCAACACAATGGCCTGAACATTGGCCAACAAACGGAGAAATAAACTTTACCAAGGTATCACTAACATATTATCCACAAGGCCCAAGAGTACTGGAGGATCTGAATTTAAATATTGCTGGACAGTCTAAGATTGGAATTGTGGGTAGAACTGGGGCTGGAAAATCCAGCATCACAGCCGCTATTTTGCGCATGCCAGAAGTTGAAGGGCAAATCACAATAGATGGAGTGGAGCTAAACAATTTGAACATTCAAGAATCTCGGAAAGGCATCTCTGTCCTTAACCAAAGCCCTGTTGTGTTCAGTGGGTCCCTGAGAAAGAATCTTGATCCACTGGGAAAATACAGCGATGTTCAATTGTGGGATGCCTTAGAAACAGTCCAACTGAAGCCATTGGTGGAAACCTTGCAAGGGAAACTAGATTACACATTGAACTATAAAGGAATGAATCTAAGTGCAGGTGAAAAGCAGTTGATTTGTCTCGCTCGAGTTCTCCTGCAGCAGAGTAAAATAGTCATCTTGGATGAGCCGACTGCTCA
This sequence comes from Catalaphyllia jardinei, assembly GCA_022496165.2. Classification (NCBI taxonomy): domain Eukaryota; kingdom Metazoa; phylum Cnidaria; class Anthozoa; order Scleractinia; family Caryophylliidae; genus Catalaphyllia; species Catalaphyllia jardinei. The sequence goes on from CM042751.1 coordinate 9,802,620, forward strand.
TGTAGATCCAAAAACCGAACAAATCATACACGAAACAATCCGAGAAAAACTGAAAAACTCAACAGTGATCACAATCGCACATCGACTCAAAACTATAGAGGACTGTGATAACATCGTGGAACTGAGAGGCGGACATATAGTAGTTGATGATGAACAAGATAAAACGAACATTAAGTAAGCGAAATAGAAGATATCCTCCTTTGATACGCACGATTTCTGACTTGCACGAGAGACGTGTGACATTGGACACGAAACCTTCTACAGTGATAAAATTATTCTATTTGCTCTACATAGAGCTATCTATATAGTTTCCCTGATGGGTTGTAACTTACGTGCGAAAAACAGCCAATCAACTGAGACAATTCAGGCCTCGGAATTTTTCGGATTCAATGTCAGAAATTGTTTCGAACGGGTGGAGAGTACAGGTTTCTGCTTAACAGGCTAGCGACGGTCCAGCCTGAAGTTGATGAGATGATGCTCAGTTTTGAAAAGATGAAAAAGGTTGTCGTGGAGTCTATTACATTTAGTATGTAGCATATTTCATTCTGCCAGTTCTATGTAAGATATTTCTAGATCTGCGTTATTTATAATAAATTATTCTAAGTAAATCTGTCTTTAGTCTTGACATAAAAAGCAGTTTTTAGGGAATTCAAAGAATGGGAAATATAAACAGCAAGGTGTCTGGAGAGCCACGATTAGGAAAGAACGTGTAGAACACGAGGCGTTGGAGAGTAACAATTTCTCACAACTTCCATCTGGGGTCGTTGCGCAGGTATGCGATCTTTGGCGAAAGTGAGTCAAACGGATGGTCACGGCTGGCAAGGGTTGCGAGCACTTCTAAGTTTAAGGCGAGCTAGTTGCATTATTACTTATCAGATGATGTTATAATATTGCTGTCAAGAGTGTCACTGGTGAAGAAGAGTTGTACAAGGTGATACAAAACATCACCAGCCACCTCTAATTGCCTACTCTCAACACGTCAGACGAACGAGTATAAACCAATTACAGGCGCTGAAAGAATAAATTCCACTCCCCTTGGATTGGGAGGGATGATAACCGACCTCAAATTAATCCCATATAACTTGCCAATACCCCATGAAACATTTCTCTCGCGTGCGATTGGGCTAAACTCGTCACGTGACAACCAAAACTGAGGATTATCTGGTGATATTCAGATCCAGTGGATGTCTAATTGGCGCTGAAATATACTCAGGCATTTGTCGATGGACGTCATTTGTTTCTGGAAACTCAGTTTTCCATGACTGAGTTACAGACCCTTCAGATTAGATTTCCAGCCGTTTTGAGATCCCAGTTCTCATCATTCAAACGTACGCGGTGTGTAGCTAAAATGAAGAGTTACTGCTGCAAATTCATTCAAGGGACCGAGCTGTTTTTTAGGGGGGGAGACAGTTTTCCAAAAAAGACATGCGCAGCAAATACTACTGAAAAAAAAAACGTTAAAGAGGAACCATGGGCGAGACATCGAAGTCTTTCTACTATCAAGGTCCTATTTGTTCTATTAAAAAACTTTTTGCACAAGCCCATCATAAAAATTCACGAAGCACCTAAAGGTGAGAAAAAAATGCCACTCCCCAGAAAAATGTCTACCCCCTTAGCACACCCCTCTCTCCCCGTAAAAAATACTGCTAATGGTCAGCAGAGGACACCAACGTGAGATTTGAACTAAGATCCCAAAATAGCTGCAAGACTAGACGAGTTAACCATGACAGTTACAACGTATTGAATTATCTTATTTATTAACTTCTTGTACCCAATAAAATCCAAACTAAATCCCGCACCATGCCCTAAGATTTCATTTTCACGTACATTACACATATTTACAATGTTGATCACAACAAATCTGGTCGTGAACAATCTAAATATAACCTACTATACACTCCATTTCGCGATATTTAACCTTGTGAAACACGAACAAAGCCTTGCAAAGCGAATAATCATTGTATATTGCACTATGCAACGAGCCTGCTGGAAATCGTAGCTGAAATGTTAACTGGCTGCCTGGCTCTGCTAGCCCCTGTGGTCATTCCAGGCCGTCAGTACTCCAACCTTACTATTAATAATTTCATTGAACTTTGTAACTTTTTTTAAGCAAGAATGAATGAGTACAATAAAGACTGATTGTATTGTATTGATTGAAATAACAACCATGACCCCTGCAGGCGCATGTCACAGAGGGAATCCCAGTGCTTGCAGTACGGGTAAACAACTCCAACCCGCGCTGTACATTCGTCCACTGTACACAATAACGTTACATCCACGAAGAGCTATATACAAAACTGTTATTTCAGCTCGTCTGAATTGAACTACAGTACACATTCGTTAACTTTGTGCATGGAATACAGCCTCAAGTTACTTTTTGCACTTTGCAGATAAATACGTAACTACTTACACACTCTTGCTACGATGGTATTTATTTTCTGAGAAAACTATGTACAAGCAACATTCCGAGTGATGCTCTTAAATAATCCCACAGAATGAAATTAACCCAATTAACAATTACTGGACGAGGTTGAGCAAAATATCGTGATTTGTAGTCATTGGATAGCAGATCAATTGATCTGCGAGACACTGACAAATTATACGATACTTTGTGATAACCAAATGAAATAATTCTTTTATCATTCAATGACAGCTCATGGGAGCAATCTGCCATTTTTCACCAGAGATCATGGTTACAATTACGCATGAGCAGAATATTATTTGCAGCAAATCACATTTAGACGTACTGCACAGAAGCAGGCCATTATTTGTAGGCAGTTATTGCAGGTCATGTGGTTGGCTCTCGCCCAATGGAAAGGAAGAAAAAATTGCATCGAATGATAATTCTTAATATTGGACACCCAAAACACAAACCCTTCAGTTACTCTAAATATAAAAGTTTTAATATATGTCGTAGTGCAATTTTACTCTTAGTACACACATACTGTGTATGAAACAGAGGAAAATACCCCAAAACGTACCACGGGTAATATTGATCGAAAACATATCCATTCTTTTGTACCATTTATGCCTTTTAAATTAAACCTCTTATATCTTTCCATCATATAATAACATTTACAAGTTATCTCTTTGCAATTTCATACAGTTGTACTACTCATGGTACAAATAGACCAAAATAATAAATAAATATAAAACAAAGAAACGGAAAAAACGTTTTCTTTTAACACAAGCCGTAAGAAAATAACATAGCAAGCAAATAGACTGAGAAAATTAACAATATGAACTTTCTTAAAAATTAATCAGTTCTTCAAAGTGCGAGGATTTGAATTTGTATCTTTAGGAACGAAGGGGACAAATGAAACAATATTATTTCGTATTTTGTAACCTATGTGTGCAGGTTTACATCATTTAAATAGCTCTAGGATTTATTAAAAGCTCCTTCAAATCATCTACAATAGGCTGCTTAGACATAACAAAATGACACAGCAAAATTCGGGATACAAAAAAGTAAACTTACAGTAAAAAATAAATTAATAAAAAAAATTCTCTTCCACGGTGAAACAATAACTTATGTGAAAAAGTCCACTTCTGGTACTCAAACTATTTGACTAAGGTCACCACACTGAACTGCAGTAAATGTATACTACTTTTTTAGAATTTTTAAAATTCTCATATAATCTAAAACCCTTGATTTAAATTCCAACCCCAGATTAAAAGCGAACAATAGATCTAATTGAAGTAAAAATATTTTCCATGTGTATAACGTAGCAACTATGTACAGGGCCGGGTTGTTCAAAGCCCAATTAGCTAACCCAGAGTTTGCGAGAATTTTGATTTCAGTTTTGTAATTTTTGGTTAGATAATCTGTTAATATTGTTTGCCCTTTCAGTTTTGAGCTGTAGTAATCTCAAACTACACTAAACGTTAGAGGTGAAAAACATTTTTAAACAAGAAAAAAAGTGCCTCGGTTAACGCTTAATCCTAGGTTAACGTTAACCGGCTTTCCAACAACCCGGCCCAGGGGCCCGTTTCTCGAAGCTCCCGGTAATTACCGGGCCCGTTAAGCTGTTGTGTTTCCTATTCCAGATGGGAGTTTCAGAAGTTTTGAAAACTATATAGCAAAATTATTAGCTAAAGAAACAAAATGGACTTCATTAGAGGTCAGAACACACCCTACTTTTCTTGCGACTTTGATTTGAAATTATGATTTCGGGCCCGTTAGTTACCGGGTCTTTCGAGAAACGCCGGGCCCCAGGTCTTCTTTTCGGGCAGACCACTAGTAAATTCTCTTAAACACATAACTATTGTTCAAGACTCTACTATTTAAAGTACATGTACACATATTTACATGAGCATTACTGTTCGAGAAATTCAACAGATTCAACCCATAAATAGGAAATCTCCCTGCCAGATCTGAGATCCATAAAGGCCACAAAGTGATTATCTGCAGCAGAGTGGAGCAAAGCATACTCATAAAGCCACCTCTTCTTGTCGGATGGGTGAAGGAGGGAGTTTTGGTTTCGAAGTGAGAATGACTTTTGGGCTAGTCAATCATACACTTGTCCTGAGGCAAACTTAAAAAATGTTTTTCTTTCATTGCATCCTATGTAAATAAGCTACTTAATTTACTAACCAGTAGTAAGTTAAAAAAGATTGCACAGAGATGTTGATGCAGCATTTGAAGGCTTGGCTTGCACTTGTGTCTTGGCTTGTTCTTGAGTGTTCTTTTCATTTTCCTCATTTGATTTGCTTTTCTTTTCATCTGTGGCAGAATTTTCTGTTTTAGTTACAACTTCCTCGTTACTCTGGACCTGAAAAAAAAAATAGACAGTGAATTAGGAGCTTCTCTAGTAAACAAATAAACTAAAATCTACAGGGTAAAAAATGTTGCACCTCAAAGCTAGTTAAAATTTAAGATCACATGCATGTATTAAATTATATTCAATTGCAAACTACATGTATAATGAAAAAAAATATATAAAAAAAGAGGGTGAAGTGGTAAATGCTGGCTGCTGTTGGCATAGGAAGTGTACACTACATAGAAAAAGCATCAATTATAGTCAATGTAAAACATTTACAAACCGTGTCCCACTTAAAGTGTAGGCCATTTGAGTTATGTGGTGAGTGGGGAACATGGCCATAATATGCAACTGGACTGTCTTTCTGCTGTATCACTACATCATCATCTTCTTCAATGGCTTCATCTTTTTCAAAGAATGATTCCATTGCTGGCTGAAGGCTGTGTTTGCTGTGGGTGACAGATAGGCTTCCTGTTTCACAGTGAGGACCAATAGCTGTTGTATGACCACCAAGCATGGACATGAAGGTCTGGGTGGCTTCTCCTCCCTCTTTCTTCCCAACCAGCCAAAACGTCTTCATTCCTCCCTTGCCCTATAGGCCAGAAGGGAAAGTGCTCAGAGTAATGTTAACAATAATTTACATTTTCCACATTGAGATCAACTGAAGATTAAGATAAGTTTATGGATTCCACTAATGTGTTTACCTTTTTGTAGCCACCCAATTCAGATCATGCAATAATTCATTTGGGAGGCTAAAATTGTTCTCTTCCCATGCAATCAGTTGTGTGTGACAAATTGTACAATTGTAATCTCCCAAATGAATCAACACGTGATCTGAATTGAGTGGCAACAAGGATGAAAACAAGTTAGCGAAATCAGTCTATTGTTACGTTGTGGAGTTGAAATAAAGCACCTCTATTCCACTGCTCACTGACAACATTTCAAAGTTTTCTTCCATGCACATTTTCAGCCCAAGGTAAAAGAACGGTACAGTTAATTAACTGCATTCAACCTTTCTGGCCAATAGAGCTTATACTTGTATATAACTATGGTTTCTGTACCATGAAACAACAACTCCCAACTGTATAAAACACAAGTCAATCAAAAGGCTACCCCAAACATTACATGTACATTCCCTGGTTTAAACCATTTACACTTGTGTGCAAAACGTCATTGCAGAGTAATACTGTCTTACCCAAGAGCACAACTTGATGACCCAACTGGAGTTGAAAGCAAAACTCTCAGTCCCTCAAACAGCTTACATCCATACCTATTGGCATCAACTTGATCAATTCCCAACACAAAAATTAATTAGCTACCTTAATATCAATGCTGCCTCGCTGCTTTGTGACATAGTTGGCAGTCTGTAAATAACTGAAAGTTGTCTCACTGATGTGGATCCTCATTGCCTAGGATTAATCAAAGTGGCTATGAGCCACTCAACGTGGAAAATGGATCGTCTGTAAACAGTGGCAATTTTGATGCCACTGACTACAGTTTTTAATCTGTAAGTTAAGTTTACAATGCAACAGTAAGAAAATGCACGAGATGTAATACCAATGAAAACATTCACAAAGTTTTTGTTGATCATTGTCTTAGTCAATTATAAAGAATGTACGGCTCATTGTTCAATCAGCAAAGCAAGTACAATCAGATTCTCATTTTCATTCATATTTTGTTCGTCATTTTCCCAAGTGATAAGTGATTTTTTTCTTTCCACTGTTACCTTTTGAGAGAGAAATGATCTAATGTAGTGTCATAATACCACAAGGACAGCACTATATCTTGTCCGCTCAACAAATATGAGTACCAAATAACTTCTTCCTTCTCTTTTTTTCCCTTTCCAAGGCAATATTAGTGACAGTCTTGTTTAATGTCTTTTTTTTATCAACTATTTAGTTCAAATCGTTTCGCCATGTCTGTATTTATCCTTGAAGTATGTATTTACAATACCGTATAAACAATTGTGAAACGCTTCATTTGAACTTCCCTTAATTCTCTTATCTGTAAAATGGACTAGCTTTTAAATTCCAAATTTTATAGTCTAGTTTTTGCACCTTTATTGAATGGATCACATAATTTAATTTTACATTTTAATTTTAGCATACACGTTCACATTTAAACGAGCCTCAGGCTCACTGGTGAAACTTGTCTAAATAAAGTAATACTACAAGTACTTCTACTACTAAATGGCCTTGGACAAAGGGGAAACTCCTCTATGAAAAGGTCAGGATCAAGGATTCTGGTCTCAGTTAGGGTCTTGATGATAAAACGTCGCCACTCTTGGCTGATCTCTTGAGTACGTGAGTCAAGTCTACAAGTGCATGTGAAATCCTCTCTTAAACAGTGGCTAGTAATGGAATATGTTTCATTTTAAGACGTATCTTTAAAGCCTGGTTCTCATTTGCGCTGAAGAAGTGGGAAGTTGAGCTGAGTTCAACTTCGCAGGCAAGCCAGTGGTTGTCAGTGATTGTTGACCATAAAAATATTTTATGCTAACATCCTCTGCGGACGCAACATACTCTAGTAGGACATACGACATGCTCCAAGTGTCGCTGTGTACAGTAAATATTCTAAAAGCTTGCTCTTGTTAGTATCAATGTAGTACACGATTTATTACCTTTTGTCTTTTTTTCCTTCTACTTAAATTAGATTGATATTTTTTAGTATATTATTACTATTTAATTGTAGTTTTGGGTAAGGGGATGGTTTTCTACATTTTATGGGGTTGGATTAGGAGGGTGAACCTAGTAGGGGACTACGTGTCCTATTGTTCTCTCACCTGTACATTGTATGAATCTATAAATATATAAGTAAATAAATAAATAAGTAAATAAACAAATAAATAAATAAATAAGTCGAAGGTCTGTGGGATATGAGAACCGTGCTTCAGGAGTCTAATGAAGCTCAAGAAATGCCCAGATAAGTCTCCTTTAGGAGTTAAATTCAAATATTTTTCCAACAAGCATCCCATTCCCAGGTTAAAAATAAAATGAACATCCACAGTAAAATTGAAAGCAAAGGAATGTACAATTATACAGTGACCAGCACTCAAGTACATGTAATTATCTTAGACACATAATTTCGTTTGTACATATGATTTAGTATTCTTGAAAAATAGCTGCTAGCCGTCAACCACTAAAACACACTGAAGAATGGGCAGTGGCCAAGTCTATAAACAAAACAACTCCACTTGGCTCCATGAGCTTGCACTCACATCGCATTAACAAATCCCATGGACGGACTACATAAGACCTATGTACAATCTGACTGGCTACGAAGTGGCTGTCTATTCTTAATACATTGCATGGGCCCGAGCAGTTGAATATATGAAAAAGGTTAGGTAGTTCCTGAAATATTTTTTTTTGTTTTACAGACATCAAACTGGGTTGTGATAATACCATATTATTTCTAAGACAGCTTAATTATCCTTCATTTCAATCAACTTCCTCAAAACTTGTAACTTGGGGTATCCAATCAATGCAACCGATTATCAATGACAATCGATATCAATCAATATCAATTAATTGATTGATATTGATAACTGATGACCAATTTATGGCAAAGATTTGTGTGGTTATCGATTGATATTGATTATCAATACCAATTGATAGATAAATTGGTATCAATTGGTATCGATTGGTTGTAGATTCATGAAAACGGACTTGATGCATTAAAAAACCACAAATTTGTACGCAGTAATTGTAAACACATTTCATTTTAATGTCATCAGAAGAACAATACTCACTTCTTTCTCTTTAACATTGTCCATGATGGTTCACAACTATAAATGTGTTTCCGTGTTCTCCCCCTTCTTGTTTGTAATGATAACTTCACCATCGTTCACCTCAAAACAGCGATAGCCTTTGACAATGCACCTTATTTTCAGTAAAACCTCTACCGGACGTCTTGCGCAGACATTATGACACCGGCAAGTGGGTACATGTAATTCGAGTACACGTGCAACAGGATATATTCTTTGTGCTGAGAAGACTGGGTCGGAATTGTTTTACCAATTTCATCCCCAGGGCTTCCTAAAAATGGTGGATGATAGAGCAGGTGGCATGCGTAATGTCTGTTTCAAGATCCTGTGCCAATTGATGCCAATCGATGACCGATTTTTGTGTGGTTATCGATTGATCAGCGACTGATCGATACCAATTAACTAACTTTATTGATTGATAATTGTTGACCGGCTGGGAAAGCTTCCATTGAAGGAATGACAGCTTTCGAGAACACAACTCTTTATTCTCAGCTCACATGCAGCCATGTTCATTTTTCACACAATACATGGCCCATGTGGAATACCGCTGACCCCTATGATACGACGACAGAATTATCTATCAACATATCGATTGATCGATTGGTGTTCCAATCATCGATTTCCATCGATTGGATACCCCAGGTTGTTAACTCTGTCAATAAGTTTAAACAAAGGAAATCATGACCATGAAGGTGTCTGGATATCTGATTTTGACAATTTTATTTCTCTGCTTTCTCCTTAGTTTTAGTTTCGATTGAGAAGATATATCAAACACTCAAGACAGTATCTGATCAAATTCAATCACATCAAAGTAATACTCAAAATACTCTGCTACGAGTCTTATTTTCAACTCTCTTCTTGGTGTTTGGAAATGTAGTCAAACATGGTCCTAAGTGTTTGATGTATCATTATTTAATAATTAATATTATTATATGGCAAGGGAAATCCGAGCATTCTGATTGGTTTTTTCTTGGTCAGGATTTTACCATATGGACCGTTTCCAGGGAAACGGTCCAAGCTGCACATTTTTTTTCTTTTCAAAAGCCGGCAAATTTATTTGCAGCTTAAACTACTAAAAGAAAACATGTAAAATGCCCTATTCCTTTGAATAGAAAAAGATGACAATGAATTAGCCAATAGTAAGACAAACAAAAGAATTGAGCGACAGCCTACCTACATCAGAGCTTGAACACCTTTGGTTCAACATGTTCAACTATTTTCGTAAATACATTTGTGTGCATGAATTTAAGCTCAATAAGCTTAATGAAGAAGAGAACGAGACAGCAACGATTTCCAATTTCCTTCACCTCTTCACTTAACATGCAACAAAGACGTTTTCATTCACCATACTAAATTACAATAATCAAGTTTGAAAATTGAAAAAGAAACTAGTATTGAAGCATAAACGAAGGTCATGCACTAGTACACAAAACAAGTGAAAACCACTTAGCCGATTAACAAAAACAAATCCAAAAAAGATGCTAAGCAAGAGATTTTGACGACTCCAATCCAGTTGCACTTGAAAGAACTGTATGGTGAATGTTATCCCCACACTTTGGCTCCCAATCCAGTAAGTTACGAATTCTTTGCTTTCAAAATAACGATTCGCGATTTTCACGAACAAAATAATTCGTTCCACCTTAACTCTATACATTGCAACCATAGCAATAGATTATAGGCATCGCGCAACACCGAAAACTGAAGTTTTGTACTTTAGTGAGAAATTCTCAAAGAACTTTACAACTCACCGTCGAAAAACATTCCTCTCTTTCAAATGACGATTCACAATTTCTTATGAACACAATAATTCATTCCACCTAAACTTAATTTACAAGTTGCAAACATAGGCATCAATATTATATGGGCATCATTCAAATTTTCAAACAACTGGGAATTCTTTTAATTTTTTCAAAGCCAATGTGACCTACAGATGCTGCGCGCACCAAGGGGGAAAAAAAGGCAATCATTCTTTTGCATTTAAGTACATTAAAGTTCTGTCTAGGCCAATAAATTATGTATATGTATGACCAAGGCTATGCTCTAAGAAAAATTCTAGCGAGCCATTTGGGCACCCAACCATGAAGGCTAGGGTGCCCAGAAGCCAAGTTCAGTCACCCAAATGAAAAAAAAAAATCAAAACTTAATTAATTGATTACTTAGTTATAATTATCTAATAACATTATTAATTAATATATTATGACAACCGATTGGCGCTCAAATAAAAATGTCTTGCATTGTTTCTGGGGCATTTATCTTATTTACAGTTGCCAAAGATAGAAGATCAGATTCACATGTACCGGTAATTTTTTGTAATACTGTTGTCAAAAGTCCACAAAGAAAGACAAAATTTACACATTTTTTGAGTTAAAATGGTTGATATATATTATAGCCAATGTGTTAAATTCTGCATGCCTTGACTCAATTTCGTTTTGTGACAAATTTGAAATTAACTTTTAATTAGTTTCCTCTAGGCCTCCAGTGCTCACATATTAATTTTTTTCACTAGCCAAAATGGCTATTGAAGCCCAAAAGCCACTAGCCAAAATGGAATTTTTACTAGTCTGTGGCTAGTTGGCTACCGTTAGTCTCAAGCCCTGTTACTGTTTAATTATTGTTAAATATCGTCACTTACCATTCCAGTGGACTCCATCCTAGAGGCTGTGTTGACAGTGTCACCAAACAAGCAATACCGTGGCATTTTTAAACCAACTACGCCTGCTACAACCATTCCAGTATGTACACCTACATGTAAGAGTGACAAAAGATAAAGAAAAATGCAATTGCCAATTCTGTTTGTTTACAACTATAATATGAATGGTTCTGTAGTTGTGAACACTTTCAATTCTATAATTTTAGGTAGGCAAACACATATTATCACCATGTACGGCAGGGGTTCTTCAAATGAGAAAAACATTTCATCAATCTCGGTTTAGCCACGGGATGCAAATGGTATAACAAACAGTGTAAAAATATTGTGATATTGGAAAACATAAATGTAGGGTTAGATTCAAAGGGAAAAAAGTCACACAATTGCTGTTAGTAATGTTCATGATCTAGCCAACACAACTAATCCATACCAATCCTGATTTTGAGGTGTTGGGATGATTTTGATGGATCATGAAGTGTTGGCATGGCAGTTATCATATCCAGTGCAAGGTCAGCAACATGTTCAGCATGGTAGTGGCTACGTTCAGGAACACCACTCACCACCATGTATGCATCACCAATTGTCTCCACCTACAAGAACAGGTTTAGTCTGTAATTAAATGCATGCTGAAGAACATCATCTCAATTCTAGCATTGTCCAGTAAACCAAGATAAAAGCACATAAAGTCAGACATTACCAACAGAAGGATACAATGACCATAGTTTGTGGCCCTAGCAATCTCTAATAATGCTTATTGCCATTGTACAAAGGTGCCGACTGGACTATTCTGAGTGAATAACAAATTTGAACATATCTAGTAACTTCCACTTACAATGAACAATTTTTCCAGACACAAAAGCAAATCATTTCTCAACTCATTTAAAAACATTACGTGACACCTTGTGAATTAATCTTCCCAGGCATCTGACAAAGACACACTGATACTGATAAATTGTTGCACAATTCACATTTTGATTCTAATGAACCCAATTTTCAGGTTTAGAAAATGTAGAACTATGAAAGAGCATTCTTTTCTGATTTTTCTTCACAGGTAAAGTTAGAGGTACATGTACATTACTTACAATGCAAGCTACAGTATGTAGTTAAGTTACAGTCCCTAAATACACCCAAAAATAGGCAAAACATCTACAATAAATTTTAACATGACTGTTAAGAAGTTCGTTGTTTACTCATATTCTATTACAAACAACAGTACATAAGCCACAAGACAATTCAGCACTTACTTTGTAGACATTGTGTTGCTCACTGATCTGATCAAAGACTGTGTACATGTTATTCAACATGGTGACTACTTCCATGGGGCTTATCAGAGAACAAATGTGTGTGAATCCCACTACATCACTGAACAGAACAGACACATCATGGAACATCTGAAACAACAGCCACAGGTACACTTTATTTAATTTTAATCTGAAAGGGTGTGCACACTTAATGGGTCATATTCAACCCCTTATAGTCAGTGCCAAGAGGATCACACTTCACTTGCATCTACAACCGCAGTTCAAATATGAATTATTTCATATACACTTAACATCATTTCACTCCTTACAGGAGATATGAACTCATTACATTGACCTTGCTCCCAATGTGTGGCTTCATAGCTCAGTTGGTAGAGCATCGCACCGGTATCGCGGAGGTCATGGGTTCGAATCTCGTTGAAGCCCTGATTTTTTTTTTTCAGGCTTCTTCTTTCCAATTGCTTAAATTGGAAAATTTACTGCGAGGATCATACTTCACTTGCATCTATAACCGCAGTTCAAATATGAATTATTTCATATACACTTTACATCATGTTGGTATCAGCGAGGAAAGATTGATGTAAAGGCCAAAATAAGAATGGTTCACACCATGGCTTGCAGAGGGACCTTTGCAAGACAGACATGTCTTGGGATGAGGCAAAAAAGATGGCAGAGAATGCAGGCTCAGAAACAAAAAAATAAATGTACAGTTCATGTCTACATACTCCATGAAACCCTTGTGATATTGGGATATGCATTAAGATTAGAAAAAGCCAAGTTAAACAATAAAATTTGATTTTACAACTGTAATAATTCAGAAACTACCACATCTCCATCACTTCAAATTATGTCGTTGCTGCATAGCTACTGCACTAGTGAAGTTATCAATTTAGAAATACCTAGTAACACGATTTTTAATCAAATGGGACACACTTCTCAACATCTACACCTGTTGGTACTTCAAGCCAGGGATTTGAAAAAAATCACGTACCTCACAAGTATTTAGAGCTGGTTCACCCTGCCTCAGACGATCAGCCACAGATCTTGGGATCATTTGATACAGCAATGAATCTGTCCGCCTCTTCTCAATATCCAGCTCTTTCATACTCTCCTCAAGTTTAGCACTTTTGACTAGTTCCTATGGTATAAGAATAATAAATTACAAAAGAATTAATTTACTGGCAAGTAAAAAGATGTTGACAACAATAAATAATTGCTGTATTGGTTAAATCTTTTTTAGTATTTTTCTAATGCCGTTGTCTTAATCTCTTAGACTAGTCCCTTATAGTCCATCTTCCCTTAGTCCATCTGTCCATCTGTCTATCAGTCTGTCATTAAGATGTTTAACATGACCTCTACTAATTGCACTCAACCTTTAAAAATTAAAGTTAATTGCCTCATTCCATGAGGGAATAATTTTCCCCTGTCCTCTCCTTAATGGAAGTAACAGTGGTCTAATTGATTGGTGCAATGGACTCTAGATTGGGTAGTCCAGGTTCAGTCCCTGGTAGAGATCACTGCAGTTGTGTTCTCTGGCAAGACACTTCACTTTCATAGTGTCCCTCTCCTCCTGGATTTATAAATGGATACCACCCAATTTAAGGTCAGGGGTAAACTATATCTGTAGGTATCCCTACAGTGAAGTAGTAGACCATTCCAGGATGGAGTACAACTACTCCTAATAAGTAAGGAAACAGGACATATTAAGTACCTCAGTGGGTCAGCTTATAGGTCTGTCAGTTTGTTGGTCAGTAAGTGAGTGATTGGGTCAGTCAGTCCGTCCATCCATCCATCCATCCATCCGTCTGTCTGTCCATCAGTCTGTCCATCCATCTACCAGTTTGTCCTGTCTGTCTGTCTGTCTGTCAGTCAGAGGGTCAGTCAGTCAGTCAGTCAGTCCCTTAGTCCATCTGTCCATCAGTCTACTGAGTCTATCAGTCTGTCTGCCAGGCAGTTCATCAGTCAGTCAGTCTGTCAGTCAGTCAGTCAGTCAGTCAGTCAGTCAGCCAGTCAGTCAGTCAGTCAGTCAGTCAGTCAGTCTGTCAGTCAGTCAGTCAGTCAGTTAGTCAGTCAGTTTACATTGGCAGTTATCACACAGCTATCTTTGTTCCAACATCTAGCAACTGTTAAACTTAATTATCATATATTGGTTCTGATACACTGTATCTTTGGGTTTAGGGTTAGAACATTTAGAACTTAGGAGTCCACTGAAACTTCCGATCAAGTTCAATGAAATAACACTGAACAATGAGAGAGTTTTTAAAATACTACATTAAATTATTCATTAAGTTGTAAATTAGCAACCTTGAGGATGGTATATATTTGACCAAGGGGTATTGAGCCACTAATTCCTAATGTATTTTTAATAATAAATATGTTCTTTTTGTCTATTTTGTAAAATTAATGTAAAAACATCTAACTGCAATTACATTCTTGTAAACAGTATTTTAATATTAGCACTGGAATTGACATTCAACATTAGAGAAAATCAGTGAGTTTTACAGATTATGCAAAACATTT
>CM042751.1:9817578-9831287 GCA_022496165.2 Catalaphyllia jardinei
AAACACCATTGTGTTACTAACAACAAACCAAGAAGGTTAAAGTGTCATTCATAAGTATCTAACATCTTACCTGATCAAGAGCCAGTCTCAGTTCTGCCGACTGTTGTGTACCAGCTAACACAAGGTCTCTACTTGAATCATGCATGCTCAAGTCATTGATATATAAACCCATACAGCACATCACATCCAACTTCTCAATGCTGAAATTTGAAAAAAAAACAGTAACCAAAATAAACTTCTTTGATCACCTGCACATGTCATAAAGTTCTGAAAACACCCATACACTTTTGGAATTAATGTTAATTATCAGCTTTTTCCATCTCTAGCATTTTATCTTTTTGTTTTCTTCAATGAAGGAAGCCGTCATTGAAGAAAAAAAATTATCGCAAATGCATAATGCCTTTCATCCACCATTTTTCCTTACCTCATAATGTCGATGTTCACATTCATTTTATTATCAATATGTTATTTGTCAGCCAGGAAGTCCTCCGAATTGGGAAATATTGTGCTGAGGTCTTGAGTACAGTCCAAGGCTGCAGACCAAGGGCCATACTTAAGACCAAGGGCAGTCTTTTCTATATACGGACCAACTAACACCAGCAAATAGCGTGCAGCATATTTTTTTCTTGACAGTATTGCTTTGAAAGCAACTATAGTGTTAAATAAAGTATTCAGTTTAAAAAAATCTGGCATATGCCTGCCTTTGACATTTGCGGGACAAAAAGTAATACTGCTTGCATAATATCATTGTTTGACGGTGTTGAGTGTTTACAATTTACCGGGTAACAGTGATACAAAAAGCTTGAAAAGTTGCCAAAGTTTGAAATTTTGGAGCATTTCATACTTGGCACACAGAGGGGGAGAATCCAGACTTTTGGAGCACATGCAATTGGCCAATCAGATTCAAGGTTTTAAGATATCAGGCTGCTAAGAAGCTGGAGAAAAAACAAGTCATTTTATGGAACAACTCACATAGGAGTTGCAAGGTAGACCATTGATTGCCACTCATCCATAAACAGCATCTGTCCCTTCAGATGGATGTGACAGCCAGAGTCATCATGAGCACTGTAGGACTGTTCCTTTCCATTCACAAGTACCTCTCCATTTTGAAGATTCAAGATGGCAGGATTGTTATTTTGCACCACAGCCTCAATTGACAGTAATTCAAATGCCACATTGGTGTGAGTTGTCACCTGTACAGTGTAATTACAAGTTAGATGAAGATATCTCCATTACATGAAGAATCTCTAAAGATATTACTGGTAAACAGTTAAAGCTCCACAAAATACTTTCAATTAGTTAACAGTTCTTTACAGCTGGTGCTAGTAAGTCTTTGAATGCAAGATGTTTTGAATTTCAGCTTAACTTTATATTTGCCACGTTTACTTTATCAGTGTGACTGGGCGTTTATACATACACCTAAGAGGTACCAATTCAAAAATAACAGATTATCTCCGACCTGTCATTTTTTCTGCTAATTGCCCCAAGGTTACTGGAACAGTTCCCACTGTGGATCTTTTGAGGCTGACCACCTTAAGATGTACCAAAACTGCATTTTAACCCTTAACAGTGACGAAGAGCACCCTTACGATTCATTTTTATATGGGAGTCCCCCCTTTCCCCTGGTTTAAAAACTGAAGAATAAATATCTCTAAATTTGTGCAATACTTTATTTTGAAAAATGCAGTATCTGTAAACCATGCAATGAGGTGCCAGGCAATGTTATACTGGGCTTGACCCGTCACTCCCTGAAGACTGGTTATCACTAGGGCATTAAAGTGCCTATGAAATGAAATTTTCATCTACTTTTTTATTCCAAAATATTGAAGTCTATAGTCCTCTGATTCATAATTTTCGAGTTTGGGCTTTGGACAAGCATGTACTAATTTTTTCTTGAGCTTCAAAGTTGGCCAATTCGGGTCAAAATGTGTGACAATCCATGCATGGACAAAATATGCAAATTAGTACAGTTGACATCATGAGGTGTGTAAAATCTTGAAGCCATCATGGCATCTGAGAGGTATAAGCGAAGGAGTGGGAAGTTTTTTGTTAGCGGAGGGCCTGTTTTAGCGAGCTCCAAAACACCACTTAGACGGAAGGCACCACCTTGCTTATATTTTCGAAAGACGAAGCCAGAAGAGCCTATTGTTGGGGATTTGTTTGGATACACCAGCCCAACTGCAAAGCGTTGAATCCGTCTGTGTTATGTTCCCTCCATTTTGACCAAAGTTTCTATCGATGGCTTTTAAAGGTCTTTAAACAGTAGAGATCCTCTGCAATGGAGATGTCTCAATAAAGATTTAGTGGTGGTATTCTCGAGTCTTCACACAAACAGGAACAACTGAAAGGGAGCGAAGATTTTGCCTCGCATCATCTGTGTGATTTTGATTGATGATTTCTTGTAGACTTGTAATGTAACATTAATGTTATTAGGACGTGTTAGCACGATAATCCTAATGCGAGAATGCGATAGCAAATATAGGGAAATTTGTTTCAAGAGAGCTTTTATAATAACTCAGAGCCAAAAAATACTACAAATCCGTGTTTGCCTCGGGTTGCTTCAAGACGTCTTGTTTACTGTTCGTCGAGATAATGTTGATATAGGTAGGATATACAGAGGAAGGGAGAGCGAAAGCGAAAAAAAAAAACAGCTCACATTGATAGGATCAGGAAAATAGTACACTGCATTTAAATCGTGTTTGTTTTGCCTTATAACTATAAACCAAATTTATCACTGAAGATGATTTAAAAGCCATTCGAGTCAAGCTGTTTGGTAAGCGCGATGTCTGTTGCATGACAGTTTCACCAAACAAATCGGGAATCACGTTGCAGAACCAGACACATTTACATATAGGACATCGTATCGACGAACAGTAAACAAGACGACTTGAAACAATCTGCAGCATATAACACAGAATTGTTTTACTTTTCGGTCTAAGTTTTCAAGACACCCAACAAGCGGGTGAGTATTTATCAAATGAGCGTGTGGACGAGAGTATCTCCCGGAGTATCTTGCACGCAACGAGAACGGGTAATGGATTTAATAAAATAATGGGAACTAGCAATGGATTTAACAAAGTAATTATGTATATTCTCCCTTGCAAGCAAAAAAGGGAAATGATGTTTGCAGCAGCTAAAACATGCGTTTGGTTGCAACTTGATGTTTGCAGATGATGTGTGTGAGATTTGCAACACAACCATGACCCAAGTGGTTAAATCAGGATTCAGTTTGCCAAAGTGAACAGTGCTTTCACCATTTTCTTACATTGAAGGCATGACAGATTTATAGTTTACCAATTTAAGACTGTTTCCTTGTTTTCAAATCAAGATTCTATGATCACAAAGCGTATACCGTCTTCATCAACCTCGTCTTCCTCAGTCACGTCTCCTTCTTCCACGACCCGACTCAATAGCGCCGAACGATCGAATTAAAAGAGCCTTCCCCTTCTACCGCTAGCTGCAGTGACTCAACATCACAGGAAGCTGAGTTAGGGCTAACTTTGTAGGAAATACACTGACTCGAAGTGAAGCAATTGAACTTTACCCACTGTTTCAGAGAACATGTTAACTTTTATTTTTTCTGTAATGTAATCTTTGTAATCTCTCGAAAAACAACAACTATCGTAAATATGCTAACTCTTATATAAAAACCAATCTGTCACACCTTGTGAATTAATAAATTTAGGTTACGTAATCGTCCACAGGGATTTTTTTGCTAATTAGTGTCCTATTGTCTTTGATTGTGATAATGTTGCACGGTATTTTCTCCCGAACACACACCTTATGGCGTCACTAGTCCCAGGCCTCAGAATCAATTTTGTGCACCGTAACAGAACTTAAATTTGAAAATTATGAATCAGTGCAACATAGATTTCAATTTTCTGGAATAAAAAAGGGGGCTACAATTTCATTTCATAGGCACTTCAAGCATGTTAAGTCACATGAATGGTAATGGTAATTCCTGCCTTTTGTTAAGAACAATTTTCTAACAAAAGGCACCGCTTAGCAACACTTGCTGCACCTGCATACATGTATGTTACTTATATCTAAAACAAACCAGCCCACAACATCAAAACTTTATGAATATGACTTTTTTGCCATAAACACTCCTTGTAAAGATCTGCTCAACAAAGTGGAAAAATTGCAATCCCTCCTATCCAAGATGTGGTTGTCCACCCACAAGTATTTGAGTTCTTTTTTGAGATGCACATGGAATGCAAGACTTGCTTTCCACCATAAGCCCTCAAGCTATGCCCTACTAAACAAGGTATTAGAGTCCCCAGGTATACAGGTATACTTGACAAGTTCGAACGTTTTTCACTTTGGCACTTAAAAGCAATATGTCAGAAAATAGGGAGCTTAAGCGTGCGCGTTTTTGAGACGCGGACGGTAACCGGAAGTGAGATGTTTTCACTTTTAACTTGCCCGCACACAATCACATTCACATTGCTAAGTATATTTTCTCCAATAGAAATGAGTACTATAAAAAACTAGGGGACAATACTTTCCTAGCACGCGAAATGTTCTCTTCCGGTTGCCGTCCGTGTCTCAAAAACGCGCATGCTTAAGCTCCCTAACGACTACCTATTTCATGGATGCTGATGGCAATTCTTAAATAAACTTGGTTTTCAAATAGTATTGTACACAGACACAGAGTCTTTTCTTGTTGATTGGAAAAAAATACCCTACCATTTGCCTTGGGGGATTGAGGGTAAATTTATAATGATACCTATTTTTGTCACCAATGATTAATTATTAATTTAGTTTGTAGAGCCTTGTCAGACCATGGCGACTACATCTCAAAGATAATAATTAAGTGCAGCTTCAAAATAAAATAAATTTAAGAGGACTACAAAGGAAGCTACAGATTAGAATCCTTGGGATGATAGAAGACAATATGGTATTTTGTGGGTAACACAAATTTATTGTGTTATTAACATCTTACTGTTAAATTGGAGGAATTTATGGAGAAAGTGGGAGATTAAAATAATAAATTAAGCTCATTTGCATGAAAAAGTCAAATCATTTCTAAATTTAAAATCAACTTCTCATTTTCCTTAAAACTTGACCCATCAAGTTCTTAAGTAATGACATTCAGTCGGCAGATGTGCATCATGTTTACTTCCTGTTAGGATAAAGCCAATGATGTTTTGATTGTATTGACACTCTCATGCTGACAGGGAGTACCTTACCTACACATTCAAAGACCTGAATAGTCAATGACATTATCTTGTTTACTTTCTGCTAGAAAAGAAAAGAACATTTTGATAATCCACAGTATGAGGTCTTTTTGTTTGATAGTGAGCACTAATTGAAGAAATTTCACTTTGTTTATTGGACAAGGAAGTGTATACATTAATTTCAACTAAGAGCAGAACCCCTACAAAGATCTTTTAAAATAACAAATTAAAAAGTTGATGCAATATATTTTGTGTATCAATTTCAGTGATGTAAAAACACATTTTGCCCAATCTTATAGATTTAATCAAAAATTATATTTCTGGACAATTTTTGATGCAAAATATTAAATAGAAGACAAAATGTCTTCAAAAATAAGTTGCAGAATAGATTTTTTAAATTTCAATTTTATCCATTAGTTACGCAGAAACAAAGTCGAAGATAACAAAAAAACAATAAAATTTGAAATGAAAAACTGTTTATAAATGACATTGAAATATTGTATTTTCACTTCAAATATCTGTAAAAAATGTTCACTATTCTGATTTATTAACATTCACTATTTATTTGGTAAATGTAACATCACTGTCTTAACATCACAGTATTCAAACAAAAATCCGTATATTTAGATGAAAATATATTCAAGTTTGGATAAACAATATCACTTGTAGATGACTGACTATAACATAACCACAAGGAAGATTTACTCTGATTTAAACTGAAAGGTACTTAAATGTGACTTAAAACTAGAACCTTAATATCTTAAAGCCAGCTTGGCTTGCTCCCAAGATGCACGTTGATTTCAAACAGAGCTAATTTCAAACCTGGCCTGGCAAGCCTAATGATGGTACAATGGATTAAACAAGTACTGCCTTATCACGTTTGATAATGATATTGTGCAAAATTGCCTTTTGACATAAAATTATGTTTGACATAATACTTGCAAGAAATTGTTACAACCATTAAGTTAATTTTACTGTTTCGTTTATTGGAAAGACTCTTATGGCTGTCAAATCAGCAAGAGATCTTAGTCTCTTCTTGCTTGACTAAACTGGTTCAGATCAACCGCGTGAAATACTGTTTTGATAGAGAGACTGGTTTTAATTATTACATCTCTTGTATTTAGCAAAATGCTCTACTGTTTGACCGTATGGTTTAATACCTCATCTAAGAACATTCAAAAGCTGCAACTAATTCAGAATTTCACCTGCAAAATCATCTGCGGCACTCAGAAATATGACCAAGTGATGCCATTACTTGATGAACTCAACTGGCTGCCAGTTAGCAAGATGATCAAATTCAGAGATGCTGTTATGGCTTATAAGTGTGCCAAAAATTTAGCTCCTGAATACCTATGTGCTAAGTTTAAAAAATGATCTTCTGTACACAGTCACACAACTCGTAATAATGAGAAGTTCGAAATCCCATCATTCAGGTCAGCCACCGGACCTCCCCCTATAGAGCAATATCCCTGTGGAACATGTTAGACGAAGACCTGAGAAACGCTACAACTGTAAAGGCCCTTAAGAAAGCCCTGAAACTTGTAATGAATAAATTATTCAATGACAGCTAGAATTTAACAATATTAGCTTGTTACATATAGTTTGCATTTATACATGTATTTGTAAATAGGTACTGAAAAGCCTTTTTGGGAGTATTTATTAAAGTTAAAATTAAATTAAATTAAATTAAAAGAATGTCAGAGAGGTTGTTTCTGAAGTGAATGAGTTGCTTATGCTTATCTTGCCTTACCACAATTACACCTATAAAAGGACAATACAGAAGTACAGACCGGCACAGAAGCCATTTAAGGGGTAAGGAATGGTCGTTTAAGAATCAATTGGGTCTCACAAAATTTCAGTCTTGGTTTTTTTTCCCAGGCAGTTATGTGCATCTCACAGTCTTGATTTTTTGCAAGCTAAGAATGTCTTGAAGTCCACATTTGTTTGTCCGAGTTTATAAATGATGTCTCGCCATCCTTGGGAGCGGCACTAGCTATTCACTTTTAGAGGACTTAAAGGGAATTCAGTAACAGAAAAACAAGTGAAATTCAGTCAGACCCTGCAAGACAGCCATGTCTGATGATAGCAAGGTGTCTGTTGACAGATGTACACTGTATGGACTTTGATAGTTGACTTTAGTCTACTGCACCTCAACTTAAAATATCTGTTCTATTTGTGAGGGGGTGAAACCAATGCATTTCCTGTCAGTCCCAGTTTGGATTCTGTAAGCTGCATAGCCCTTTGCATAAAGCACTAAGATCTAGGAGAGTACCTGTATCTGCAAAAGCACAAAAAAGAAACTCAAGACAGCAAGACCCACAATTTTTAGTTGAAGCAAACAGTGTGTTTTACGAGGACTATTTACCACATATCTAATTCCCAAAGAATACAGTGTTCCAGGTAAGTGAAGAGTCTCAGGTCAAAAACCTGACAAGATCAGCTACATGACAAAACAAATTATGGAAAATGTCTACAAGATTTGGTGGCTGCAGTAGGAATTGACAATTAAAATTCCTTTTTGACACCCTACTTTGGAATATCTGGGACCCTGGAAATATATTCCAGTAAAAACTTGCATTTGGTAAGATAATGGTTTATGTATGAAGGTATGCTTATCAATATTTGACAAGTTTTACAGGGTAACCCGAAAACACTGGCCCCCGGTCCACAGACCCCCACTACGGACTGGGTCTGTTTACTACCTATGGACCGGTCCATGGACTACCCCTACAGACCCCTCAACGGACCACCCCTTAAAATAAAATTAAAAAAAACAAACAAAAATAAAGATCTCACTTACTGCTTTCCCAGCGCTTGTCCACAGCAATTAGGTCACTCGTGTTGAAATTTCCAGTGTTACGCTGGGAAAATGTGACAGCAGACCTGGTTCTGTCTCGGGCGCAATTTATGTCATTGCAGATCATTACATCTTTGTCATTTCGTTGCTGTGGCTTTGCATGAAAGATCGGGAAGCCTAAGAAATTTGTGATTTCTCTCCCTTCACCATTTTGTTTATATTTGAAATTCCTCTTAGCAAATTGTGAAGCCTGGGAGGAGTCCACGAACCCGTGGGAGAATAGGCCAAACAAAATGGCGAAGGAAATGCACTCAAAGTAGAAGAAATTTTGAGGCTTCCCAGAGATTTCTTGGTCTTTTATATGTACCTACAGCCACAGCAAAAAAAATTGGCAATGTGGAATGTCAATGATATAACTTGCGCCTGAGACTGAACTCAGATCTGTTACATTATTCCAGCGTAACGCTCAAAATTTCAACACAAGTGACCTAATTGCCGTGGACTAGCAGCCGGGACAAGCGGTAAGTGAAATCTTTATTTCTGTTTGTTTTTTTTTTAAATTTTATTTTGGGGGTGGTCCATAGAGGGGTCCGTAGGGGTAGTCTGTAGACCGGTCCGTAGGTAGTCCACGGACCCAGTCCGTAGTTGGGGTCCATGGACCGGGGGTCACTGTTTTCGGGTTACCCAGTTTTACATGTCCTTCTGTTTATTTTATATACTTTTTTTTTACAAAAATCAATTCAAAATTTAAATTTGAGCTTAAAACAAAGATTTGGTTCCAAGAAAAGTAAACTTGGGAAATGGATTTTATTAACGCCAAACAGTTACCTTGTACACAGGTAAAGTGTAATAAGCTAATAAGTTATATGCCAGCTAATAAATTGGCCACGTTGGTCGGAAAATCTGGTAAACTCGCCAGACCAAGGGGCTGAAATGACCTTAACTTGAAAGCAGGTCAAGGACATTTAACTAAAAAAACTTCTCACAGTAATCAAAATACGAAGATAGTACTAACTAAACAATAAGTTTCTTAATAGTGACTTACATTTTCCCACGTAAACTCCGTGAACGGTCGAATCAAAGTAAACTTCGAGGCAATCTTTTTACCAGGAAGGTCTGGCAACACAGCCTCCAGACTATTTCCAGTGCTGGAAATCACCATTTGTCGATCGAAAACAATATGAAAGGGAAAGACTTCGTAAAATACATCCATCGGTATCTTCAAGTCACCGGTTTCGCCGTTTAGTGAGATAACTGAGTGCCGTTTTGGCCTGCGGCGGGTCTCCATGTACACACTGTTGTCGAAGGTCAGCTGAAACAGTGCATAACTACCGTGGTTGTTTTCATTGTACTCCAAAACTTTCACATCCACTTCAAGATGATAGAAGAATCGGCCTACCGCTTTGATCTGCCCGGTCACGTAGTGAAGAAAGCCTTTTCTTGAAGAGCGGTAGTGCAATGTCAAGCCGGTCTCAGTTTCATTGTCACAAAAAAACGACGGTGCCTTTAACTTGGGGTAAGTGAAACGCAAATACTCATGAAGATTGTCCAGACCATTCAAAAAATCCCTCATGTGTCTTCCAAGGACTTTTAGAATTCTGTCATAGCCATACTGGCCAATAAATCCCAGAAAATGAAGCCCGACGTCCTCAGTGATATCTTCCCTAGAACGGTTCGTCACCTCCAAAGCCGCTTGTACAAGCCGAGCCATCACATCTTCCGAGTATATTTTATGCGTGGCAAATGTGTGATGTCCTGTTCTGGACTTCTCTACAATTTTGTTCCACGCGGGTTCCCCATATTTCTCTAATATAACGCAGCGGAAATTCTCGAGAAGCAAGCCGTACATCTTAACTGCACTCTGCTTACAGGAATGAGAAGCAGATGGCGTCGAACAATATTTAGCCGATACCCAGAAACAAGATGAAGCGTCACGCACGCAACCAAATAGCAGATGAGAAATTGATAAATAATATGTGCCAAAACTTTTAACATGACCTTGGAAACTGCTATTGTATGGTCTGTGTTTGCAACACGATCATTCAGATAACCATTCTTAATCCGACGAAAAACGTCCAAGGTTGACGCGAAGATCGAAGAAGTACTACAAGCTCGATCCCTCTTGACAGCATCAAGCTCTTCTGCTAAATAATATCCAACTGTAACATAATTATCGGCAGCGGCGAAGCGAGCACAAAAACAAGTGTGTTTGTCGCGGTTTGTCGTTACTAATTTAGATCGTGGGCTTTCAGTACTAAGACTTCTCCACACACAATGGCTCTCCAGTCACTCTATATAAAAACCAGGCGGCTGAGATCCAACTATAAACAAAAGCCCGGAAAAGGCAGGCTGGAAAGTTGTCAGCGAAGTCGTCGCTTAGTTAATTGATTCGCTTTCGCATTCACAAAGCTAATTTAGATCACTTGAACCCTTTCATCCTGACCTCGTCGCCAGAAGCGTTTTGAATAATAAACCTCGGCCTGCGCATGATTAGCTCATGATCAGGAATAAAGTCAAGAAAGTTCATCTTCCCGTCATATTGAGGTCAACAATTCGCGCTAGATGACAGATAAACATAGGCCCGCTCTATGTGCATAATGGGTAGCAAACGAGCCAAATTTTTCTCGTCTTTTCTTTGGCACCGACACCCTATCGTGTAATTAAATTCGTTCTTTCAGAAGCCATGATCTATTATGATTCCTGTCTCTTTTTTCTTGAAAAGACCGAAAACGCTTTTACTCTCAAGAATTTTCATCAACTGGTTGCGATGTTTTTAAATGCCTTAAAAAGGTTTTTGTAACTTTTAAAATAATACGTTGCTTCTATCGTTGACGTATACATTAAAACTTGTTATTATAAATAAATTTGAGAGATGTAACCCCCGTAATTGTCTACAGCTATTTCCGTGTGACAATACACACTAAAAACAGAAGCGTCTAGTCTTACGCGTGGAACACGAGCTTTTATTTATTTAACAGTGATATAGATATATATGATTTACCAATTTAAATTCATTTATTTGTTTACCTTGTCTTATATTTAATTCTTTCTTTGTTTAAATCTTCTTATGTACTACTTTAAACCCATCTATTGAGATGGTGCGGTCCTTAGGTGGAGAGAATGACATTTTTAATTGAAAACTGAGCCGAAACAAAGAATAACGAAATATAAACCAACGGGGCGTCACCAACTAAGTAGAACTACGTTTAAACACACACGTTTCTAAAAACGTTTTTTTTTTTCTTTTAAAAAATACATTTTTGAGAGAAATGACAAGTATACTGTGTCACTCTGCTATACATAAATCTCTGCACACATCTGAATTGGTATACTCTGGGTGCCAGAGGGTATTTTTTTCGTAGCGAAGCTGCGATTGTGAGCGATCGTGATCCTGCCGAGAGTTGAAAATGTATGGTTTTGGTTGATACGTTGGGGGTTTAAATTCCTCTACCGTTTACACAAACAGAATGAATTTCTGAGTAGCTTGGACAACTTACGTCTGAAACAGACGATCGATTATAGAAAATCGCATAGTTTCACTGATCGAAGCAGTCCGGCACCCCATTGCGAAGTTCGAGAACAACACAGTAGGGGTGAAGTCAGCTCTGACACACTATATGCACGTCACAACAGAGCATCGTCTCATAAGTCGATTAATTATCTTCATTGTTCCTCGTTGTTTTGTCCTTTTGTTCTCTATTGTTTTAAGTCAACTTTGTCTTCTAAGCTGCACCAAGAGCCGTGAAGTCAGCAATATTGATCCGTGCACTCTGACATGGATACCATGGCTTGAAAATAATTTCCCATGCTATTGTGTGTTAAGCGTTTACTTCGTAAAAGAGCTATTAAGTATATTTTCCCTTGTTCTGCAGAGTAATGGAAATGCTTGTGAAAGCGTGGGAGACTGAAAGATGGCTTAGTAAACATGACTTACAGAAATGTTTCCACTGCTTGTTATGTTGTTATGTTGTCACGTTATGTTGTCATAATTAACGAGGCAACGGGAATATATATAATTATAAATTTTTCAGTTAAAATTGTCAAATTACCGCGAGGCAACAGACATTCCTCTTACATATAGCCTATGAAATACTATAAAAACGACATTGTCTCTAGGCGATAATCAGTTTCGCAGAGCAAATGTTTTTTTTTTGTCGCATAACGCATCCAAGCAGATTCACTACATTCATTGGAACCTCTTGTAAGCGACCCCCGGGGAGGGGGTCACTTTAGGAATTTCTGGGTAGGAATGTGCCGCTGGGACCCCATACCAGAGCAAGTTCAGCTGAATTTTGCTACCCTATACCAAAGTAAACTCCGCAAATCACTACAATCCTAGACTAGCTGTTTTCCAGAAACTGATTTTTGACAGTTAATAATATCCAGTAGCGTGTCATGATAATCATCTATCAACGCTGTTGTAGCTGAGTCATGAAAACTTAGGCTTGCCAATTTCATTTTTTATATTTTTGAGTAGCAATTCCTGGTTTCTGTAGTCTAGATAAAATCTTCAACTAACAGAACAGTGTCGTGAAAAATGATACCCTATTCTAGACCCAAACGCACACTCTGATTTATATACCCTATGCTAGTAAGCTGCTTGAAAACCATACCCTTTACAGCGGCACATACCTATATATATAGCCCATATATGGCAGTACCCAACCCGGGAAGCGACCACGACCACTTAGATCGGAACTCCCGCAAACGACCATTTGACAGACAGGTGGTGTAACATTATCGCATTTTTCCTGGGTAGTACAAGGGAAGGAATTTCTCAACGGGAAAGTACCGGATTGACTTTTCACATGAATAAAACATTTAAAAATTTAAAGAAAAAATGCACATACACTGCACCCTGTCAGTTTAGATGGCTTAAAATTACCATATGCTAATCCATAAGGCAAAATTTTGACCCAATATGTTCCAAGCTCTCGTAAGCGACCACCAGCGAGGTTCCACTGTATTATGGTGTTTATCTATTTGTGTCCTTGCAATAGAAGCATTAGTCTCTCCCACGGACCCTCTATTTTGTCTTGAGCCTTCGACATCGCAATCCGGTGCGTGAGATATACTCCGCTGAAACGCAACGGGGTGAGGCTGGAGATGGATATGGCTCGCGCGCTTGAAGAAAAAAATAACTGGTAGCAAAATATAATGATACAATATAGCACGAACTCTAGTGCGGACATGCGTCTTCTGGTTTGTCGCCTCGCCGGCTCGTGGCTTAGCATGGTATAAACAGACGGTGTTTTTCTCTGATATATATATATATATATATCCTTGAAATTGGTATTTTTTATTTGCTTGCGTGTAAGGTCTTAAAATCTCTTTGACATTCTTTTTGATAGACTCCTGAAAAAAGGCGACTTCATTTCTTAAAGGCATATTTTAAGGTACTCTGAGAACTTCTAATCATTTAAGTGGACGGGGAAACGTCAAATCATAATGGTGTCGATAAATTTTAATTCCCTTAATCATATTGCCACTTATTTCATCCGAAAAAACGTGTTTTCAGGCTGTGAGAACGGAACAGGGGAAGTGGTTCCTTGAACGAACGTTTGTTTACTTTAGTCATGCGTTCACTCACGCCCTCTATTAATTAAGCGCCGCAGCTGGGAAACTATAAAGGCTTGCCGCCATCAACACTAAGTCAGAGAAACTTGAAAACGGCGTTTTTACTCTGAAACGTAAGAAAATTTCTGCCCACACTACGAAACTGAGAAATTTTA
>CM042751.1:9832659-9846060 GCA_022496165.2 Catalaphyllia jardinei
TAGTCCGTTTTTATTTCATTTTAGTCACATCCGCCGTTGGGATCAGTGTGCCGTCTATATTTTTTATTTTTTATTTTATGTCAGTTTACTTGTTGAAAACAGGGCTAGATTGTTCGGAAGACGGTTAACGCTAACCCAGGTTTGAAAGTTAATCAAATTATAACTTTTTCCCCTTGAACATTTTCTTAGCTGCTTTGCTTTGTGTATATGGTGATCCTGGTGATCATTAAAACTCAAAACAGGAGGCCAAACAGTATACAGAAAACCCCACCGCAAAGTTACAAAACTCAAATCAAATTCTACCTTTTCCTCGGTTAGCTTAATCGGGCTCTGATCAACCTGGCCTTGGAGCTACCGCGCTTTTAGGCTGAACTAAATCTATATATTAGAAAAAGAACCACATGTATGCATAGAAATAGGAACCCGTGCAACTCCTTTCGTATGGTCAAAATGGCCAGCGGCAAGGATCATGGGTGCGCCCAACAACGACGACGACGAACGACGTCGCACAACACGGCGGCCATCTTGGATTACAGCATTTAGTTAATTCTCAGCTCCGACTATTGCATTTCTAGCTTTTTGATTGGCTAAAAAACTCCGACTATGAGCCAATAGTCGGAGTTTAACGTCTTATGGAAAATAGTGCGCCAAGTTTAAAATTTTTCGCTTTGTAAAATTGTGAAAATAAGAATCGGCTGCAAAACCCGGTTTGAGAATTTACTAAAACAATTATTCCATTCGCCCTTGTTGGATATGAAGTGATTATAACCAACTCGCGCTACGCGCTCGTTGGTTATTTTATCACTTCATATCCAACGCCGGCTCATGGAATAATTGTTATATATCTTTGATATCAGACATGCATATTATGTTTAATTGACAGCTGTTATACCAAGCAATCCGCTTACCAGTATCACGTGACCATATGGCGGACTTAGGTCTAGAGCTCATCAAGGTTTCTTTTTTTTTTAAGTTGACCGCTGACCAAGTGCTGTTTTTTGTTCGGATCACCGGCTCATGTCAGGTTAACTTGTCGAAAACAGGGCAGGATTGTTCGGAAACCGGTTAACGCTAACCCAGTAACCCAGGTTTGAAAGTTAACCAAAGCATAACTTTTTCTCCTGCACAAATGTTTTTTGTAGCCTGCGTCACAGACAGACAAAACCGGGCATTTCGTGACACGTCCGGCTGCTTTGTTTTGTGTATATGGTGATCATTAAAACTCAAAACAGGAGGCCAAACAATATACAGAAAACCTCACCGCAAAGTTACAATGCTCAAATCAAAATTCTACCTTTTCTTGAGTTAGCTTGATCAACCTGGCCCTGGAGCTAGGCTTTTAGGCTGGCCTAAATCTATATATTATAATATAAACATAGTCCTTACTCATACACTGTTTGGTCTTAATTGAGGACAAAATTATTTAGCAACGCTGGTTACACCGCAAAATAATTGCACAAAAATGTTTGGGAAATCTTACTTTTTTCGTACAAAATGCGTATTTTTGCATCAGACCAAATAAAGGAGGGGAGCAACAAAAACTTTTTTTGAGCAACTTTTGAGCAACTTTTTTAGAAATTGCGTGCAACATTCTGGGAAATCTCGAGCAAGATGTGGAAAGCCTTTGGCATAACTGTGAACTCGCTTCTCGCTAATCGTTTCTCGCCTTTTTGCCGCAATGCAGGGGAGCCTGGGGACAAGGCATCGGCACCAAACGAAAGGTTTTAATGAGGAGTATACAATGGCTGTGCACGGGCGTTTTAATTTTTGGTACATTTCGCTAGCGGTTTCTTTAAAGCATGGGGTGATGAATGTATGTGAAATGTATAAGGCTGTACATTTGACCACAATACCTTGCAAACCAAACAAAGCCCACTGGGCATGTAGAAAGATATGGTTTAAGGGCAGTCGTTCCTATACTATCAGCATTGCTCTAGTCGAGTTTGGATGACTTACGATTTTTCTTTGTGTTTTTATGCGCTCTTTTAGAGTTTTCGTGCGCAAAGCATTAAGGGTAAATGTACCAGTCGCCATCTCTTTCTTTACGGTGGATTGGCCACTCCCCATCGGGGCTTTTCAGGACCAGTGCAATCAAATAATGATAAATTAATATTCAAATAAACACAACTAGGTTAAAAACTCCAACTGGCGGAAGGCAAACCAGTTGGCTATTAACAAGTGCAGCCGAGAAGTTGAACTCGGGGCTTCCGAGAACAACATCAGCTAGCAGTCAGAGCGGGATTTGAACCGCTCTAACCACTCGGCCACGCTCGTGCCTCCTTGTGAATGCGTGTGTGAATTGACCTCATTCTGCGGATTCTAGAGAACACAAACAAGAGGACAATTTTAAAAATTTCTTTGTCCATTTTTGCACTGTCAAGCTGATTGTCGAACTTCTCCTTAGTGTTAATACAGTGGAACCCTGGCTGACTGTCACCTAGTTAATGCGATCATTTTATTGTCACTAAGGTCACTTTTTTGGTCAAGGCGAAAAGCCCATACATTTTCTTGTGGTCACCCCCTTAATACGGCCAACATTCCGAAATCCCAACTTGTAGAATCTTTTATTATATAATGTTACCCCGGCCCGTTTACAAGGCCACTCAAACCAGTTTTATCAGGAGCCCATTACTAGGGGCCTGCAACTCCCATAATAAGCCAATGCAACGACATTTTTACAGACTAGTCTATTTTTATATGTTTTTTTCGCGAAATAGGCCAGTTCCAGTCTACGTGAGCGCGCTTCGGTGAGGATAAAACAATGCGGCCTCACGCGTGAACATGTCGAAATCATTTCGACATGCCGTGTCGAAATCATTTCGGCATGCCGACATTAGTCCGTGCTTGTGATTGCAATTGGTTACTGAGGTTCCCGGCGAATCTGAATTCAAGGTCAATTCAAAGTAAAAATAGATCGGTCCGTGAAAACGCCGTGACAGGAACATGGGGTAGTTGCAGGCTCCAAGTGATGGGCTCCTGGTTTTGTTCATCTTTCGATTGTTAATATTTCATACACTGATCCAACTAATTCAAGTTTTGTTTAATTACACCTGCATTCCAGAGGCTTACTAAAGAGCACTTGTTAAGAAGTGCAATTGTGAGATATCTTTTAGCCTTCTTCATCTTTTGCCAAAAACGCATTTCTTGGACATTTTGGAGATTTTCAGGCTGGATATTGGCCAAATTAATTAGCTTTAATCTAGTCAGAAAGGAATTTGCAACATGACAGCTTGCCTTTCTTTCCACTAGCATCGCGTTTTATATTTTGCCTCGGGCATGCGCAGAAATCCCAGTCTTGAGATCCCAGAAATCCCAATTTTTGGACGAGAAAGTGACCTACGTCTTTTTGTCATTTTTGTTTTCGTCTTTCCTTTTCTTTTCTTTTTACTGCTACTGGGCTTGCTTGCATGCAGTTAAAAATCTTTAAGAAAGAGTCAGCGAGACGGGCAATTTTTACCATGGAGTAACCTACGTGTAGTTGCAGGAAATTTTGCTTCGAGTTTTTCACTGAATTTTTTCAGCATTTTGGGTATATTTTAGGCTCCATTAGGCCGATCACTCTGATCTGGGTATTATTTGAAAGATCTTTTCCTCCTGCAGCAGTGGAGTATAAGGGTGCGTTCCTTTGGGAGGATCCGGATCCGGATTTCTGATCTGTGGCGTTCCTTTCAAGCAAATCCTTTTTCAGATCAGTGATCTGTCGAATCCACTCTGGACAAGGATTCATCGGATCACTGATCTGAGTGATCTGAACACGGATCATCGGATCAATGATCCGGCGCGTTTCTTTGGGTAATGGATCCGAAATTAATCAATATGCCCAGCGGTTTTGGCCTTGAATCACGTAAGTACTTCAAATATGAGATGCACTTCCGTGAACTTTCCCGCGTATTACAGCATTTTGTGTTGTGGTAAGTAATCGTAATTATTTGAACCTGTTTCTGCCTATTATTGAGTGAAATCAATCATAAAATCGGCAAAGTGCCAGGAAAATACAAATTTTTGAATGGCTTGTACAAAAAGCTTCGGTTTTACCACAAAATTGTTGTATAACTCCAGTGAATACTCGTGCATGCAACCTCAATGATGGAACCTCTTATTTTGTAACAACATTGCTTGAGATATTAATACTGGCTATTAATTTCTCTGTTTGTTTTGTTTTCAAATTTAGCGCTTTTGCGGGCTTTTGCATTCCGCTGACACGCGGTCGGTAATACTTCGCACTTATTGTCATGGTAACTGATCGTACGAACCAAAGTCTCGTTCCTTTGGTACACCGTGATCCGAGTGATCTTGGATCACAAATCCTGATCCGGATCCTCCCAAAGGAACACAACCTAAATGATGTAAATTTTGGTCAAAACCAATGACGTCAGAAGTGGAAGAAAGGTCAAGGCTCGACACGACCGGTCACGGCCCGCAAAGCGGTCAAAGGGTTGAGAATTCACTCAGTTTGAATACGCCGTCGATAGGTTCACATTTTCATGACCCGTAGGTGACCCTATTAACGAAGTTTCACTGTATTATTAACCCATGAGAAAGAGAGGAATTCATGTCGGGCGGACGGGAAAAAAAGGCAGGCAGAATAAATCCATCCGTGATCTCTCATAGCTTTATTTATATTTAACAGATTTATAAACCCCCCTCGAATACTTCGCCATAAAATATGGTACAGCTTATCTCATAACTTACTATATCTGAAGACATTTGCTTGAAACGCAAGCTTATGTCGGCATAGATTTTTCCTTATTCGAATGACTGAATTTGTAATCCCTAAACATTTTCCAAAATAATTCTAAAGGCTTAATTTTCCATGTTTGTATACATTTCTGAAATTGGAGCTTACATTTGTCGATAAGATTGCGTGATTCTATAGTAACGCTTCACTTTTCTAAGTCACGCATGAACCTTGGAATTAACCTTAGAATAAGGACCTTGACAGAAGAGAATAACATCTTATAATTATTCAGCTTTTTAAAATAACATGATGATCATATTACTATGTAGCTAGCTGAAAGAAATGTCAATAAAAGCTGTTTCTGGAAAAATAAATCTGACGCTAAAAATAGATTTGCTTCACGCTTTTTTGTGCGAAATGTTTTCGTCAAATTTCAGAAATAAAAATAAGTCTATGTAATTTGGATATGAATTACAACTAAAATTTTACCTCCTGCTGTGCTAAGAAAATTGAAACCAAAAACATGACATCCGTGTAAATTGTTAACTCGTTCTACATTTATGCAATATGTGAAAACTATATCCTTCACTCATTTATTAAAAATAGTTGTACAGTGTTTACATTTAACTTTTTTTCGAGGCAGTACGTTCCTGAGCACCGCACCGAATCGAGAACGTGGAGTAAATTATCCGATTCTGTAACACTCACAATTCCCAGTCAGCGTTCCCTATCATAGCCGTCGCCGCAAGCTCCACAACCCAGTCCAATATTACCAGCCAATATTTTGAAATTATCTTCGCGCTCTTTGATGCAGGGGGGACCTGGGAATAAGGTCGGCTGACGCAAACTCGCTCCCAGTCTCTTTGCTTCTCACCCCCTAGAGCGAGAGAGGGGCGGGAAGAGAGACCCTGGGAACCAGGTTGGTCAGCTACGCAGGTGTCACTGTGATACACACCTTATGAACTATCAGAGGACGAGTTTTGTCGAGATTCTATCTGTACCCCCGCCTTCCGCCTTTCTGAAAACTTGTCATCCTCTCTTGCAACAAGTCCTGTTCACGGTTTGAAAATGACAACTCCTGCTGTAACCTTTCAATTGTTTTTAATAATGCATCGCGCTCATCCTGCAGCGACTGCAGCGTAGCGCGGGAAACAGCCATCTGCGCGACCAGGCATTGCTTTTCATTCTCCAAACTCTCGGTCCGGGAACACACCGAGGCTGAATCAGACAGACTCAGTTGACTAGCATTGATGGACGCCTGGCGCGTCATTGGCACGGTGGCCTGTTCATTCTGACGCCCCTGAGAGTCATCATCGCTTAGTGGCTTGATGTGAAAGACGCCATCATGAGTGCGGTGGACAGAAATGTTCTCGATGCTTAAATCCACTGGAATAGCCAGGGGTGCTGACACTAAGGTGGCTGGGAGATCGTTATTGATGCTCACGCGCGAATTGTTTACTTGTACTAAGAAAGGCATTGGAGGAATCAACACCTCGTCCTCGAAACAGTCGGCCAAGCTACTTAGGGTACTCACTAGAAGAGTGCCATTGACGCCATTCAGTCTGGCATGCATGAAGCCCCTTTCACCTGCTGTCGGCTCATTTCTCTCTGCAAATGGTCCGAATTCAGCGCGCATGCACACCATGGGAACACCCTCTGACGCATGAGGGACCGCGCTCTTTGTGAGTGATCTTCTAAAGGATTTTTGGTTCAGGTATTTTTCAAAATTGATCACACCAAGCTCTTCTAACTTAATATCCCGGCAAATCATCTTCATAACTTTGTCATATCCTTGGAGATGAATTCCAACCTCTACCTCCTCCCCTCCGATAGAAAGTATCGACACCATTTTGGGTTCGTTGTGCTTCTTTTCGCTGTCCTTGTCACTGGTGGTAGTTTTAGACATACTACTGTCCAACTGACTGCTGAAGTTACTCGCATCGCTATCTGTCCTACTCTGAGCGAGGCCAGCCGCGGACTTGTCACCGACTGGAACCACAAGCCAGCCATCAGAATCTGGTGCTGAAGCAGCACTGGCGCGTCCTGAAGTATGAGATGTCGACTGAGCCGAGCTGGGACGTGATGACGGCATCAGCTCTTGACTAGATTTGGGATTGGGATTTTCAAAGGACACGGATCCATCTTTGCGCGGGGCGTCTTCTGAATCTGTTCTTGAAGGAGTCTTAAAATCAACAACATCCGGGGATTGACAGCCACTGTCCAAGACACCACCATTGTCGAGATAACTGCTCAGACTGCTGGCGTTACGGCTTGTGTTTTGAGACGGATGCCTCTCTAGATGAGACACATTACTGTCTGGCGCTGGTGGAAGTACAATATTGAAGTCCATTCCTTGTGCAAGAATGGAAAAATACAAAGCAGGTTGATCGTTTGTTGGCTGATTTACGCTAGAGACATCGTTACTTTGTGTTGCTTTGCACTTCTCTAAATCCTCTTGTAGCTTGATCAACATCTCCTGTAGACGCAACAGGAAGATGAATTGAAAGTGGTCCAATTGAACACTGACACAATGTGGGATATGGATAAGGAAGCTCACATCAGCTCTCGACTCTAAATTTAGCTCCTGATTTGCATGTCCCTCTGCTTCTGATAGGCCATTCAGTGTGTCCTCAGGTATAGGAGCCTTCTCGGGTAATGGAGGTGCTTCTTCCAAAGGCACCCCAGGTAAATTAGGTCCATTATGGGCCAATGTCTCATACGCTGGCGGTGGTTCCCTCACAACAGGGGCTGGATTGTGTGGTTCATGCCTGGGCTCATAAGCGGGTGGTGGTCCATCTTCCAGGCTCCTACTAGCGAGGGCCTGAAAAGTGTGGGGATTAATGGAGGGATCGCTGTTGCATAAGCCATTGGAAGTTGTAGTCAAAAGCGATGAAGCAGCCGTATGCGATCTGTTCTTTGTAGTTAAAACTGGTTCAGAAGCCTTTCTCTTTGGAGACACGAGTTCTGAAGACGACCTAGGATGCAGGGGCGGCGAGTGAAGCCTACTTGCACTTTGCGTTCTTCTGACTGCAGACTGGATGCCTGTGCAGTTGTCTCCATTAGTTGGCAAAGGAGTGGCAATCCATATCTGTATGGGAACAGCATCTATAAAAGGCATCGGACGCTTCTTTATCTCTTCAATACCCAGGAAATCAAGCCACACCTGCTCAGCTGAGATACACCACACCTGTGAAGAATAATGAAACAAAACTCATTTTAAAAGATAACAAACAATACCTATTGCAAGAAAACTACTGCTATATAGCAGGTGATGTATTTTTATTGTAGTGCCATGCAAAAACTAAAGAAATTGTTTATGTATTGTAAATTATGTATTATCTAGTAATTTAATGTAACATACTGTCGGTAGCGTACTGTCAGTTTGAAGGGCATTTGACACCCTTCTGCGCATGTGCAGCAATTTGATTTCTCATCCGACGGAACAGTTTTCAAAGTTGTTAATTGTGAAAAAAAATCTTCCTCCATTGACCCTGTGAGGCGTGTGAAAATAGTAATACCGATATTAAAGAACTGTTTATTCATCCATGAGAGATTTAAAAGCCGTATTTTGTGTTTTGAGTTGAATGCCGTCGAGAAATAGTGTCCTCGACAGGGTTTTCGAAGCGGCTAGAGACGAAAGCTACTTTCACCTCGTAGTTGTCTTCTTCGAAAAAAAAAAGAAAAAAACTAAGAAAAGACGCAAAAGCAAGGACGAAAATCGGAAACTTTGTATATATAGCTGCAGATGTGCAAATTGGAAGAAAGTAAAGCGTATGTGCTTGTAATCAACCGACGCGGCCTTCACACGACATAAACATGATAAATATTCTTTACAAACAAAAGGCCAAAAGCCGGCGGATAAAGAGATGTTCGAAAGGCACGTGCAACTCTACGCTGACTCGCGGGAAATTCGTGGTGCTCGTGATAGTATTACGGTTTCTATTGGTTAAAAAAAATTGGTGTCAATCAAGACCGCACATGCGCTCTATCGTGACAATGGCCCTTTAAGTGTTGTATTGTAAGACTAGTGCAAAAATTGTATGGTAGCAATTTATTGGATTGCTATCTTAATAGCTCACAGTTTTCCTCGAGCTATGCTCTCGGAAAACTGTTCGCTTCTCGGAACAGGTAATGTCCATGGATAAATATCCTAGCATATTTTTACGCCAAGTGGAGGCTATAAGTATTGTTTATATAATTGTATCTATAACAAAATTCTCGATCGTGATTGGTTCTCCGAGCGCCTATTTGTCACGTAATCGGCGCGATCAAGTTGGTGGCCAATTACAGGTGTCCGATTTGAACTTTTTGTAATCAGATACCTGTAATTGGATACCCACGTGATTAACACGTCAAATACGTGCGCTTTAATGGCTTTTTCACAATGGTTTGCATTGTTTTCAACACTAATTTTTATGAAAAGCGCTACAGATGTTCTCGCTCAAAAGAACTTCCCAAAAAAAATTTTTAATTCCAAAATTTGTCAAAAGATACGATCAATTAGTAATTGGACCTCGTGTCGTACAATTTAGGGAGTAATCGTGCTCAAAATTTCAATTCGGCCTCGCGCTCATCTGATTTTGAAATTACTCGCGCGATCACTTCCTGAATTGTACTCCACTCGGTCCAATTACTATTGCAAAGACAACAACAGCAATAACAATGATTTCGAACTTGATCATAAAATAATATAAACAAACAACCAAACGATACCTGTGATGGCTGATGTGTTCCAAATGTGTCCTGACAAACACCATTCAAATGCTTATCAATCTTCGCAGAATTTGCCAACAAACTGCAGTCATTCACCCATGAGGAGTTTGGCAGTGGTTGGACATCTCCCGACATGGAAGGGAAGTTTTCAAAATCGGTGTAAAGCTTGGAGCCCAGGAACGGTTGAAGAAACATTAACATGTCCGTCTGGGTAGACTTGTAACCGGTCCTTGAATTTGTGATAAACACTTGAGACACTTGGATCTGGAGGGCCTGGGGCCGAGAATCTTTATATGCTGCACAAGGTTCACTTGGGCAAGGGATAATTATCTGAAAAAAGGTAAAAGGTCATAAGTAGGTCTAGGCGCCCTTCTTCCTCAGTTACCGTAAAATGCATGTTAAAGCCCTGGGCTTAAATAACTTCATAAGGGGTTTTAGGTGGGCTG
Organism: Catalaphyllia jardinei; assembly: GCA_022496165.2. Lineage (NCBI taxonomy): Eukaryota > Metazoa > Cnidaria > Anthozoa > Scleractinia > Caryophylliidae > Catalaphyllia > Catalaphyllia jardinei. Next base: position 9,842,497 of record CM042751.1, read on the forward strand.
TTTCAGAACGACGAGATAAAAGATTCGTGAGAAAAGAATTAAAGCTAACATTCCACTACATTTAAAGCTATTACGTTTATTTATTACCTACATTTATAAAATCCAAAAGGAATGCACTTATACATTTAAATAGATGGGCTTATATTGGAGGGGGTTTTAACCAGGGGGGCTTTAACGTGGGATTTTACAGTATTCTAAATTTCTCTTTATTTACTACCAGGCCAAAATCATAGGCCTGAGATGCGCACTGTAAATGCGACATTAAGATTATGAGCTCAAGGTTTCTATGAGGTGATAACTGAGGGGGTTTGGGGCCAAACCAACTGCCACCTCATAGAATTGCTAGTGATTTCAAAGTTCACTAATTAATTTTGAGTGGTTTTTAACTGAGTGTTGTAAAACCAAAACCAAAACAATTTCTTACCAATTAGACCACTCAGCCAAGCTCAACCTTCTTTTAGTTTCCAGAGGAATTCCATTTTCCAGTAAGGTTTCTAAATCATCCCGGCCAACAATTATGAGAAAGCATGTTGTAGATGAGCTCCAGCCATTGCAAACTAATACTTTAAAGACCCTGTTATATTTACCTTAATTACCACAAAGAACAATACTACAATAGACAAGCTTAATAAGCCTGTAGTTGTTTTTGTTGTTGTTGCTATCCTACCTTTGGCATGAGGGCTTCAATTCTGATATCAATATGACTTGAGGGTGGATTTGATTGTTGGGCTTTACCAATGGACCATGTCTGAAAACATAACAGCTATGTTATTGCACAGATAAACATGATAAAAGAAGACAACGTATACAGCAGACAATAATATAGCACATGAGTTAACCCACTGAAAGACTACCACGAAAGTGGTCCTCTTTACCAAAACAAAGCAAGTAGCAGTGTTTCAGCCACAAAATATTACTTGCAGGCCAAAGTGGCCTCTGAAGACTGTTTCTAGGGGGCAACGTTTTAGGAAAGGGGCCAATACATTAAAAGAAGGGGAAAAATGCATCAGGTACCAAGAAAAAAAAAGCAGTTTATTAACTAAGCATCTTTGATAAAATTTCATAATGAGTGCCTTTTGAATTGTTTCTTTTCAATAAAGTTTCTTTTCAATCAGGATCAGTGCATTACAAGAGAACAATCCTTATGCATACATGACATAGTCAGTGATCAAGGGTTTGCAACGAATTAATGATTATAGCACAGTTTCAAACGATATGATTTTCTAGAAGGACATTAACTGTGACAATATAACAGTTATTGATGTCAACACAGGGAAATGGAGTATTAAACCAGAATTTTTGGTGACCCGCTTTGGTCGCAATTTCAAGCCCGGGTATGGCCTTTTAAATACTATGCCTGTGATATGCCTGCAGTCTTGTAAAAGGAAAGGGCCAAATTGTCCCTTTTTTGTTTTTCTGGGGCCCTTCTCTGATTGCAATGAGGGATCCCGCAATGGCGTGGTCTGGCGGAAACATTTAGTTTACACTTTTACATGAGAACCTGGCCGTTCAAAGGATCAATGCACTATCATAGCTGAGCTGTCATTATGTCTTGATTCACTGATCATAAACAAATTTGTTACTTTATGCTGGATGAATTGTTTCAACTATAGGCAAGTTCATCCATAACAACAAGGGCCCAGATCATGTATGCTCAACCATAGCAGGCACTACATGTTACATCGCTTATTGATAGCCCGCAATCCACTGGATGTAACACTATTTAGTGGATAAGTAAACAGCTTTGTTTGTTCTTTGAAAACGGGATGCAGGTAGACTAGTAATACCAGGGTCTGAAATTGCGCTTTCCTGGTTGCCAATGCGACTAAAAATTTTTGCACCGGTGACCAGATTTTCATAACTGGTTGCCAGTGGGCGATTTACTATTTCAGGCCACAATAACTACACAAACAATAACTTTAATTTCCCGCCAAATCGACAATTAAAATTCAAAGCCGCCTGCCAACTGGTCACTTACTTTTTACCTTTCCGCTGCTTTTGAAGTATAAAACCGATTTTCCTCTTATTATACTCTACCACATCTACAATCAGCGTGAATTTTCGTTGCAGCGGTCTCCCATAACCTAGGTATAGCAGGCGGTTCAGGGGACTGGAATGAGAAATACTGCACAGTTGTGGCAAGGTGCAAGCAAGATGGCAATCTGTCGATTGTCTTGCCAGAACGTGAAAGGAAAGATCGTTTTGAACATAGAGCAAAGAACCAAACGGCAGTTTTCAGTCGGGCACAAGAAAAGGTATAACCTTGACTGGAAATATTTGGCAGTCGCACCAAACTGTGTATATGGCCAGCATTTGATTCGTTTGATATGTATTTCAGTGGTATTCAGTGGTAGATGTGTAAATGAGAGGTACAAAAAATAATCAGTGTGTTTGTATTTAATCTTATTTGTTAGCGGAAAAACCACTATTGTGGCTCCAAATGCTTTCTCTTTATTCTGATTCTTAGAAGATTATTTAAAAAAATTGGTGACCAGCGTTTTCCATCTACTTGTGTTTCGTTGTGAAGAAAACATTTTATTGACACTTTGGCGACCACATTTTTCCATGTGGCGACAGAAAAAAACATTCAGTCCCCAGTTGGCGCCTGCCTAAACAATTAATTTCAGACCCTGAATACACTTAATACATGCAGAGTATACAAGCATAAAATAAACCATGGATCTAGCTGTCCAAAAACTTCAAGCATCTACAGACTTCTGTGGTAGTCATTTTGTAATGCTACAGAAAGGTTGTTGGTTCAACTCCCATTTTTTCAAGCTTTCAATGAAATACCTAAAAACCCAAATGATAATCTTTGCCCCAGTAATTGAAGGGCTTGGTGGAAAAAGGGCATTACTAGGTTTTTTACTCAAAAGTGAACTTTGTCAGAAATGCTCCAAATTTCGCATGCAGTTTTGTTTACGCGAGTCAAACAATATTCTGCTTGTTTTTTCCCTGAAGTTTGCTTCCTTTTTTAGATATTACGTATGCGAAAAAACACATTTTCTAAGAGCATCCTATAGGACCTTTCGTTGAACGAAAAACAAAAGAAGCCTTTTGTTTCGCTAGACCATGGAGTCACTATAATGCATGAATCTCTTACTTCTGCTTCACTAGCACAAGTGGCTAAGGCGCTGAACGGTCTGGATTCAAGTTTGTTTTGTCGTGATGCCGGCTCCATACGAGGCCGAGGTGGGTCCAATTTTTTTTCCGCTCTGTTTCTCTACTTTCTTTCTTCTATCTATTGTAATTGAATTGCCGTTTTTACTCGCTAGGATCTGGTATTGATATGTTTTTAGCTGGAATTGTGACGTATGCTTTTGGCGCACAAAGCAGTAACACAAATTCAGAGCTTACCTGTTCATTAAGCATAGTCTGCTCGTTATTTCTACCGATAGTCAACGCTTGTTCGAGGAATATTATTTTGTGCCCGCCTGGTAGGAGATTTGGCATCATTAAGCCTTTGACCCTCGATGAGTCACCGGCATGCCTCAAAGAACCGAGGTGTGTTTTTGTTCCGAGATCATGGTTTAAGTCTGCCGTTAACTTAGCCATTGAGGAACA
>CM042751.1:9856060-9867671 GCA_022496165.2 Catalaphyllia jardinei
TTTGGGCATTGTTGGGAACTGTTTTGGATAACCTTTCTCAAAACATCTGTACACATTTTGTATTTTCTTACGTCGTACAAAGCATTGGCATCTATCCTAAGAGTTGACCATGTTATTTCTTTAAATGTCAACACTTCTCCCCTCGCCTCATCTTTCACTCTTGTCATGCGCAGGTCATCTGGCTGCCACTTAGGAGTAGTACTTTGAATAAAAAGACGTGACATCTGGAACGTGGCAAGAAAAGCTTGAAACTTGAATGAAATGATCACAGAGTTTATCTGAACGAACATTCCATCAACCACTTTCTCAACAAAACCATACCTATTAGGGGCTTTTTCCCTGTAAAAGGCAAAATAAAATATATTCTTCTATGACACAGAGTGCAAACTTTTTTTATCTAAAGACCCAGACATAACAAAATATTTTTATTAATTTTATTCATACCAACTTTGTTTTTGAAGTCCAAGAAACAAAGGTACATGTGGGCAGATGTCAAGCCTTGGGGGTTGCTAATGGGAGGTGGTTGATTATGAGCGTTAAGACCATAACGGGTCAAAATTTTTCCCCAATAGAACACTTACATGTATGTCCAGGATTGAATGTAAGTATTGTTTAATTAGTACTTCATATTTGACAGGGTTATTTGACATTTCCATATTACCTCATATTTGACAGAATTGGGTGTGTTTTAGGGACTTTTCACTGGTGAGAACACTTTGTGATGCTTAACATAAGGAATTTGAATCTCATTAGCGTTCAATCCTGGACATATCTGCAATAGAATATGCTAACAGCAGAGACAACTTTGAGAAAATATCTCAGGTTCGTCTCATTGAGAAATTTCTGTCTCTTGTTCCAGCCAGGAATACGACAATGTTACAACACCTTATTACCGAATTTCTGTTCTATTACCTGTCAAGTGGTTGTTTATGGGAGGTTAAAAACAAAGGTAAATTTTAAACTTTTAACTCTACAAAGGTTGCAGTCGCTAATGAACAGTGGTCGCTGACAAGAACTTCCAAATATATTGATTTGAAACTGATTGCTGAGAAGAGGTGGTCACTAACAAAAGGTGGTCGCAACTGGAGGTTAGACTATAATAGCTTAACGTAACAAAAACTGGATGGCAGCATGGCCTAAACTGTACCAGTGGAGTGGCGTGGGGAAGGGGGATGTAGCAAAGCCTAAATAACTAGGAATATTACCAAGTGTGACTCCAGTTTGGCTTTACATCTGACTTACTTGGCAGGTTGAGGAGGTGGGTTAGGTGGATGTGTCTGGGGTGAGCCATTGATGTCTTCATCTATTGCTTCCATATTGACCTCAACACGGTCGAGGAACTGCAAATCAATATCACATTCTCTATGTTAGTACATTAAATGCTAATAAAAAGCTATTATGCAGTTATCAGCAGTTTGACGTGCTTTGTATATGACCCACCTCACGTACTAACAATAAAACAGACTACTTCAACACTTTGTGGCAATGCTGTACATTTATAAATTATATCATGTATAACTGCATTTAGTATCACCCAACTAGTGGACTAATGCAAATCCTGCATTTTGATTGGCTACGCTACTAGGGGTCTAATAGTAATAGTCATCGAGTAACGATATTCGCCGATTTTTCTTTAGTTTTTTTTCCCCCCAAATCAATATTTCTTAAACTTGCATTTGTTAACTTTGTTATTGCCTTTTCTGTCCGACTAGTTGGGTGATACTAAAACAATTAGACCCTTCGCCCGCAAGGGCCATGGGTCAATAGCCCATTCAGCTTCGCCTCATGGGCTATTGACCCGTAGCCCGAAAGGGCTACGGGTCTAATTGTTAATTAGTGAGCTAGAACATACCAAGCATATTGGATCTGTTTTGAGTCGTGTCCAGTGAATCTATAATTTATGAAAGAAACATACATCGTACATTTAGTCAGCAATTTGAGACACATTCTAATAGGCTACATTTCATATCACCTATCATCACGAACAAAATACGTCATGGTGCAGCACTGAGCTTAGTTAATAATAGATATCCACAGTTAAACACAATGCAGACAGTAGATTTTCACTCGAATTATGTTGTAGCAGCATGCTGACCTCAGGATTAGTGCACTGCAGATCAAGATAATTAATGGTCTAGGTTCAAGCCCTGGCGCTGGGTATTGTGTTACATTCTTGTGCAAGATACTGGTCTCTCAGAGTACCTGTCTTCACCCAGGTGTACAGTGTATATGTTGTAGTTTAATTTTAACCTCTGGTTTATTTTTTTTCAAACCAGTTCAATTTTTTTGAACCAGTTTATTTTTTTTCAAACCAGTTTATTTATCAACTGTCTGAAAAGGGCTTTCATCTTTTGGGGTGTGGTAAAAAAAAGGGGCATGGTATTTTTTGGGGGGATTGAAAAGAATAAATACGGAAAAAATAGGAATTTTTTTGGCCCTACCTTTCTACCCTGTTCTCTCTGTTGACCCTCCCCCCCCTGATATACCATTTACCCCCCTGACCATGCCCTCCCCACTACCCCTCTATACACACAGATATTTACTACTCTTTCTTTTTCTCAGACCTTACCTGACTTGATCTCCTGATCTCCCACTCTGTAATTCTGCGCCTCTATCCACTTTGCCACGAAAGATTTGATGCAATTGCTCCCCATATTTGTTATTATTATAACTCATTTGGGCCCAGACCCCCTAAAGCGCGGCTAATTTTGTATTCAAATGTTCACACATGCGCACTTCATACGAAATTGGACTTGACAAATTTGAAAGATGGCTGAATGCGTTTCGAAAGAAACATTTTACCAAAATATATCAGCACTGAAAGAGAAACAAGTCAAAAAAGATTCGCCTATAACGCTATACATCGAAGACGAATTCTTCCACAAAGCTAAAGCTCATCTCAAACACAAGACAGAGAAGCAGCTAGGAATTCAATCGGAAGAAGTAAAGCTCACGAAATGGGAATCAATGACAATCAACAGAAAGAAGTGGTCTTATTCAAATGACTCGATAATAACTTCACACCAAAAAACGGTAGTGCCTAAAGGACAACTTTACGAAGTACTTTGTGTTGCTCATAATAGAACCGCTCATCGTGGAAGAGAAATAACTTCGAAATGGGTAAATGACAATTATTCCGAAGTGAACGTCAAAATTATTGCCATATTTGTTGGCCTATGCGTGATACATGCGGAACAGCAGTCCATTACAAGTAGAGTTAAGTTGGTGGATAAACCTCTTCAATCTCCGACATTTTTAGCCCTCGTGGAGATCGATTTAATGGACTTTCGAAACTGCCAGTGCGATTGTAGCCGACAACATAACTGGGCAATAAACATTACGGATCATCACACGAAGTACGTTTATACTGCACCCTTGAAAGATAAAACCGCCGACGAGACACTTAAAGTTTTCGAACGCTACTGCTTCACCTATGGATTTCCCCAAAAAATTCTTACAGACAACGGTAAAGAATTTGCCAACAAAAAGATGGAAGCCTTTTGTAAAGAAAATAAAATTGAAGTGGCTCACGGTTCTCCGCGAACTCCAACAACTCAAGGCTTGGTTGAGAGATCTAATAGATCATGGAAAGAGGACATGCGAGCCTTGATATTAAGTACCTCATCCAAAAATATTAACCAATGGTGTCAAAAAGCCCCAGAAGCGGCTTATACTAGGAATATCAGCTACCACAGAGCAATAAAGATGACACCATATGAAGCTGTGTATGGTATAAAAAGCCATAGAGAAGTTTACACTTCTACAAATTCAGAGGCTGGTCATCAGGAGGCTCAAGATGAAACACATCCAGACCTCAGTGTAATTGATGATTTAAGAGAATGTGAAGATGAAGAGGAAAGACCCAATAAACGGCAAAAAATTTCTCAAAATCAGGAAAAGTACAACAACAAAATGGTGGAACAAACCAAGAAGAAAAATGAAGCTAGAAATCAGAAATTCAAAGTTGCAGACTTTGTCTCAATTAAAATTGATCGTGTTGACAAAGCATCGCCCCTTCATTCAAATCTTCTTCTGGGAAAAATTGAAGAAGTTGTTAATAGTTATGCACGTGTTGTAACCAAATTTGGTAGAATAAACACATTAATTTCACCCACCCGCTTATATCCTTGCACAGCTAGCACTCAGAACATTGAACTTGATTATACTACTGAGCTGTCATTTTCTGCAGCTTGCAAGAAGGCTATTTAGAGTATTTACGATTTGTATTTTTGTTGAAATAAACAAAAAATCAAATATCTAAACACCTGTTGTTTTTAGTGACTTGGTACAATAGCACAAGCTAACTCTGGTGTGAAGTGCCCCTAACCCCCAATAAAATCTAACCATTCCAAAATGAGAGCTTAACCCTAATCACTAGACTGTGTGCTTAACCCTAATGAATCAAATGAGCGCTTCACCCTGATAAGCATGTACAATGTCCCTAAGCTCAAACAAAAGCTAACCGCACACCAAGTGGGTCTGCATTATGTTGTATTTCCGCCTTTACATTCTACATTTTGCAAATGTCAGACACTGCTTGTTCAGCTACTCGTGTAAAACTTAATGACAACGAAAAAAGGAGACAGTTGAAATTGAGCATTGAAGATTTTTTATTATGAACACATTCTGGCAATAATGTTATTTCTTTGATAATATGCAGTGACTTTTTGTTCAATGTTACTCAAAACTAATATTAAATAGTACTTTCCTCCTGAGCCTCAGTCTTGGTCTGGGAAGAATGAAACCAGTACAAAAAAATAAAACCAGTTTAAAAATTTCAAACTAGTTCAAAAAAATTTAAACCAGAGGTAAAAATTAAACTACAACATATACATAAATAAGTGTCGGTAATTCAAACTGATGGGGGTAACCAGTTTTCACCTGGCCAGGCTGTTTGAAGGCTGGGTAATGCTATCTACTGGATAAATTGCTATCCAATGGACAAGTGCTAGCAAAACAAACCGCACTATCCACTGGATAATGATTTATCCGGTGGATATTGTTATCCAGCTTTCAAACAAGTTACCAGGACCAGGAGGGCAACTGGTTTTCGCCAGCATGGAAAACGTTTTGAACAGGACTCCTTTATAACAAAAACTTCCAGGACTCTAGATGGTCAAACCAGGTGGCCAAAATAATCCTCACAGCTAGTCGAATGGCCTCATACCCAGCTATTAATATAACACATCAGATAACCCAGCAATGGACTAGCTTCCAAGTCAATTCATGCTATTGAAACCAAAGACAGATGCTGAGATGTGCCATTAGGCTCTTATGGAGACTTAAGATACAGAGTGTGTTAAACTGGATTCGCTTACTACAGGGCTTAATATATTCCCCCTTCATGTTAACTTTTTAATGTACAGAATTAGTTAATCCAATATCTGCCACCATATACACTAATAGTAACTGATAAGAAACATACATGTAGTATGAAGACCTGAAACTGGCAGGGGTGTTGGCAGATAACATTTCGTGGGATTCAAAAATAAAAACAAAATGTAATTACCTTTAAATTTATTATTTTATAATAATTTGGGCAGAGTTCAGACTAACAACAAGACTACCAACAGTCTCCCTTCCCAACAGCGATCCAATCTTTTATACAACATCTTTATGTCTTTATTACGTCTTTATTTATTACTTTCCAGTACTATTTACAGAAAGGGCATGCCCGCAACTAGCAAAGGCTAATCTAGGCGGGCCATGCATTAATATATCTTGTTTGAATTTCTTGGAAAAAGTACATTTTTTTGATGCAATTTACTTTGAGGAGTCATTTATACAACATATGAGGATGATTCGCAAAATTATCTGTTCTGGAACATTTCTATGACAACATTTAGAATTCACAAATATTGCTCCTTAATTTGCACTTGCAAAGTAAGTGGCTACAAGTTGACAAAATGTAGCACAATTCATTTTGTATTTTATTGCCAACTATTGTGAAATATAGTTCTTAAAAAATTCATTTTCATCTCAAATTAGGTTTTACTCAAGTAACCTTTTGCCAAGACTGCAAACTAAAACATCTACTTATGCAAATATCAGAGAATTTTTTATACACATGGGAACTAAAGTTTCATATCATTTAAATTTTAACTTGTAGACAGTCTTCATGAATCTTCTTCAAATTTCCACAAATCTCTTCAGTTTTAGGAAAGAAATAAATCCAGTTCACAAAATTTTAGAAATGTCTTTCTACTCGCATTTTCGTCCAGATCGTAATTCTGATACATTGTTTGGCCCAAATCCATTTGGAATGAATTTATTTAGCACCAATCAATAGATTTATAACAAAGAGATAAGTCAACAATGAAAGAATCAATATTCATACAAATGAAAATTGCATTGAAATTACATGTAGAATTCAGTTCAACGGAAATTTAGCTTCAATTCAAGCTTTGCTTTTGATATCCAACACACAATGAAATATATAAGTTTACTTTCATTTTAGCAACTCATCCTCAATAAAAGCTGATACAAGACTCTGTAGATCGATCGACAGTTGAGCTGAAGCTTTGTAAGTTTTTGAAAAGTCCTCTGCATGTCTGATCTCGTGGTACCGGTATGTATAAAAGTTTCTCTGCAAGCTTGATAATTTTATTCACTTCATAGATCTTTATAGTTATCCGCTAATTTCTCTTTAACATGTTCATTGAACAAGACGAGTGCACCATACGATGACAAATGAACCCTAAAATTGACGTCTGTATAACAGTAAGCTTACAGTTGCACTAAAACAACTTCCTACCTTGGCTGAAATTTTGTTGCACACAGCTTTTGTAAGTCGAATCCATGGAGGCAACTCGAGAAGCTCGGAGAGAGTTGTTTCGTCTAGCTCAAGGTTATGAAGTTCCCCTTCTCCCTTGAGAAACTTCACGCTGATTTTGTTAGGTGAGAGATTCTTTGTGAACCTAAAAGAATCGAATGAAAATAAATGGACAACACGTTATCTAATTCACGTACAATGACATTGCCGGGCCGCGCACTTCGAATAGAGTCATGTTGGCTCAATATAACACTCCAATACCTCGCCAGTTGCTTCGCGATTTGGTTCTTTACCAAACCAGACATTATGTCGCGAAATAAACCCTAACTTCGGCGATGTTTTCTTCCCCATCCCTCTCTGCGCTTCAACATATTGTTGATTCTGAAGGTTTGGAGCCCGCGCTTGCGCAACACATTCCAGAACTGGGTGATGACGTAACGTTTGCCACCAGAGACATGCAAGGGTGGAGTGGATTTTGTAGTCATCTTACATAAATTTGTACCTGTTCTTATTCTTACTGCGAAAAGTTCATTGGACCGCCGTAATCATGCCTCGGTAGAGGCTATCGGAAGATTGCAATGGAGTATAAACATGTCATCTACAGACATGTGATCATCAAAATATAAAGCCTTCGATCGAAGGTGAGTATCTAACATGCCCGAATTGTTCGTCAATCTATCGATGTTTAGCGAATTCTGTCGACAAAAATAATTTTCTTCGTTTTCTAGCAGTTTAAAAAAGTGCTAAAATTTAGTTTTTTTTTTTTTTGCTATCTTGCTTTTGAAATCTGTTGCTCATGTTCGTTTCTTTTATTCAGTGGGTGGACTTCAGCAATAAGTAAAAAAGGCCCATTAACCGCGTTATGTCCATTACCAAAGTGCTTTGCTTGAGTGAAAATTACGATTTTTTTATTTTGATACAGCCAAAAAACTAAACATTTGATCAATTTTATACACCGTGTCGTGTCGCGTTCCACGTATTTTAAGGAAACGGAAGACAACGATAACTCTTTTACACAGAACACTGTGAGCAAACGTCAGTTCCACTGACCAAAAGGGAGCAGTCTGATCTTGCTTAATTAAGTAAGCGCAATAAGAAGGAACAGTTTCTTTCCACTGACACGAGAGTAGATTGCAGATGCATTGATGCCAATAATTTGAAACTGAATAAACACACTTCTGCGAAATTTAGACAGCTGACGTAGGTACCGACGGCAAAGCAATGGACCAGACCACCCACTCAGGTACACAAACAAGGAGATAATTTTGACCCTCTCATTGAACCTTCAGCAGGTTCGCCCAGTTAAAATGGAATACATAAACTGTACCGAATTTTCATATTTGCAATTTTTTAACATCTTCCAGTTTAGATACCATTTTAACACAACTTTAAAACTCATTTGCCAATCGGGCGCTTTCTTCCCTCAAACCCCCTACGGCAAAAACCTCGAGAGCCCGTCACGCAATTGTTTGTGCGGGCCACATGCATCAATTTGTCAGATTTGTACGTTGCGCTACATCACAACTACTATGAAACCAACTATATATAACTTATTGAAAGAAATGATAATGCGTACAACGATTAAAAATCTAGAAATAAAACAATGTTCGCTCTAAGAGGAATTCAAATCATCTTCGAGTTGCAGGCTAAAATACTGATATGGCGAACATTTACAACTTATCACTTGTAAGTTCATCGTAACGGGACATGGCTACTCACTCGGGAAGTTTCTGGTTGAAATAAGTATTAGTAAAACTGTCAAACTCACTCTTACCGGTTAAATTGTCTAGGCAGTAAGATCATGATACTCAATAAACCAACTTTCATACCTGAATAACGTGTGAAGAACTTGCAGTTTCTTGGTTATGTTGATGTTCATCTTTCGAGAAAATTCCTACGAGCGTAGCCGTCTAAATATATCGTCACTGTAAGGGAACAAGCACTTTCAGAACACACTGCAAATCGTTTCACCTTCCAAACATTTTCGACAAACATTTTTACTTTCTTTTTGTAATAAATAATAAATGTGCACTTTTGATAATTTTGGAGATTATATCTCGACAAAATTGCCGTAACTATTCGTATGCCTCTCTTGTTTATAACTAGCTGGTGAATCACCGAAAAGTTATAAATGTTTCATGGTTTACGTCCTACAAGATAACCTGGCTGAAACTGCATTCTGAATTTGTAATACTTCGCCACGGCCCACCATGGGAGAAGCTAGGATTTCAGACACAATTCATGTTATTTCCACAATGTTTATGTTTTTTCCACAATGCTGTTTCTTTTTCTGTTTCGCCTCTTTTATATTATTCAGCAAGATTTGAGAGCCTACAGAAGCCAAGGGCTTGAATTATAGATGAACCTGGACCCGCACAACGCAATTTCTTTTGCTTTTATTGCTTCTCGAAATTTCCATCACGTAATGTATACAGTACGTCATTAAACCTCAATCTCTTTCAAACGAACGTACTCTGCAGTTTCATTATAGACCATTGTCAGGAGCCTGCCATTACATAGTACTCCGGAAACTTAAGAGTAGATATTGCGTCTCTTCGAATTAATCAGATGACCTATCTTCTCAAAACTGAGGATTTCTTGAAAGCAATTCTGAGTGCAGAATCTGCATTTTGAGGTCAGACAAGAACCATCAACCGAGAGATGCCGTTAATTATCTGAGTTTCCTTACAAATTGAACCAAGGAAACTATTGAAAATTCAAGATTGGTTAGCTGTGGAAATCAGCAAGTTTGACTAAAAGAGCTGGTCAGAGAAGAGGGACAGAGAGGGTTTTATAAAGACTGAAAATCTTTTAAATTAACCTTACCGTCATATCCATTACATTAAACAGTTTGGTTTCTTTACTGAATTCCCAGGAAATTAGAACAAATTTGCAACCATAGTCAGTATAGCCCAGGAGTTGCCTGGAACGTTGAACGAGCCCGGCCCAGGGGGAAACTTATAGAGAAGTGTTACAAGAGTTAGCGATGCTGTTTGTAAACATGATATGAAAATGTATACCAAACGCATTGAATGGAAGCGATGCGAACCACTGTTGGGTCTTTGTAAATTAATTTAGTTTACAGCAACAGCGGAAAAATTGCCATGTTGAACGCATGTGTGAAATTAACTTGCCACAAGACGACCTTTGATAATTAATTAGTCGCGGCATGAGCCTCAAACGACGGAACCGAGATATATATTGGAAAAATATTCAAGAACTTCCTCTAGCTCTAACTGAATGAATCATAATTTTTCTTAAAGTGTCATAAAACTATTATTACATGGAATGGGGAAGTAGCGTAAAAAAGTTCGTCCTCAGAGTTCCCGGTCGAGGTCCTATTAGCCGTTTGGGCCTTGGCACGAGGAAAGAAAGCTATTCTGTACCTTTTCCTTGTGCCAAGGCCCCGACGGCTAAGAGACCATGATACAAGATACCACTCAGTTGGTCCAAGATTTTCTCTAATTCAGCACTGACCAGTTTCCCTTCCCAGTCACCCACTGCTTGATCCTTACCAAAACCCGCTAGATTAAAGCACCTTCACACCTTCAGGAAGTTGAGAACTGTCCTCTGGGAAGAATGTTTAGGAAATCCTTTACCATGAAACATAAATTTGCAACTTACGTCCACAAGGTAACTTTCTCAAATTTTATTCAAGGAAAATACCACGGGCAAAATCTTGTGTGGGAAGTTTGTCGTCAATACGTACTTGTTAAGCGAACTTCGGTTTAAATGTCATCACTGAGCCCTTGATATGTTAAGGTGAAGTCTGCGTCAAAACAAGTTCATATTTCCTTGCTGGATGGGATGCTACTCCATCGTAGGATAACCCTCCATGATCAAAAATACATTCGTTCGTCTGAATTCACACACCTGAGTGAAGGGTGGCCGATACAATGAACCTCAGCAAGTTTCCAATTCAGTCTGGAAGAACCTCTTGTTAACCACGAGACAACCTACACCCAATGGTATGGTTGAACCGAAAAGCACTAAGAACTAATAATGGGCATGAATAGCATAGTGAGACAATTTGCCATAACACTGGAGGTCAAACTGAAAGGAGGTAGAAGAAGCCCTTATGGAGTTTAAATTTGAAACCAAATATGAAGTGTTGTCAGGGAGGAGTGAAGGAAGGAAGGAAGGAAGGAGTGAAACGTGACGGAGCAGTAGGTCGCTGCAGAAGGGAGGAGGAAGACAAAGGGAACCAGCAGCTGTGTGACTGAACAAAGTTGACGAGAAGTAACAGCTGAACAACGGAGCCTCAAGGAATGGCAGTAGCAACCTCGTTCCCAGGGTCTTCTCTTCTTCCGTCCCGTGAAGAGGGAAGAGATCATGGGAACGAGGTTATGGCAGAAGCAGTTTTTAGTGAGATGGTGTAGGGGGACTAGCATAAGCGCATTTTTGTAGGGAGGAGAGGGTAACACAAGGGGACGAACAACAGCAGAACGGGGGGGGGGGACCAAGCATAGTGATGCACACAACACCGTGAGAAAGAATAGGAACATAAGACGCGGAGAAAGGTTAATATTTAATTAACAAGTACAGTCGTTTACTAAAGAACAAACACTAATAAATCCGTCACTGTATCTGCAGTTTATTGGGTTCAATTCTCGGTTCTCTATTTCTTGCACAATGCTAGAATGTCGTGTTTATATTCCGTTTGGACATTTGATTAAATATAGAGAAAACTAAGGTACTTCAAAAGTGGTTCTCAACAAAGTATTGTACTGACTCACAACTAAGGGAATCACAATGGCTAATAATAGCACACGTAGACAATACAGTGAGCCAATCAAGAACCGTAACCGTCGCCATGCGCGAAAGAACACGCATGACCAG
>CM042751.1:9882671-9890171 GCA_022496165.2 Catalaphyllia jardinei
GCTGGAATATAAAGATTGCTTCGAAAATCTTATCTGCAGTCAAATTCAAACATGTCAGGTCTATAAGTGTTCTTCGAAAGATCCTGTTGTCTGTTTGATAAGGTAAACTAACATTGAAAACGTTGGGGTGGTTCAACAGACTCCGGAGCCACAGGATCATTTGAAACACTCCAACATAAAGTTAACTGAAAAGATATATTTAATCAGTGAATTGCAGCTGCGAGTTAGATGCATTTGCTGTAGTCAGCATATTTAGCTGCACCTTTAACTTACCTTCCAGCACTAAAGAAGAAAAGGGTCTTGTCCAAATCAAAGTTTAAATGTCTGTGAATAAACAGGACACATTTATTTGTTACAGTTTAGCTCTTGCTTCACAACGCATTCAATGTCAAAGTGGGAAAGGGTTAAATAAATAGACAAATAAAATCTGGGTTCAACAGATTATTATTATGTCAGATCTATACTCAAATTATAAGCAAAATCGCACTTCACAACATACCCATGAAAATGACCTCGCACAAAATTACAGATCTTCTCCTTTGAAATGGCATGTAGATTCTGAAACTCATGCAGAGCTCTACAAAAAAATCCATTATCTAATGTTAATTTATTAGAAGTTGCCAAGTTTTCAGGTAGCACCATCATTGTGCCTAGTGGAGCGTGACTATTGGCACAAATGTACCATTTTTTACAAGAACGAATAAACTTTTTAGGTTTTACAATTTAGATTGAACAAAACTTTTGTCTACTGTCTATTGGTGGATTGAAACTTACTAGAACCTGCAACCAATGACTGCTGACAAATTTAACACAAGTCTTGCAGCCAGTACCATCACTGCTAAACTAACCAATCACTTTTAATGTCCAGAATAGACTTATAATATCATCGACTGGCAAACACTATTCACTTGACTCTGAAGATGACTTCCTCTTAGATTATCAAAATGTCACTCACCAACGACAGTTCTTTCCAGAACTACCCTCACTAGGATGATCATGCTACACCAACTACTCCTTGTCTAACACTTAACTTCACTTTAAACTTAAGAAAATATCTGTATCAACTCTTAATTTCTGCATCAAGTTTCTGTACAAACATCAGATCATAGAAAACCCTATTGTTACAATATCAACAGAATTTGAACCAGTTAAAGTGGCTAATATGGCCAACAGGGTTTTTATAGTTATTGTAGCTCTGTAATGTGTAAGAAGATATTCTAAGAGAAAAAATTGGATTCTGACATAATTTTTAATGCCCTATAATCTAGCTTTAAAGTTGCTGCTTCAGCCACGCCCAATGAAGATGACTGTGTCAGTGCAGAAAAGGGTCTGAGTTTCTGAATGGGTCGTGACGTCATGTCAGGAATCACGAAATCCTTCTAGTTCAGGTAACTGTTGTTTCAGTAGTGGTGAGGAGTTTTCCTCAACAAAAACCAAACAAACAAAGTTGGCAAAGCAATGGGGTCGTCAAGCAACCAAAATAAAAACATAAAGCATTGAGATGTTCCTGAAGTGATGTCATTTGTCACCAATCTCATTATGCGGTCAACTTCATTGGGCGTGGCCAAAGCTGGAAACTTAACGCTTGATTTTATGGCAAAAAGCATCAGAATTCACATTTTTCGGTTTGAATACTTTTTAGATGTTATAAAGATACTAAAAAACCTAAAAATCTTTTGGCCATATGGACACTTAAAAATACTACTTACGTGTACTTAACAACATTAAGGCCATTGGGCAGAACAATTTCTGTTAAAATAAACAAACAGTCACATAATTTAACCAAAGTGAAAGTACCAGTGTAATTAAGACAAAATAAAAGGCAATGTTGGTGGAATGAAATGAAGGCCACATGCAAAAGGTAATGACATTCTTACAAAAAAGAATGAAAAATTACTGGGTATAGAGAAGACATTAGCATTATTAGCATTAGCATTATTTTATTAAAATTCAAATTCAACAGATTTTTAAATAGAGAAGACACTGTCACCCATGATGCAAATGTGTCTTTTGAATGATCTGTTTGCTTGACACATTCCTAGGCGAAGAAGCTGTTGTACCACTTTTTATCTCACACAAGGTTTATCAAAGTTTGACTGTACATATAGGCAGATGGGTCTGTGTTCAAGCACTATCAGGCCAGAGCCTATTTCCAGTCTCCATAAAGCGAAGTGACTAGTAGGAATTTTTCTACTCTCCCCATTCTAAGTTAATTTAAATATATTGCACTGATGGAGCTTCCTACCAGGTCTCCTTTTGAGCAAATATTCAGCTTCATCTGCTGTGATGTGAGAAACTGTGGTGAACACATGAGCGTTAGCAGCAGCAGAACGCTCCAGGCAGTAACGATGATAAATCTTGCGATCTCCAGCTTCCTGCAATCAAACGGATATAATTAGGACAGCAATGATATATTTTTTGTGATATAAAATGCATGTACCTCTCAAGCTACTACTCACGACACAATATTTAACCCATATATGCAGTATGTATTGTAACAACACTCCAACAAGCTACCAAACAATATTAATTTCCTGCCCCTCTCTCTGACAGTTTGCAACTTTGTTGTTCACAGGTGAACAAGCCTGTATTGTTGTTGCAGCTACCCATAGCTATCTTGAATGACTCAAATGAGATGAGGAACAAGTGAAGTAGAACAGAATAAATGTCCTTAATCAATTAACTAATCATAACACAATGGATAAAACTCTGGACTTGCCAAGGACTTGTCTTGATGTAGAATGTGATGTGAATATACTGTCTATTGCACAAAAGTTACAGAAGTGAAAACAAGCTGAAATATCTTACTCACCTTGTCGACATCAAACTGTTCAGAGAGAAAAAGAGTTTAGACATCAAAAGACGTTTCTGAACAGTTAAATGTACATACCACTCACTGCACTGAGAGGGTGGGGGTAGAAAGGGTGGGAATAGGGAGGGAGGGAGGGGAGGCAAACCTGCAATCAAGCAGCATCCTCACTCAGTGAAAGTGCTAGTTTTCCTGGTTGCTTCATGCTATGAATACAAGTTCAAGTTCTGGTCCTAAGTGCCATTGGATATCCTTATCTACCATCAGGTTAAAGCATGCAGGAACCCATGGCTAATGGTTCAAGTATGAGCTTGAATTTGTTCTGCTCACAGAAAAACCTGATACTACTCCTCAGTCCACAAGACAACTTGGTGCCAATAACATGTATTACTGGCTCACATCATGGACCCACAATGCCTAAATAGGTCTTCAGTTACATAGCTCTCTGCATGCATGCATTGCATACCTATCATACTAAGCAATATTATGGAGGCAACCACAGCAGAAACTGTAAGCTGCAGTTGGACTAGCACGCTTTCCATGGGGAGTACTAGAAATATTCCTTACCCACTTGACTTCATGCTACAAACAGTATCAGCTGCTACAGCTGAGTTAATAAAAATTTCTGCCTATTTTTATAACTAACCCTGTCCAAATTGTTGTAGAAGTCCACATTGGCTGCACATAGGTATCGTCCCAGAAGTGTTGCATGGGTGGTGAAAACTGACCCTACTGCAACGTTTGTCGCACGCAATAAAACCAGCCCAACACCAGCCTGCCATTCATGAAAATGTGCAACTATAGGTGTGTTAGGATCATATCTGGCTCGAAACTGTACAAAAGAATTAAAATAATTACATCTCAATCAGTCAATTAGCAGCATGCAATAAGTACACTTGGATGATACAATAATTGTTCATTTGAAGCTCTTGTGAGTAACCACCTTTGGAATACACAGCCTTCTCAAAATGTTTTCCTGGAGCAGGATATATGAAAGTTGGAATTAGTTTGGGTTCTGAAGGCACACTTGTTATATCCTGTGTTTCTTACACAAACATGTTACCCTTGTACATCTGGTGTTTCCTACATGACGTTGTTTACCGCCCGATAAATATGAGAACTTCGCACATGTGGGTGCGGCGGTATATTCTCAGAATGTATTAAACAGGTAGTTGTTCTGTTGTAAGTTTATATATTGACGGTCTCAACAACACTTTCAAGTTTCCTTAGGATGTGGGCCTGTGGCAGGGTGTAAGGGTATCCTTCCCTGAAAAAAAACAACTGAAATTTTGATGCTCAAGGATACCATGACAGGACATCTGACAGAATGCAGTGGTGCAGATCTGTGTAATTTGCTAACATCTGCAACCTCCACATAACCAGTGCTTTTTTCGGCATAAAACAGAAAAATTGTGCCACATTAGCGATAAAGCAGCTGCCTTACAACCCCACAAACAAAGATTCTGAAGAGACTGATTATTTTAATAATTTGAGAAGTAGTTTTTCTCCTAAAATTGCAACAAAAACACGCCAGTCCTGGTTACTTAGCTACAGACATTCCATGAACACAAATTCTGCACGCATAATGATCCAAGTTGCTATTTAGGAAAACTGTGTAAACTGTGTAAATGAAGAAAAAACACCCTAAGAAGATCAAGAAATGTGCATTCTATTAAAAAGTTTATTTTAAATTGTGGGTAAGACTTTGAAGTGCTTTTCATTTCACTGTTGTTCGGTACATCATTATCAATTTTTGTCAACTTTTGAAATTTGTCTGCATAATTCAGTTTGTTTTCTGCATAATTGATCAATGCATATTCCCACTGAAAATCTCTGCATAATTTGTTATTTTCTCCCGCACCCTTTCACATGGCTGATGGCATGCCATGAGTTTCATCATTATCATAACATATTTTCTGACTGGAAGGAGACAGTCAAACCTCCAGAGGAGATGGCTTGTTGAGCCGACAGCCGGCTGATTTTGAGAATGCTGATTACAAAAGGTGATGACAACTTTACCAGTCAGAGCTGGTCATTTACAAGAATCAGTCAGTGCTCATATGCAATCACTTGCTGATCTGAAACAAAACAGGGTGATTACTTCCCAGAGCTTTTGGCATTATTTAGCTTTCAGCCTCCTTTACTAATAATCATTATAAATTTCTCCTGAATTTTTCATTTAAAATCTTTTTCTATACTTTTAACAGTAAGGGTACTGACTAATAATAATTATGCATCTGAATCTGAAGAGAATCAAAACAAACAAGAATTTCAGTTGGCAATTCTTCAAAGTGAAACTTCTAAACTCAGTTGTGTTTGGCAGTAATCAAGACACTTGCATAGGTTTCTACTAGCCTCCCATGAAGACATTCCTAAGGCATGTTACAAGCCCTGCAAGTGGCTGCTCTTTTTCATGTCAAAAAATAATACAGAAATTAGTTTCTGGACACTTGAATCGAGTATAAATAATCATGAATGTGTCAGTTTGGTGAGTTTTACAAAAGCAAGAAACAAGTAGTAACTGTTATAAATTTAAATATTATGCTACATTTCCAGAAAGACCTTGCCTCTAAGCACTGCTCTGACAGAGCAGACATTGAAGTTGCCAACATAATTACATGGATTGTTCTAGAGTAACTATATATGGAATATATATGGAATATGTATGGAATGGATTAAAATACAAATTTAATTAATTGAATTTCAACTAATTTCACTTTGTTTATTATGACAGTCACTGACAGTAATTATGTAATTGCCAATGGTAATGATAAGGGAAAAACAGATTTATTAAACAATTTCAGCGATTCAAGCTGTGACCACTTTGGTCGCCATGGTGAGTGGAAAAAATTTTTGCCGACCAAAATTCTGGCGAAAGTCGCCAACAGGCGGGCGACAAACAGATTAAAAGAGAAACTTACTTGAAAAATTATCAATAATAGGACGAATTTAATCAAGAGTAAAAGTGGCGGCATCACCTGTCTTTCTCTTTTCCCCTCTCGTCGTTCTTACTGAAGCATAGAGTGTCAAAAACGTGCCGTTCGGTGCATAAGCTCGTTGTGTAACATGTCATGAAGTGTCCTTCCCTTCAACATTTTGTTTTTTGGCAAAGAGTAATATGTCATGAAGTGTTCTCTCCTTCACTTTGTTTTTGGCGACTGATTTTTTTTAATGGCAACCATTTTACAATTAAAGGTCGCCAAAAGGCGACTTTTTTAAAAAGTGAGCTTGGAGCACTGTCTTACCTCTCCAATAAACTGTGCAACCAAGAATCCCAAAACAACCGCATCATTGGACTCAGTGTCTGGGTCAGGGATGCCAATGTGAGTGTAATTCCAGAAATCAGCTTTCATCTGACCTAACTTGTGGTAAATGGAGCCAATGTTGAAAAGAACCACCTACAAAACACAATCAAATGAAGCCTCTGTCAGCCTTCATTACAAATTACTAGTGACTGGTTTTCAGAAGAATACTTTCTAATTTGCTGGATCCACTGACAGGGCACCAGTTGTCTCTAGAGAGGCCTATTGAATGGGTAGCAGTCGAGGAAGTCTATGACCCCTTGTGTTCACTCACGCTTCCTGCATAATTAATATTCTTTAGACCCTTGAGAAAACTGGGGACGAGTCAGCTGGATCCTTGTGGTCATACAAGTGTCAGGCGGTGTCAAAAAGTCAAAGATGTTTCCCACATGAATAGGGCATGCTCATAATGGCAAACAAGTACAGGTGTACATATGTACACTAATTTAATAGTAGATTTGAAGGACATTAATTTAGCTGTCTACCTTGGGGTATCCGTCAATCAACCATCTTCCAAAGTGAGTCTGAAGACAAGAAACATAAGAAAGAAGAGGAAACATTACAATAAATTTGTTACTTTTAAGAATTCAAAGTGCTTGCTTATAAAGTCACACCATCATTCTATTGATAGCTTGTATGACAAAAGCACAGAACTTCTCATGTTTAAATAGTGAGATTTACAGTCCACCACTAAATTTTCTCTGATTCGTATTAGTTTACATTGATCACATGATGTGACAGTGCTAATCGGCGGAGAGACGCAATAGGTCTGATAGTTGCCCCTTGGAAAAACAAATACTTGCCTGAGAAGCGAAGCTTTGAGGGCTACATTTGGCTTTCATCTTGACAGAACAAACTTGGTCAAAAAGGATTATATTTTATTATATGGCTTTTGGAAAAAATTCTTATGAGACACGGCTGGTAGTCCCTAGTGGGCAAGCTCCATCTTGCCCACTCAGGTAGCCAATCACAGCACAGGATTTTATTCAACTTGACTGCTAACGGAGCTAGCCATATAATAAATTTAGTCTTATTCATATAATACGTTTAGACCAATCCTGTGCTACATATACATGTATCTGACAGAATATAAACTACAGACTGTATGAAAAATGCCACCCAAAAAGAGTTTTCAACCCCTGCCGGGGCAAAAAAAGTTAGGTTTAAGAGGGCAGCTGCTTCATACAAATGATGACGAACCCAAGAGTGTTCCTGAGAGTGAAAGTGTTGCTGGCAGTGCTTCAACTTCTGACAACAATAGCGAAAAGAAAAAAGGAAATTCCTTCTGCAGAAGTTAAAGACTTACAGTTGACTGAAATATAATGATTAAGCTGGGACAACTTTATTTTACGCTTGCTGTGCACACAGCAGGGTGTGAAAGGGGATTTT
>CM042751.1:9903460-9915960 GCA_022496165.2 Catalaphyllia jardinei
AGGTCGTGGGTTCGATTCCCACCGAGGTCAAAAGATTTTTCTTTACCTCGTGTGGTTCCCTGATTCCCTTTACTAGGGTTAACGCCCAGTGGGTTATTCATGGGTTAAATTAGCACTAAAATTTACACTTCAGAGTTAATTCTCTGTTACATCATTTGTGTTCGTAGTGCTACGCGGCACAACATTCATGCTTGTAAATAGCCAACTGGTCTGCCTCCCGCCAGTTGGGTTTTGTAAGCCTGTTATGTTCATTTGAAATATTTTTTCCTTCAGTTTAAGTGGCATGCCTGTGAAGTAGCTTGGTGTAGCTAAGTGCATGACCACTATAAACATACATTTGACATTTGACACATAGCAACAGTCTTCCGAAATAATGTCACAGAAAATACTTGTCGAAGTTCGTTGGCTTGGCTTCAATCGATCTGGAGACGAGATTCTGAATAAACTACTTGAATACTCTCTGGACAAGGTTGTCCGCTATAGTGAGGAAACTCTCGTGTCATGCCCTGAAGATTTCCTATCAGCCTCCCCGTCAGCTTTTCTTTGAACATCAATCATAAATCTATATAGTACAATCTTACATGACACGTACTTTCCCTTCTCGGCCCAATCCCTCTTGTGCTGAACCCTCGTACGGAAAGTGGACCACCAAGGAAAAATCTGCGTAAAATAAAACAGGTAAAACTGTACCCAAACATTGAAGTTCTTATTGACTGATCAGTGATGACTTCGACAATCTCTTTGGGCAGCCAGCCAACAAAGTGCAAGAGATCACAACAAAGAAGCAACAATAATTTCAGCAGGCTATATCTTTTTTGGAAGGCAGTTCCAACTTAGACAGTCGCGTTACTTAAAGAACGTACATTGGGCATGCAATTATATGCCGTCCAATGCCCAATTCCCTCCATATGAGACGTACCTATAGGTGTTCAACATCCTGAACTGGATAATTCTCTTTATGAACAAAACTACCACTAATTTTGCCACTGAACTGAACTGAACTGAACTGCATAAAGCAAGTCAGTGTCCATTTGGGGATTGACTGGACAGTTACTTGAGTCATACGAGTGATAAACAAGAAAGGATCAACGATAGCCAAGGAATTATCCGACTTGTCAATCATCAGAACGTGGGAAAAATAAAAACTGGTTAAACACGTTCTCAGGATTTGTCATAGCAGGCAAATTTATCTGCACTGCGAAATCGTAATCATCTCAGTCATATAAACAAGTAAATGAGTAATGGAGTGAAAGCTCAAGGAATTAAATTCAGATTTTCCAAACTGCACTAGATCACCAAAAGGCTCATGCAATTTTGAGATATCACTCGTAGTATTTGGTCTTTTTTATGTTTTCTTTCTTAGTTAACAAAAGAGAATAAATTAGTATAGGTAATCATGCGGTTTCGAGTTCAATTTGGAATTAATTTGCACGAGTAAGTTTTTTTGCACGAGTAAGTTTTATTGCACGAGTCGCCTTTGCACTGGTGTAACATTCTTTGCAGTGGTGTTACACTTTTTGCACTGGTGTTACACTTGAATTGCACTGCTCTCAGCCAATCAGAATCGAGAAATCTTTTCATGTTTATTATTAGGGATAAAAACGCATGCCCAGTGCAGTAAATCTTTAAATTTAGGAAACCAGGAAGGCGAAGGCGAGAACAACGTCGTCTGAAAAATGAACTTGCATTTTACCTACGAATCTAGCGATACCTGTAAGTCATTTAGTGTGATTCTAACTGTCAAAACTATCTCAGTCGGAACTGAATATGGGACACAGCGTTAAATTCGGAATACGGAAATTTAAAAAATTAATCCTCGTCGTTCACGTTCTCCAAACAACGTAGAAGTTAGGCCCCGTCCACGCGTATCCAGATATTTTTGAATCCGCAACTTTTTCTTTCCGGATTCAAAAATTTCCCCGTCCACACGTAACGTATTTAAATAGAATTCGCCCGTCCACACGCATTCGATGGTATCCGGATTCACTCTGGAGAAACTATGTCTACACGTTGTGCCGCCATATTGGTTTATTGTTCGGAAAGAGACTGGACGCGATTTGATGCGTGTGGACAAGTGAATTCGATTTGAATAAAGATTCACCGTCCACACCTTATCGGATTCATTCTTGGGAATTTTTTCCCACACTTTGGAGAGCGGATTCAAAAATATCTGAATACACAATTACACGTTGTTGTTTTGCAGAAGACGGCAAAGATGTGTTACCGTGAATTATAACGCAAGTGCACAGCTATTGTTCTGCTCATTTTTTTCAGCGACGTTGCCGTTGCCGTCAAGGTTTTCTTTAACTCCCTAATGATGGGCACAGTCCAATCATAAAAATCCAAACACGATCCGACATAGAGCACCAGTATTCCTTTGAGCTCCAAAAGTGACTGCTGATAATCAATCAGATTCGAGTTGCCAAAACACTCTGTCAGAGGTGGACTAATCAGCAATGTTACTGAGAAATCAATGCTTGATACTGTGTGGCTGAACAAACAATTTACGCTTGATGCGACTATACCTGTCGTTTATTCTTGTGGGTGTACCAATTAATGGTCGAAGGTTTCCTCCTTGAAACGACCATGACAATATCTGCAACAAAACAAGCAACCTCGACATCAATTAGAACTGTTAGTCTTGTTAATATCAAGTACTACTTAACTTTTTAGGGTGAAGCTCGATCAATCTATGACGATGGCAGGGAACAATCGGATGTCGCAAACTAAGGTAATTAAACAACAAGGGAAGCTGACATTGATGAAGCAGTACACAGTGGTACAAAACCGTGGTACAAAACCGTACTCCCTTCAGCCCCCAACATTTCCAAGTAAAAACGGAAGGGGGGACATCTCTCTCTCTTCTGTTTTTCCGCAAGAACACGAACACGAACACGGTTATTAACATGGGTTAACAAAATCCCCCTTTCCTCTTTTCTAGATTTTCGTCCACCGCCATTCACTCTTTTTGGCACAAATCGTCCACTACTCCAAAATAAATTGGATACAACGACAAAATATCCGACTTAAAGAGTTAGTGTTATCTTGTTATGCAACAGAGAATTGACTCGGAGACATTTTACCAAGAATTTCAGAAAAATCACACCAGAAACGTCTATATTGTAAATTTAAGACATAAACCACAAAGTACAAGAGGAATTGTGCAATGACAGACTTTCATTGCAAAGCATATAACGACAAAATAAAAGACATGCTTACCACATCTTGAAGGAGTTCTACACTGTGTTGATATTCCAAATTATGCTTAAGAAACCTTACATCTCCTCCTAATCCTGCAAATTCCTGAAACAAGAAAGAGACCAACAGAGAGCCTTTTAGATTACTGAGCCCTTGATACCATGACTAATGTGTGATACGTGTGATATGGGTGATTCAAAATCTCATCATCAGCTTCATTTCACCACTACTTTCAAGTCAGTGATAGTTTTCGAAATTTGGTGTTGTTGCAAATGATTTCTTTTGAAAATATATTTAAAACAGTCGCACAGAAATTTGCAATACGATGTAAATAATCTCGATACAAGGTGCTTGTCTGCTTACAGGGAGCCCTCACATCCGTTTAGAATGTGAATAAAAGAACAAACTACCTTTATCGCGCGTGTTTTGTGTTTTGTGGTGGCCATTTTGGATTTTCAATATTCGCGCGCTAACTGGTAGTGCGAGGCCTAGAACCGAAATTACAGAAATCGCTCGAAGCCTGTTCGGAGCTCTAATAGACTTCTAGAATTTCGGTTTTCATACCTCGCACTAGCAGACCGCGCGTGCGTATTAAAAATTCAAATAGCCGCCACAAAACACGCGCGATAAAGGTAGTTTGTTCATATTCTAAACAGACGTGAGGGCTCCCTGTGTCTGCTTGTTACTCGAACTTGTGGTGGATTCCTTCCTGCTTATTTTTTTATACATAGAACATTGTTACCGATTACTGTTATCAAAAACAAATGTGAAACGAGTTGGACAGTAAGTATTTCTAGGTGACTTAATTGTGCTTGCGTTTCCAAATTGTCAGCGTCTTTCGCAGCAGTAAGTTTAGTCCAGTTTCCTTCCCTTCGTCACGCCACGTTACGTAACGTTGCGTGACAAACAGAGGACCAGAACTGGAGCATTAACTTCGTCCAGATAATCACTTGGATGCTTTGTGAATGTTTCAATCTCTGAAACAATTGTTTGAAAACGAAAAAAACAATAAGCCAACCTGAGCAAGCTTTAAAAAATATCCTTCAGTTGCAAACACCATGTTGTCTCTCTTATCAACCACAATTGTGTGCTGAATAGAAAAAGAAAAGAAACAGTAACACAGACTACTTAGCCTAAACAGCTGTCAACACGTCATTTCAAGGCAACTTTGACTGGTAGACACATAATACTAGGAAATAATCTGTAACTGAAGTAATAATAACATAACGCAATTTTACATCTCGTTACTACGATTAGCAGTTGAGTAAGGTGCGACGGAGCTTTTGTGACAAAGTTACGGTGTTACCACAGGCAACTTTCCTCGTTTCTAATAGCAACAGTATCGTCTCCTGCAATTTCGCGCGCTTTGCTGCCAATGACGTCAAAGGCCGACAAGTTGCCACTGGAAACGAAGCCAGTTGCCTGTGACAACAACAAAAGTTGAACCTTATGGTTAATGCTGGTCACCAGACTTTCTCACGCCTTGCTTAACTGATAAATGTAATAAGGACATTAGCGAGCCCAGAAAACAAGCGATCCAGCCCTTGGCACTCTAGTTACCATTCTCCAACAAGAGAAACCTGAGATTCTGTAAAGATATCTGACTCTGAGTAAAGTCCATGAATGCTTGGTTTTGTTGCAAAGTTAATCAAGAAACATAACACGTATCTTGTACTGTTGTGTTATTAGTATGCAATGCAATACAAGTGTTCATAACAAGCCGTTTACTTCGGATATCACGACCAAAGGACCTCACTGGAAGTTAATAACTGACCTTATCATACAAATATAATAAATTGGTCACCTTGAGCGCACTTTTGAGTGAATGTCCTGCTTGCTCCCGGATTTCAAAAGATGCATTTTTGGCTAGCCCCGTCACTTCACGCCACGTTCCTTCCCAAGACAAACAGTGCTGTCCAATAATGGAGGGAAACTAAAAGAGAACAACATTACTCAGAACACAGATTTATTCCCTTTCTTCTGACAACTTCAAAATTTACAAACCATCCAAACTGTTTGTAAACAACCTAGCCACTAGGGAGGGAGGGAGGTGGGGGGGGGGGGGGTGAGAGATTGCTTACTTAGTAATAATAATAATGTATGTATGTATGTAATACCAGTAAAAATCACACAGGGTTCCCAAGGCCAAACCCTTGTGTGCAGGCTTTTTCAAATCCCCTCCTGTAGTTAATGCTTTCGCTTGTAATCTCAACAAACTCAAGACAAAATACTTGGTCTGTAGTAATCCTAGTAAGTTTTTTATTCTGCAGACTGAGTTTGAACATATTTCAGACTGTGTTACTAGATGAATGTATTACCAAATTAATCCCTTGAAGGCGGTTCAAAATTTAAGAAATAGAAAACATGTACCGTGTTTGTATAACTCGATACAAACATGGAGTACATGTTTTCTATTTCTTTTAGAAAACACCACGACGAGAAAAAGGAAAACAACTTGTAAACTTTGATTAACAAAGTGTAAATTCTCTTTGCTCGCGCCATCACTATGTCAGCAGCGTGCGCTAGTTCTGTGTCTCCATCGAGTTCTACAAACAGGATTTTTAACCAATCAGCGCGCGTGCTTTCTTAGGACTGTTTTCTAATACCTTATAATTAACGTTGGTTTCAGAAAGAACATCCTTAGCCTCCCAAAAGATCTTGTAAGAGGTAAAAAGTAGACGATTGATTTAGTTTCAGTCTAGTCTGCACCTTGTACAACTTTAACCCTTCTCCAGCTTGCACTGTCACAGCCTACCATGTGCGTCTTAAACTTGACAAATGCATTTTTAAAGCGTATAAATTAATATCGGTAGTTACCAAATAATCCACAGAGAGTCCTTGTGTTGCTTCCCAGTGTGAACACATTGGTACATCTGTTGTAGACTTTTGGGCTGCAATAGTAAAACTGTGCGACACAGTGTTAATTTCATTCACAACTATTTTGGTATTTAGCGCTGCTATGTTAATGGGACACCAATATAAATAGTCAAAAACCTTTAATGTTGCCAACTGTTTAGCTGCTACTGAGTTGGGCAGATGAACTCACAACCACCACATCAAAGTGCTTCCTCGCCACTTTCATTTGCTTTTAGGTAACTGTCTTGTTTTATTGTTATTTGTATTTTGTAGAAATAAACAAACATAAACAAACAAGCACACAATTTCAGTCTTAAGGCCCGTTTACACAGGCGATTTTTATCGCGGCAACTCGATGCAATTTTTGTCGCGCTAAGGTTGCAACTTGAAAATCGCACGTGTAAACCAGGTGCGATTTTCAGTGCGATTTGTCGCCGCGATATCGCAGGGGTTTCGAACATGTTTGAAACTTGTTGCAACTTAGCGCGACAAAAATTGCATCGAGTTGCTGCGACAAAAATCGCCTGTGTAAACGGGCCTTTAGATGCCTGGATTTCAAGTCCAATACGTTGTTCTTACAGTTGATCACATTACCTAGTTCTGGTGCGCTTCCAAATGTTGTCAAAGAGCCATCAACTTCTGGTTGCAATATAATAAAAAGTTCACTGTCTCATTTGAGCTTACATCTTTTGCAGACATCACTAGCAAGCCGGCTTATATTGAAGAGCTGACAATTTGTTGCATGGTTTTCCTAAACTGCACAGTGCATTTTTTAGTTACCACAGAGGTCACAGGGATAGATGACTATGTCGCAGCTGTAAGTTTTTGCATGCATTGTGAATGTACAGGCTTAAAGGAGCGTAGTCACGATTTAAATTGAAGGAAACATGAAAATAATACTTTACAAAGATAGAAAAACACCATAGAGATATAGTCAACCATAAAGGAACCAGGATGGTTAAGGATGGAGAAGATTGACGCGGATTACAAACAGCAAAATTGAAAAACTTAGGCTAAACTTTTCAAACCATTTAACCGTGTCATAGCTCCTTACATACATTCTTAACAAGAAAGAAATCCAAGCCACACTGCCTCAACACTAGCCTGATTCTCAGACGTCTGAGGTCATTCGCAGCCTCTTCAAGAGGGGTAGCAAAGAGGCCGTCAACGACCTCGGATAACTGAGAATCAGGCCACCTTAACACTTGTAAATGTAGCTTAATGACAGTATGACCCAAACTGGTTCGGTTCTTCAATTCTTCAACCAGGCTCTCTATTTGATCAACAACTGAACTAACGACGTGATATTTTGAGAACCTTGCATCATAAAATCAATTTATGCAGCAAACATTATACTCACCTTTTTTCTGGGGTTCCAGGTGTCGGCTTAAAGTACGCAAGCTAAAACAAAAGACAACTGAAGCTTTAATTTAACAAAAATGAGATGATAGCTTGCCTAATATTAATTGAACACTGACCATTTCTAAATTGGTTTTTAAACTTCTTGCAACATGTTGCTTAGCCATCACAAGTGATTAGAAGGAATTTAAGAGATAATTTTACTGTTCTGCACATGTGCAAGGTATGATGTAGCCTGCCTGATTTGATTGTTTTATGAACCAATCAGATGTGAGTAGATAACTTGTGCATCCGATCCAGAATAAAACTGTCAGGTCAAATAACAAATTACACTTTCACACTGAATTCAATATTTTCAGTGTAAATTGAGTATGCAGCAGTAGTTCTGCTAACATTTGTATAACCATATAGCTACAAGAAGGCTATCATCATGTTTTCCCAAAATTATAGGCTGTGATTACTGAAATACATGATTGATACAAAAATGAAAATGCACATAATACCTCAAGTTGGAACACTTGAAAGGAAGGCGAATGAGAACTCTCACCTATGTATTTGTCAAGTTTTTGCGACTGAACGAGAAATTTTCTAAGGCAAATTTCTGGCAGGTGTCTCAGCATGCTTCTGACTGTTTTACAAAGTACAATGAAATTGAATGAGTCATGTTGCACATGTGCTGAGCTGTGAAACCCTCCATTTAATTACTCACTTGATATGACATTCTAGTTCTTGTTCCAAATGAGAGATCTGCTTTGACTTGTTCTGCACGGCCAAATACATTGTTAAGGCAGCAACCAAACAACTGTAAAAAATGTACACAAAATTAATAGCATTTATCACTTTATATATAATTTATTATTTCTTAATAGGTAGGTACTAAATTAATGATATTCACATAACATGTGAAATTAGGTTGACGTGTGACGCCACTCTCTTTTTTGTGATTTTATGAATAAGTTTGAGTGTCAGAAGTAAGTTGAAATCAAATAATTAAGGCATGGGCACTGACAACAAAATCAATATTTCCCTGATTTCCAGCTCATTTGTTTAAGTCCCCTTCAGGCCAAGTGGTCCACATAGCTGTAAATAAGAGTATTACCCAAGCTGGATGAGATGCTAGCTTCCATCATAGGGTTAGTTTGTACTCACCATGTTTCCTTCATTGTTGCCAACTTGAGTTCCTGTACTACTAGTCAGCAATCTTTTTTCTTTTACTTGAAATGTGACATCATATCCATTTGGGTGCACAGAGTGATCTACAACAAACAGTGACGAGATTATTGTTTACTTTAAGCAATGTGTAATTCCAGAAAATATCCATGCCCACCCCATGGAAGGTTACTGGAAATTTCAAGGGGGAGAGGGGTTTCAAATGCCCAATTTTTTGAATAAAAGTATGACACTAAAATATAATTCTTGGAGGGGTGGGGGGGGGGGGGTTAAATTTAAAAACCTTCCATGGGGGGGGTATGGATATTTTCTGGAAGAACACAATATGTATACAGGGGAAGAACCTCATAAAAGAAATAGGGGAGGGTTCTCGGAGGCAAAAGACTGCAGGCAGAAAAAGGGACATTTTCAGGATCAGAAAAATATTTGATGAATAAATCATTACATTAAGTCCAGGAGTCTGATCAGGATCAGAACAGTCTCCAAACAGGAGTATAGGAGAACCACCCAAATTATTCTCTCTAAAAATTAGGTGGTTAAAAATTTCTGAAATATCAGGCAACTAATATCTACCACAGCCTGAAGTGCATACTAGGATATACAACATGAAATTCCCTTTTTTCGAAACTTTACATTGACTGTATCACTTGTACTTGAAAGAAGCTAGTAGTAAATGACATTTGACTGGCAAACAACTCCAAAACAGAGCGACCTTACATAATTATTTTTAATTGAACAACATTATGCAATCATGTTCTTAATAGAACATTATACCCATTTCTTGAAGCTAAAAGTTCTCCTCTCAGCAAAATTAATGTTTCCAATCTTGAAACAGATTAAATGTTGGTCTGTGGACAAACATAATTTCTGTGTGTATATTTTCGACCCAGAGAGAGGATTATTTTTTCTTATTATTTGCATCATACCACAGTGAAACAACGCAAAGGGAGACTATATACATCTGGTAATCATACTTTACCTGAGCTTGTATCAATGAGCAAATCAACTTCATTAAATACTCCAAGGTCCATAAGATTATTTTTTGCCTCAAATGCCAATTCTACCAGCTGTCAAAAAAATCACACAAATCAACAGACCAACCTATTTTGTAAGCTCTATTTGAAAGGAAATTATTTAAATATGTGTAAGTGGGACACACAGTGGCTTGCAATCTTGAAAATATCAGAGGCTTAATTCCCCTTAACAAGTGGTAAGGAAAGGAGAAACAAGGTCCTTATTGGAAGTTTGAAATCAAAGGAGCAAGGACTACAGTGGCACGATGTTATGTTTTATTCTGTTTAACCACTGGTCAAATAAAAACCAATTGATTATAAATATAGTTGGTCACTTGGTGTATGTGTATACATTGTACTATTAATTAATGAAATATTAAATGAACTTTTACTTGTCAAGAGAGAAAGCCACAGCATGAGCTCCAAGCTGATTTTTGGGAATGTCATATACATTTATGATTTTATCATTTAATCATTATTATACTTGTATTATTATACAGTGTAGCTCACCTCTCTGAATGTTGTAGCCTCTAAAACTTGTTTAATGCCTGGAATTAAAATGTCTTTTTTGGTTCTCCAATATCCTTCAATATTCACCTGGTCGACAACAGCCTGCAAAAAAAACCCAGTTCCATACAGTATGCATTATGGTGACCAAACCAATCAAACATGTCAAATGCACAAGAATAATATTTACAACAAATTACAGCGGTTATCAGTCACACACGTCCTACAACGATTTTTTCCCATTTTGAAAACTATGTTTTGGTGGACGTCAATCAAATGTATCTATGACAATAATGGCGAGCGGAGTTTCCAGAACCATTTTTATTTCAGTGTCAATTCTCGGAGCACCCGAGTTGCTCTGAGTCTTTCATCTTTACTTGACTCGTCCATAAACAGAAACTGAGAAGTAACACATAAAATCGTTTGAAGTGTTATCTCGCTCACGGGCAATGTTTTAAAGCTGCAAATTTACAAATAGTGTACAACGACAACAACATGAGAATGAACTAAATATAAATAATAACCTTTATTTACAGGTTAGAGATTGTTGTGAGTGTTTTGTTTTCAAATACACGCACGCGCTTACTGTACAATGAACGAGAAATTTTCAATAGTGCACGAAGCGAAGATGAGTGCAGTATTGAAAATTTCGAGTTCATTGTACAGTAAGCAAGTGCGTGTATTTGAAAACAAAACACGAACTAACAGTCTCTAACCCTTTTAATATTCAATCTGAGTTCACTGCTGGCGATAGACTTGCAATAGCTTCCTGCCCGACCTGAACACTGCACAGTTTTTATGCGTTATTGTAATAATGCACTCTGTCACTTTGATGTCGTTAGGTAACGTGAACTCACGTGATCAATTTTAACCAATGACACGTGCGGATTTTAGACAGTGAACGAAGATTGAATATTAATACAGAATAAAATACAAAAATCTAACTGCTAATTTCTCGCGGCTTTCATTACCTTTTGATTACTGACAATCCTACTTGTCGTATGGTTCTGCTGATAGTTTGCTTTGTATGTGCAATATTGCCTGTCTGGTATTCCAGCCACACTTGAAACTCGTCAGGATAGATCTCTGCATAGATTATGTTTTAGCAAAGCGAATGACAAGGATTTCTGAGGCAAAAATAATCTGTATCCATAACAAGCTGATAAAAAGTCAATCTCCACATAAAGCAAATCATTTCAGAGGCCAACTTTTTCAGCCAACTTGTGTCTTTCGTTTCTTTGACTTTCTTTTTGGCGGATCGCTTTAATACGGCTCTCGTTTTGTTTCGTACTTCACCTTCTTCACAAACATTTCGCTCGCAGAAAGTGTTTCTGCTATGTAATTCAAAGACAAACCACGTTTTCTCTTCACAATTGCCCTCCATTTCAGCAAAATTGCAAATTACTTTGTCATAAACAAATGAGCGATTATTCCTGATCGAACGACGATCGAACATGGCCGTGAAACTGACACAAATATTGTCATGGATACATTTGATTGACGTCCACCAAAACTTAGTGTTTGAAATGGGAAAAAAATCGATGAAGGGTGCGTGTGACTGATAACCGCTGTAATCATGTTAACTGTAATATGTTCAAACTGGG
The DNA here is from genome assembly GCA_022496165.2 of Catalaphyllia jardinei. Classification (NCBI taxonomy): domain Eukaryota; kingdom Metazoa; phylum Cnidaria; class Anthozoa; order Scleractinia; family Caryophylliidae; genus Catalaphyllia; species Catalaphyllia jardinei. Next base: position 9,915,168 of record CM042751.1, read on the forward strand.
AGGGGCCGTGACCTGATGGATAGATGCTCATCTCTGGATTGAGTGCTCCAGGTTCAAGCCATGGCTGGGGACATTGTGTTTTTAAGCAAAATATTAAATACTCTTATTGTCCCTCTCTCCACCCAGGTGTATAAATGGGTACCGGCAGCTGTAATGCTGGGGACGACCCTGCAATGGACTAGCATTCCATCCAGGGAGGAGAAGAAATACTACTGGTTGCTTCATACAAGTGGAACCCAGATGAGCTCCAGCCTGATGGGCCACTTGGCACTTATGTAGATGATATTATGTTCAAGGAATTACAGGGCTTTTTAATCTCATGTTGGTCGCTGGGTACAGACAGGGAATTTACCACATAAGGACTGTGGTCTGCATAATGTCCACATGTATAGGTTTTTTCAGGGGCATTTGACCTCCTTTTTGGTGTCCATCTGCTATGTCAGATCATTTTGTATGCTCACTGTACATCTCCTTCTGCAATAACTACTGATTCCATTCACTGTAAGTGTGATAGACAGTTATTTCATTGTAATCATATACAGATAAGTGCAAAAATACAGTTTACTTACTGGTTTGAATAAAAACTCCTGGTCTGTATCTTCAATCTGAGATTTGACTCCATCCTCTGATCCCTCCTAATCAATAAGTAATAATAAAAGTAACTCAACATTGGTTACTTCATACAATAAACTATATAAACTCACCTCTCCCATGACTCTGGAATCAGAAAGTCAGACAATCTTCAAATTTTCAAAAATTGCTTAAAACTCAACAATATTTAAGGAAGTCTTTT
>CM042751.1:9918460-9925304 GCA_022496165.2 Catalaphyllia jardinei
TCTGAGACTCATTGTATATTGGGTTTAAGCATTATAGCTTTGTTACCTTTAGTATTTTATAAGGATTCAGGGCATTGGCCAAAAAATATTAAAGCACTATTTATGGTGATGTTTTTTCATGTGTAATGCCAAGCTGTTTTGTAGTCCAGCTCTTCCTACTGGCTATTTTGTAGACGTTAGTCTAGCTATATAATCTCAAACAAACTGTTCAGAGTTAGTTCACTTTTAATTAGTGTTCTGTTGTACAGCGTAGTTAGTACTTGTTGTAAACTATCATAAATTTTTTCCCTCCCTCCCTTTGGAGACGGGGTTGGTCGTATTATTGAAATCTATTAAACAAGGGTCACTCCTACGTGTTTTGGTTAAGTCTGCGCAGCAACTTCCCCCAAGCTTGTTGACCTCGTTGCCTTTGAACATCGCCTGCTAACCGATACTCTTGTCCGATCCAGCACATGCCGTTTTGCATTCAGCTCGTAGTGTTGGGGAGATAAGTGAGGTTCGTTTGTCACGCAATAGCCGGAAGTCGCACAGGCTAACCTAACGCAAGGCAGTGCTCCCCCATTAATGCCAACTTGAGTTGTTCATTGTCTTTATTTAGTAGCCCACATGTTAAATAAACATTGCACCCCAGTTGGTGGGTTCTCTTAAGGAACAGTGACATTAATGTTCAAATTGAATACACTGCAAACAAAAATCGTTAAACTTTGAGTCAGCCGAATCCATGGTGTAATGACAGTGGTGTACTGAACTTACACCACAGCTGTTAGACCACGATAATGACATCAAGGAGGTTGTTGCGTCACAACCCATTGTCACGTGGTATGAATCAACCAATCAGAAAATCGGAATTCGTACAGTGTGTGAAAGTTGAATAATAAACATCATTACACAACATGGACTCTCTTAAGCATGTAACTGTCATGCCCTTTTGCACTTGTGTAGTTCCAAGGTCAGCCACCACCATTCAATTCCAGTACTAATAATAAAAACAAACAATATTGTTGAAAACTATCTTTTATGAATGAGCACAGCAAATGAGTGAAAATATTACTTAAACATGAGAAAATGAAACTCTTATCTTCAAGCCACCATGTATTTTTCTTTTTATTATTTGATACAAAGTTAATAGAGGGGTATGGTTGTGAAACTCGTCAAAGTTCTTTGTTGTGTGTTATTGTTCTATTTTTTGCCCTTGACCCTGCACAAAACACAATAGTTGTTTACTCCGAACTGAGGAACTAACCAATAAAAATGTCTTGGTTACATAAATCATGCATAGTGTATGAGTGCAAAACAAAAGATTGTGCAGGGTCGTGGACTTTCCAACATAAATCTTGGCATCTTTGTTTGCTCCTTTGATGTTTGCCGAGCTTCAAAACCAGTCTCTTCTATAAACTATGTTTGATAGTAGTGCTTCTGTTGATAGACAAATCTATCACTTGCCATTTTCATTATTAAACACTTTCATCTGAGAACCACGAGAAAGCAGGAAATGACATTGTATCATTATCCTCACTTAAGTTCCAGATGTAGGTTTGTTATGAATTTTAAATAAAAGTTGTCTGTGTTTGCTATGGCAAAAAGAAGGATCATCCCCTTACTTAACCACCCAATGACATTGCAGCTCTCCTTTACTTAAAGGTAGCATCATGTGATATCCGGTCACTAAGATTTAAGTGGGCTTTGTTAATTTTAATTCCTTTAGAGAAGAAAATGGCTTGAGGAAGCGTTATCATCCATAGTGGAAGACACAGATGTCAAGAAAATGATGAATTATTTGCAAATTTTGGAGAAGCCACAGAATGATACTAATGATGGTGATGATAATGATGAGGACCTCACCAAGAGAGAAGATGCTTTTGAAGATTTGTCTGTGATTGTAGATAACTTAGATAATGCAAATGGTATGCCCATAGTCACTGCAGTACATAACCTGTAATAAATGAACTGAAGCCTCTCATTAGGTCAGGGTATATTCTTACCTAATAGTAAATAATAACCGACTCACCCTTTTAAAAAACTGCCAAATGTGGTGACTTTTTGATCATACAATCAATTGTAACTTCAAATTTAAGACAGAAAAGATGACTTTTTAACTCTATAATCTTTCTCTACAATTTGTCAAAACAAATTTAATTATATAATTGTTTCTTTACACCTATTTATAGATTTTCACAAGATTGGAGGCTATCATGTCATGATAAAATGTCTTTCAAGTGAACACAGGTACATGGCTGTTATAAGACAAATGATCAAAATTTCCTGAGGCTAATGTGCTGTCCAAGCAAGAATTTTAAACTTTCTTATATGGTGGAGAACTTACATAATAACTGTGATTGGCCAAGAGATTGGCCAATTACTTAATTAATTGCATAGTTGTAACTTAATTACTTAGTATACATGTAGCTGTTATTGGCCAAGCTTAATAAGCAACGAGGGTTAACACTACTCATGATATATGAAAGTTCTTTCAATTGAAATTGAAATTGCCTAGTAATAATTTATGTGCAATTTTATGAGAATTTTCAAGTAGCAGTGCTCTCGCATTTTTATAGAACTGTTCCATGAGTGTTGTAAGGCCAAAACCATGGCAATCATGTAACCAAACAAAGGGCACATTCGAACAATCCAGTGAACCAATCAGAACTCAGACAAAATAGACGTAGCTGATTCAAAGCTTGGAAAAACATGTTCAAGCAAGTCACAATTGATTTTGGTTTTACTTCTGATTTGAGGAAACCAGGAGCCCATTTCTCGAAAGACCTGGTAACTTAACAGGCCCGAAATCATATTTTGAAATCAAAGTCTCAGGGAGAGAAGGGTGTGTTTTGACCTCTCATAAAATACATTTTGTTTCTTTAGGTGGTAACTTTACTGTACCGTTTTCAAACCTTTTGAAACTCCCATCTGGAGTGGAAAACAAAACAGCTTAACAGGCCCAGTAATTACTGGGAACTTGTAGAGTAGTATACACAAAACCAATTAATCTTTGTCACTCAAATGAAAACCGCTCTATTAAAATCATAGTTATTAACCTCACTGACATTACCTAGACCTCTCAATTTACTTACCCATTAAACTATCAAAAAATTGCTTTTTGAAATACTTCACTGTAGCTTAATTTGCTTCATTGTCATTGTCAGTTCTTTACGATGGAGAGCAGCTGATCTTCTTGCTGTGTGTGTTCAGAATAATCCATACTGTCAAAAAGCTGCATTGGATATGAACATTCTTCCAAAGCTTATCACCCTTCTTGAAACTGATCCATCCAACCAAGTAAAGATAAAGGCACTGTATGCTATATCATGTGAGTATATTGTGTCCTGTTTTTAAACTTGTGCTTGGTAGGTTAATAATCCTGCAAATCTTTCCAGATGGATAGCTGCCCTCCTGCCCTATAAAGCAACAGCAACAACAGCACTACCTGTATTTTGCTGTATACATTGTGCTTGCATTATGTATAGGTTAATGCTTGTGTTTTATTGGGTCTCACTGGATGCACACATTTTTGTGAAAGATATTACATAATTCTTAAATGTAAACTGTAAACGTTTTCACAGAGGGTTTAAAACATAATTTCCATTCCTGTGGTCAGAATTCGGAACTCGTAATTTACAAGTAAGCATGCTTCCCTTGCCTAAAATCCAGACATTTCTTGAACCCGAACAGTGAGAATCCCATCCATGGAGGAGTAGAAACACTCCTCGTCAATTTATGCCACAGGAACCAAAAAATATGCACCTGCCAAATGGGCCACAAGTTTCAGCACAAAATTTGAAATACCGGTAAGTGCCTAGTGGGCCAGTGTTCCATGCAATGCAATATGGTACAATGTATTGGAGACACTTAAAAAATATGTGTTTTTCCTTAGTAACCCATCATCAGAATGCATAATTTACAAAGTAGGTACAGTAAACTACAGATGTTGATCGCATATATTACTATTAATTTCTTGCATTGCAGGCCTAACAAGGGATTTCCCACCAGCTGAGGAGGCATTTTTAAAAAGTGATGGCTTTTCAATACTGATGCGAGCAATGCAAGGAGAAAATGACAAACTTGTAACCAAGTCTGCCTTCATGTTACGGAATATGCTGGTCTTAAATCCTTCACATAAATGTAAATATTAATTCATTGACATTTCAAATTTGGCTGTGTTTCGCCAGGTGCAGAAAATCCAAAATCCTTTTATTAGAATTGATAGTTGATTATTGATTTTGTTTTTGTGTAGAACTCAGTTCCATGTTTCAAATAACGAGTTCAGACATGATTCATGACTTGGAATTTCACTAGGTTAATACAACACCATACACCAGGCATCTATTGATTCAACAGTTAAACCATAACTAAAACAGTCACTTGCATTTCTCTTGAGTTCTTGTTTCTCTTTCATACTTAACCTTTTTTGACATTGTCACAAAAACATGAGGACTATACCCGAGTACTTGCCAAATTTTTCAGACGGAGTCACAGACATGAGGTTTTTCATCCTGAAAGTGCCAGGATATTAGATGTTGATATCAGTATGTCCAAAGGTGTCAAAAGATATCTAAAGATATTTCAAACATTTCCAAGTCCCAGTGTTTTTTGTCAAAAATAGTGTGTTCACTACTTTCCCTTGAAAATTGGAGAGAAAGTGTACATATTATCATTTATGTGAACTTTCAGCTAAACATGAAAAACTAGTTCATGCTATGAGCCCGGGGAGAGTTGGAGGTACTCAGGATTTCCAGTGATAGGGATGATCAAATGGAGGCAAATATCAACCCCCCCCCCCCCCCAACCCCCAAACAAAGCTTCAAACAAAACCCCTGAACTAGTATTACTTATACACGATCTTCACTGTTTATTTTACATCACAGTACCTACACTTTTGTTGTACATTATTCGACCAGAAAATTTACACCACATTACTTACATTTGTCTCAGTATTCATGTACCACATTGCATTGCTTGTCAACAAAGATAGAAAGAATAGGACCAAAACCCAAAAAAATCACTGGAACAAAATTTAACCCCCCTTCCCCCCAAAAAAATATCCCATGCCTGGATATGTGGGAAGAATCAGGACTCTTCCGATTGTTTTGAATACCCAAATAAATTCCAGCTTAAATCAAGCTACCTAAAAACGCAGAATTTTTCTACCCCAAAAAATTCCAAAATTGAAATTTCAAACCCGTAAAATCCTTTGATCATCCCTTTCACTTGAAATCTGGAGCTTTCACCCCTCCCCCACCCCTGGAGGCATTAGTAGTTGTGGTTGGCATTTATGCATGAGAGTTGGCAGGTATACCATAATGCTCTATACCTCTGTTTTGGCCTTTTAATGGGCACACAAGAACTTGAAAGCTAACTCAGAGAAGGCAGAATGTTGAGATATTTGGATGACTTAATTACACACTTCTCTCTCTCTCTCATCTTTTCTTAGCAACTCTCTTGAAGATGGGTTTTATTGAGCAGCTGGTTGGCCTTTTACAAGCTCCTCAGAATACCTCACATGAACATGTAATCAGTCTGTTAAAGACCTTCCTAACAGACTATCCACCAGCCATTAATGAGTGCCAGAGACCCGAGTTTGATCTAGAAAAACTACTGACATCAATGATTACATCCTCCATGGAAGATGATCCTGATTTTCATGAGGTACATCTTGATCATTGAAGGACTTAGCTTATACTGCTATTACAACAGTACGTGTATGATTGAATCCTCTGTGCAGAAAAAGATGATGACTATAATAAAATAGGGAACAAAAATAAATAATAAAAAAACACCAGAAAAGCCCCCAAATCCCATCAAGGGAGAACACCAATATTCCCAGTTGTTTTATTCTAGCCAGGGGAACCACCTTAAAGCACCTGATGAGGCATGAAGACACCTCTGGTTGTTGGGATTGGAACAAATTTTATCTTTACCTGGCTAAGGAGAGAAAATTGTAATTTTAACTAAAACCCCTCACAAATGAGTTATCAGTGTTCTGCCATTTGTAAAAGTCAGGATTGTTTTAGTGCTCTTTGGGCTCATCAGACATCACACAATCTTTCCTGTCCCATAATTGGGGAACAGTGTGTGGCAAGCCACTATCAAGTCTGCTTAAGGTGGCCGAACACAGTTTTTGTGTGTGCTTTTGCTGATGCAATTCAGCATGCACACAAGAATTTCAAAAAAACAAACATGCTGTCAATAGAGCGATCATTTTATTTACTTAACATCTGCACTGTGTGTATTATTTTTCTCTCTAACTGAATGCTTTAGTGTTTTATTACAAAGATATGTTGGAAAAGGTAATGATGTAAAGAACCCAGCAATTCTCAGCTTTTGTTTGTTACCAAAAGAACCCAGTTAAATGCAACGCATGCGCAGTTGCTCGAAAAATTGAGACCAATTGCTTGTCCAGAAACTTGCCGATTTCTAAAAATCCAGTTGTTAGAATTTCAAGAAATTTGGCAAAAAAATAGTTCAGAAACCATGTGAATGGTCATCTATCACGAAAGATTTGAATTTTGACACAGGTAATTTTTAATAATACAGAAAACGATTTACGGTGAATTACGAAAATCACCTAGACGTTAAAATTTTATTAGAACAGTGTTGACAGAAAGGATTTAATGTCAATTTGTAGTGGGCAAACGATGAAAACAATCTAACATCTGGATTTTTTTTAAATAAACAAAAAACATTTTTAAGCCTTGTTTTTAACCAGCCCATTGCCATGGCAACAGCACACACCCTAGCCAAAATGCAAGAATAAATACATCTGTGGTTAACCTTGACTCTTGCAAAAAAACAGGTGCAAAAAATAAATAGTTTAAAAGTAAAGGTGAATTAGGCCTTTGAAAACTGT
>CM042751.1:9932975-9935475 GCA_022496165.2 Catalaphyllia jardinei
GCACGATCTATAATGAATGGCCCAACTCTACTTAAAATTCCTCCTTATAACAAAAATGAAGTGCCCTTTCTAAACACGAGTGAAGCGACAAAAAGGTGTAGTGACCGAACAGAGAACGGCAAATGTGCAACGGTCAGAAGATTGTCTTCCCATGATAATAGTTTCAATTGCTTTCCTGTTGAGTTGCTATTAAGACAGTATTTATTTGCTCAGAACACCGTTGCTGGTCGAATGGCTTACTTTCCTATCGTTGGCCGTCTGGATTGTGCAAGTTCATCGGTGGAGCATTTTGGGTTCTGGGAAATGAATGGCTATGGAGTTATGTCGATTTACAAATCAGACTGGGAGAGATTTGGAGGTGAGAATAACTTAAACTCAATTTTTGTTTTTGTCCTTGTGATCAATCTCGTTTCCAGAGATTACCTTGAGTTAAGCAAGTTTGCTTTCTTCTGCCTGGCAATGCGCATGCTCATGCTAAACAGCTTGCTTTATGAGAATAACAAGCACTCAGCTCACTGATCACGACAAAAGCTTACGCAGTCATCAGCCGTTTGTCTTCCTCTTGCGCCCAGCTTTAGATCGTTACGGAATGTGCTTTCGCGCAAAACAAATGAGCCATTTTGATATCAAACATCACAGCTCTCTTCCACGGATATAACAGGAAGGCTAAAGGTCGGCACACACTAGGGGACTAGTCACAGGGACCTGTCGCAGGGACTTGCATCGGGGACCAGTCCCCTAGTGTGTACTCGTGTTTTGCATCCAAATTCTAGCCACAGGGACCACATTTTCGGACGTCCCTGCGGCTAGTCCCACGAATTAAGCTTTTATTTGGTTTAGCTTTTTTATGCTAGAATACTTACCTCTGAGAAGGGACGGTGACTACGCTGGGAACACCACGTACTCTAATTTCAAGCCTTACATCCATAGATTCCCTGTTGCCCCGCGTCTGATCAGTAGAAGTATAAATCTACAAGCGTTCTATCACGAATGCTGTTCTCCCATTGGCTGCGCTACTCACTATTCTGTTGTAGATGGTGAGTAGCGTAGCATTGTGTGCTTGTTAACGAGCGAGCGGGCGCTTCTTTGTGTTTTCGACAGTTTAATTAACAGTTTAATTATTTGGATTATTTCAGTTCTCTGGATTTCCATGCGTGGTAGTTGACCTAGTCAACTATCACGCGATACAAATCAAGAGCTCATAATCTAATTGTTAAATACAATGAAGAAACAAAAGTAAATTTTAATGACGTCATCAAACAACTGTCCTCCAATTGATCATAAGTAAAAATGTGAAAATACCTGGAACTCGACTTATTAGATAACTACGCAATAGAGGAGCATTTCCGTGTGTACACAGCCTCATCTAATTCAAGACAGGTAGGCAAACCCGAAACCCAGTCAAGGGTTTGCATAACTTTTCGGAACTCTCCCAACCCCTCGAAGTATAAAAAAATAATGCTCGGGTCAGCTCCAATACTGGATATACGGCAGATTGTATTCTAAAACAGAACAAAGTACGGCAAAGCCCGCTTTACTTGTTAAGTAGTGAGCTCCAATAGTTAACAGTTTGTTTTTCTGTGCCTTATTGTAGCAATTTCAATTGTGCTAACTGAGTTTATCTCTTTCACATCGTTAGGAATGAATACAAAGGACTTCAAATACAAGTGGGGCGGGGAAGACTGGGACCTACTAGACCGTGTGCTGATGCTATCGATGGAAGTGGAACGAATCAAGCATCCGGGACTCTTTCATCATTATCATGCCAAACGAAAGCAATGGAATTAAAGTTTGATGGTCTTGGTTATTTTTGAACCTAAGTGACGTGACGTGACACTATGTAGCGATATGTGATGTGTTTTAACGTGACGTAACGTAATGTGAGGTGAAGTGTGCAATTGAATAGGGCGTGAATTACTAAGCGTTTTGGCGCTGTTCTTTCGTTACCTCTAGAGTTTTCGTGCAATCTAGGAATGCCACACTGATAAGATAAATTATGATAGAGGGTGATTACGAATATAACACAAACGGCGGCGATAAACGTTGTACTCCAATTCATTTTAATAATACTCCTAGTCGCTTCATGCTAAGGAAACCGGGATAAGCTCCGACCTGATAGGCCACTTGGCTCGTATGCAAACTTTACCCAACAATCATTTTCAAAAATGACCGCTGCAAATTTTAATAACTATATACCGTAAATTTTAGTGGTCTCGAACGTAAACTGAGAAAACTGATGTGCAGTAAGACGTGTCTGGACCGTCATGACGAGAAGCATCTCCACCGCTAGCTGTTCGTGTTATATTCTTAATCAAGCTAGGATGGCCTAAGAACCTGACTTTATACGATGATGCAGAGTTCCAGGGAATTCTAAGAATATTTTAGAGATTTTAGCAGCTGAAGGCCGAGAAGAATACGAGGATGAGTGGATTTGAAGCAGATAAGTATTTAATGAATATCAAGAGACGTTTTGTGTATTTAATAGATGTAGATGAATGAA
>CM042751.1:9940475-9945475 GCA_022496165.2 Catalaphyllia jardinei
TTCATTTAAGTTATGCTCGTTTAATCGGTGATGTGATATGTTTTTAGGCCTGTCAGAGAGCGAAGTAATTCCAGAATCATTTCCTTTCAATTTGTCGGACAACAACGTTGCATTGCAAGTTCAAAATCGTTATTGCTCGTACTGTCATCGTCTGGAAAGGTGCAACAACATGTTTTAAACTCATTTCTACTGTAATACGCGCAATAATAAACGCTTTTCAACTTGCAATACAACATTGTTGCAAGCAAAAGGTTATTCGTATTTTTTGAATTTTTATTGATGTTGTATTATTGTAAAGCCGTCCAATCTTAAAACACTTTTTTGACAAGACGGTATTATCCCTAGAAAATGGTTTTGATTTCACCAGAAGTCAAGGGAGCTTAGAGTCCTGTTTTAAACGACGACGTTTTGACGCGTGGCGTAGTTACCAAAAGAAGCTTTATCGATATATTATTGAAGCCGACGATGAATTTCTCCGCTGTGGTGAGCCTACGGACTTGGGGTTAGGGTTGGGGTTGGGGTTGGGGTTGGGGGCGGGGGCGGGGGCGGGGGCGGTGACCTTCTTGCCCCCCAGAAATATATGCACAATGCGTAATTGTTGAAATCAGTATGCAAACGCACTCAAATTGGGGAGAAACAAAATCGTTCACAATTCCCGCACCTAATGAAACTGCTATAATTCCAAAAAAAGTTATATTCAAAGCTTGCATAATTGAATCAATCATACTCTAACAAAGGTTTCAATCCGAGTAAAATCTAAACCTTATTTAAAGAAAAGGTTCTAAAAATGTAACTAACTATAAACTTTATTTACAACAGCATCATTTTGTAGTATTTTCTCTCAAGTACCGTTTCCCGAATCATTAGCGTTTTGCCTAAAAAATTATATTACATAATTTCCGTGGCTGGGGGGCTCCAGATCCCTCGCCCCCATCCCCTCCCCCCATAGTTCGTACGCCTATGCTACTGAGAAACACACAACTGATCATACATTTATTAGATGTCAATTTGTGATTAACAAATAAAGAAGCCTTGACTGTGTTCTGTTCTGTTGTAGAGCATGGAGGAAGCGATAGAGCACGAACGAAGTGTAGGGGAAAACACAAGACGCAGTCGAGTGTTTTTCCCTACTTCTTGAGTCTTGAATCGCGCAACATGGCGGCCATAGTCCCGGCTAATTGGTTTGCAGAGCCAGGCAGCCTGGGTTTATTGCGTCCTTCTTTGATATTGGGCATTTATGCTACGATCAATTGACACTTGCCAAAACATGGTATCTGCTGACCAGTATCATGTGATCATATCGCGGGCTTAAGTTTACAGTTTATAGAGCTAACTTTTTAATGTTCACCACTGACCAAGTTCTTGTTTTTTATTGTATCGCGGGCTCATTTGTTAACTTGTTGTAAACAAGGCCGGATTGTTCGTGTTAAGACGGTTAAGAATTATAAAGGTTCCATAGTAAACATTTTTCTGGTAAACAAATGTTATTCACTGCTTTCGTTTTGTGTATCACCTCATCGCAAAGTTACAAAACTCAATTCGAAATTTTCGCTCATACTGGGTTATCTTAATGAGGTGTTGAGTTAACAACCCAGCCCATGAGCTCCACCTTTAGGCTTGGCTAAATCTAAAGACAGAAAATACACGAGTACTTGAAAGACGTTTGGAGTCATCAACCATTCTCGTCCCCATAGCCCTTTTCTTATCTCTTAGCCGGCGATGCAAATTAGGTTCGTAACTATGATTCGCTCAGTACGATGTTGGGATGACTGTGACATCGTGAGCAGCTGCTACCAGAATCTAAACCACCTTCATCTTTTCTCAGAACTTTCTTGACGGCGATTGAGCGTGTATACAAAGGTTCCACTAAGAAACCCTTGGAAACTAACTCATCCGGGTTTGGCGATCAAATTGTCAGGTTTACTAATTCTTAAAAGAAAGCATTTAGATATCAAGGTAAGTAATATCACTTGTTGTTACTCTCGATCATATGATCAGGAGAGGTTCATCTTCGGAAGGCATATGAATTCAAGCAATTTTACTCCAATCTTTGTGATTAGAATTACCTTAGAATAAAGCCTTTTCTAAATTTACAATGTAAGAAAAGCCATTCCGGGTATTTAAAGAGATAAAAAGAAACATAGACTTATACATAGTTATGATGGCAAAGCTGTGGGTTTTGATCAGTGTTACAAGACGAATTGATGTGTAAAGCATGTTTCTTATGATAATCGGACTAATAATTTGGTAACACGCACTCTGAAGCGATCGAGTCGTCCACGTCTGATCATTCCGAAGAAAAAGATTACATGCTATATTGTCAAGAGGTAGGAGCGGCTGTAAGCTCGATTTCCGCCGCTGGGTACTCAATGGTCGATCAATGATCGACAAACAGTAAACTACAGCAATCAGTTCCATTGTAGTACGACACGGACAGGGTCGTCTGTATTTAATCGAGAAATGTAGGTAAATATCAACCCAAGTAGATGAAAGTGATGAAGCTAAATTAGATTGCGAGCAGTCTCTCTTTTGCTCGAAAACTCCGCGGGTAAAACGTAAACAAATAGAGTTGACGCGCTTCTCATAGCACACGGTTTTACCGCTCGCCTCTGTTCGTTGGTTTGTGTTGTTTCTTGGGATGTCTTCGAGCTAAGAAACTAATATGAATGAATGAGGAGAGCTAAGCGAAGACAGAAAGATTTTTGTAATTGGAAAGCCATGGCACCGTAACATATACATACAAACATGCGTCCCCCCAAATAATCCCATAAGCGCCTGCGGCGTGACTTCGTCCCCAGGCTATCACTCTTTTCCAAAGTGAGCTATAGTTAAACAAAGGAGCAAAGAATTATCTACCACTATTGGCGATGGAAACGCCTCTTCCAAAACTTACGTAAAACGGTCTAAGATAGAGAAACTAATGTTAGATGACACTTGAAGGTCATTGGGCGGATTCAAAAATCGTGAACATTTTGATATGATTTTGAAATATCATTTGGGTAGCTACCAATTACAACGGCACGGGGTCAATCCGCAAAACACAAACAACGTGAATACTTTTGTTCTTGGGCCATCGTAATTTGATCAAAACTAAAACACAAACAGCAGTGATAAAAATGTTGAATTTGTATATTTTATGACTTGACGTTTCGTATGTACTCTACATACATTTTCAAAAGTAACCGTTGAAATTTAAAACAGCTATTTATATATAATAAAGGTGAGGGGACTGGAACCTAGATTAAGCAAATACTTAACAATAAAATATAAAACTAGTACAGATTAATAAAGCATCAGCTTTTCACTTCCGACGTTGACGTTGAAAGCTGGCTCAAGTTCTTGAATAAATAAGGTTTCTTTTATTTTACAATGATAGTCTGTTTTGCCCTTCGCTAAAATACCAAAATGATCCCACTTGATGTTATGTCCAGTGGCCTTGACGTGGTCAGCAATGGCTGAAGTATTGTTATTTTTAGCAAGAGCCTTAAAATGTTCGGTTTTTCTATCGTGAAGCCTTCGTTTAGTTTTACAATGTAAAAAGCATTACAATCCCAGCAATTTGCTCAGTAAATAACTCTGGATTGTTGTGAACGATTAATACGGTCCTTGTAAGGAAAGAAAGATTTTATGCACCGAGTGCTCTGAAAAACGATCTTCAGGTTAACACAAGAGTAGAATTTGTACACACAAGATTTCAGGCGTTCAGCGACTTGGTTGCTTTGCAAACCTAAGTAGGGGAGTAGGATAACGATATCTTTCTTAGGAACTGTAGACCCAGGGTTGCTATGCTGATGTCTGTTTTTGTTCAAAACATCGTTGATATGATAGTTGATTATGCCTTGTGGGTAGCCGTTCTGAAGAAGGAGTTTTCGAAGATCATTGAGGGCAGATTGTAGCAAGGAGCCAGATGAACAAAGACGGTAGTAGCGATAAGTGAGGGAGCGGATGAGATTTATTTTGTACTTTCGTGGAGTGAAGGAATCCCATTTAGTGTAGAGGCCTGTGAAAGTTTTCTTCCGGTAGATGGATGTCGTGAAAGTGTTGTTTTGATTACGTGTGACAAGAATGTCCAAAAACGGAATTGCATTGTTCTGTTCAAATTCAATGGTAAATTTGATATGACAGCTGTTTAAATAGTGCAAAAACTCATTTGCACTGTCTTTGTTGTGAAACATGGTGAGCGTGTCATCAACGTACCGATTCCAGAATGAAGGACTAATTTTGGCGTTCATCAACCACTTTTCCTCAAAATCACACATAAAAATGTTGGCTAAGACAGGGCCCAATGGAGAACCCATTGCAACACCATCGATTTGGTCGTAGTATTTACCGTCAAAAAGAAAGTTGCTCTTCTTGGTGGCAAATTCCAATAGCTTGCGTAAAACAACCCTGGGTAAAGACTACAGATGTGCCACTCATGTTTCATGTTTCATGTTTCATGTTTCATGTTTCATGTTTCACGTTTCATGTTTCACGTTTCATGTTCCTGGTTCCTTGTTCCTGCTTTTATCGACGGCTTTCGGCACAGCTTTCGGTTGCTGTTAATGCAGACGACCGTGAAATCCATCACACAGGTCTCAGAAAAACTGCCGCGTCCACTGTCTCAGCAGCTGTACATTTCGGCGTTTGAGCTCCCTTTCTGGGTTGTCAGTGTATTGAAATAACATCTTTATCCAAAATTCAAAGGAAGTTTGGATCCGCGTTATGCTATGAAAACCTCAGCGTGTAAAATCACCCAGACAACAAAAGACGGCGCCATGCGATGCGAACTTTCCCTACTCAGAGACCATTTGAAAACAGCCGCGATAATATTCAAATCCTACACCATATTCTCTGGCGACATGTATTTACGAGCGACAGTCTTACGCAGCTTTTCTTCTCATGTATTTTGTTTACCAACCCCAAAGAAACTGCCGTACATAATTCAATTCAAGCATGCGAAAGTACGAACAGTTTGAGCTCCCGTCAACAGTTGAGATTTCATTGTTCTGTACCGGACA
>CM042751.1:9952975-9980730 GCA_022496165.2 Catalaphyllia jardinei
GCCTTCGTACTTAAACTTAAAACGAACAAGGTGACAATTAATATGTCTAAGATCGATCATTAAGCGAAGCTTCTTGCCCTCCGCAACAGTCAAAGGGTTAACGCAAAAAGGAGGCTCACTATGCTCCGTAACACAGCCATTGTTCAAAAGCTCTGAAATTGCATGAACAACAAAGTCAGGAGGCCTAAGAGCTGACAGATTATTGGTTAAAAAACACGGGGCTGGATAACTGGCAAAAGGAATCCGATAGCCGTGTGAAATGGTATCGAGAGTAAACTGAGGAGCATCTAAAGTGGACGCCCAAACACCAACAGAGGACTTTAAACGGCCCTTAACTCCCGCACACACATTGGCGGAACAAAATTCCTCTGAAAAACCAATAGAAAGCAATCACACTCAACTGAAGAATGAGAGTCTTCCCCTTCATCTAGTCAGTCACGGCGAGGATTGGCCGTTGAAGACTCGGACGACTTCGAACAAAAAGCATTCAAGTGGCCGAGCTCCCCGCACTATAAAATTAAAAAAGACAAAAATTATTATCAACAGCCTTATTAGCTGAAAAGAGCTGGCGAAAACATAAAATAAAACAAAACTAAACTGTGGGTTGTAGGCGTTCACAGACCCGAAGGATGAATACGAATGAACAAGACACTTATATATACGCATGCAAACTACTTAACACCCCTAAAATACCAAGGGGCAAACAGATACTATAACACACCTAATTAACCGTATAAGAACGTGCAGAAAACAAATATCTGCTAAACTGCGTACCGCAGATATTTTTGCATTCCAGTCATAAGAATGTGCATCTTTTAAGGCTCTGGTTTGCTTTTCTTTTCTTCGCTCTTCTTTGCGGATCTCATTGACACTTTGCAGTTGTGACAAGTGCTCAATGTAATTCCTCACAAGTTTTTCGTTGACAATGAACTTGGAGGAAAATTCTGTGATAGCATCCGAGGCGTCAATTGTTAATTTCCCTTGTTCATACAGCTTCTTTATAATGGACCGTGTCTGCCAATCATCGGGAACACGCTTCTTGCCATTTTCATCGATATTGGAAGAAGCGTGGACCCTCATGTACTTAAATTCCGGAAGTGTAGCTCGGTCTGGAATTGGCCTTGGAATTCGGTCTGTTGCTGGTCCAGTCCAGTCTATCTCAGAGGAGCCATCTGTTACACAGCTGCCATGTTCGCACAATGTACCATCTTTTTCTTTACAAGACCCTTTCAAAAATTCAGCATCAAGCTCCCCTGACTGGACATGCTTTTGATTGAAATCCAAGATTTTCTGGATATACGCTGATCCAGGCACTTCGTTTCTTTGGTTAATTGATTTTTTCGTGTATTCTGAGAGGTATTCACCATTAAAAAAGAAAGAGTCTTCTGCACGTTCGGAAACACTTGCGTGAATGTAGTCAGACAGAAAAGGAGCACCATCGATACGTTCTGTGAGTTGGCCGGCAACCCTCCAGGCATTCTTTTCCATTCGTTGCTCCTCATATTTCTCATAATCCTGAAGACTCAAATTTGCAATCGCATCCTCCGACATGTCTTGAAAACGTTTGTAGTGGTCCCAATCGAGAGTAGAACCACCAACAACTGAGTCCCCAATAGCTGAATTCGTTATTTCGGCTTCATTCTGCCCAGAGTCTCCTCGTGAGCGATGAACACGAATGCGATAATCACGATCGTAGATCCTGTCTAGCTCAGCACTTCTGAATTTGACATCGATGTTGTTAACTCCAACACCTGGTCCGGTAAATTCGGCCCATCGCAGCTTCACTTGAGACAATCGTAGGGACTTTATACGGTCCAATATTTCTTGCGCTTGTGCTTGTAGCTCATGATAAGCTTTCAAATTATTGCTATTGCAGTTATTTGTCAGGGGAATTAGGGATTGCTTTATAATTTCTACATTTTCAATTTCTGCGGTGCTCATTTCCGCGCTCTTCAAGTCAACAGTTACACAGTTGATATCCATGCGCTTAACAAAATGAGCCAATCGTTTCAGTTCATAGTCGCGGTGATCACACCTCCTTGAACTTGTCATCTTTTCTGGATCGTCCTGCATGGTCATATCAGCTAGAAGATAAACATCACCATGTACTCTTGCACAAAACTTACGAAATTGGGACGAATATTTCACTGATGGATTCTCGGGAGGCACTTCATTTATATCAGGGTATTCACATTTGCTTTAGGCCTTAAGAAAACAGTATGTTCATCATTCTCAGCTACCAGTTTTTCTGATCCATCGCTCATTGTTACGACCTTCTTCGTCATAATCCTGTGTTCCGCGGGAGTTTGGTAGACCATTTTTTCAGGCCAGTCATATTTTGGCCATTGCCGCGCACCTTCATCTGCAAGTGTGAGGATCTTGACATTTTGGGTCTTCTCGAATCCCTCTATAAAAGAAGAAAGAGCAAAAACGAAACGGAAAAAAATCATGATCTGTTATTGTAGTTGCTTCTTGAATAAATAAAGTATGTATGAAACCGAAAATAGGGATCACTGTGTTAACTATTTTTTGAAATACCTGGGCCAAGGAAATCAGAAATAAACCCTGTTAATCAATGCTTCTATATAAAGCATTTACCTGATGTGCCTGGTCGAAGGTTGGCCTTATCATCCATAGATTTCATGAAGGAGAATTTCCTGGTGCAGTCGTTTGGAAACAAAAAATCACATTCTTACATTGACTTCGTTGATGGTGTGTATTTTCGTTGTCCAAATCTTCTGCCTTTGGCGGTTTCTTTGTACAGAAAAGAGCTTTTCCAAGGTGCCTCTTTGCTTGATGGCTTCTGACATTGCGGGGGACGGGACCTGTTCCAGGGTGTGGTAGAGGACTTTATCATTTTTTTGCCCTTCTGTATGATTTTGTAGTTGGCAATTGCTCTTAAGTTTCTCTTTTTCACACCACGATTGGTGAACATTACTGGCGTGTGTCGTCTCCCATGATATGTTGCCTTGTCCTCTATAGCTTTAGCATTGAATTCTTCATCTGAAGAATCCAACTTTTTAGGCGCCCCAGAACCAGGTTTCCTTCTTTTGAGTTTGTGAAAATCAGCTAGTTCTGCTTTACTCTTTGCATGACTTTTTGTTTGACATATTTATTTGCTTCATCTGGCTTGAGGAGGCAATCTATTTGTTGCTGGGTATCTGGTATCTGTTCCTTAAGGACATCTACCTTTTCCTTCAAATCCTCGATATGATAATCTTGCCATTGTCCTGTTTTGTGTGTGTTCTTCAATTTGGGCTCTCAGTTTAGCTTGCTTTTCACGCAGACGTAAAAGGAAACAGTCCTTCGCTGCAATGACTGTCCTGTCTACCTCTTTTGAAACATCTACAACATGTGTGACACTTTTGGTCAAATAATCAGGCTTAATTCCTAACTGTTCCATTTCTGTTCTCGATTTATTGCCTGCTAATAAGGCTTTTGCACATTTCTTGTCCCACTCTGAACTTATAGTATTTAATATTGAATTGACACTATCCTTGCCTATCTGAAGGCGTACATCAGCAGTGACGTTAATGTTTTGTTGATGAAGCTGAGAAAGTAAGGATGGCACATCTACATCACGTGATTTTAGAATAATGTACCTCTTTTGGTTTTGTACAAAGTTCACAAGGTTTACACATAATCCATATTCAGGGTAAAGAAGAGTGTCTCTGAATTCCTTTTTGTCCACAAAGCGTTCCTGGTGTGCACAGTAAAGCTCAAATGCAATATCAAAATCCATAAAACAAGCATAGAGCACATCACTACGGCCAGTACCTGGTTTAAGAAGAAGATGCTTGGGGTGTATTTCTATCAGTCCCTTCAGTTTCCTTTCCTTCATATGGGTGTTAAGTTTTTTAGATTCATCAAGTAGATAATTCAGTCGAATTAATAAGGGATCTACGTCACAATCTTGTAAAGAGCTCCTGATCTCCACCTTTAAGCCGAATTCATTTTCATTCATGCACTGTGGAGTAACGCTGGTTGCTATCCTGAGCTCTTTCTTTGTTATCGAAGTGCTAGAAGGTTGGATGGGCACGGTTTCTCCGAATATAAAGACAAGTTTAGAGATAAAGGCTATGATGACTTAGAGACAATTAGTGATATTGCTTCAGATGACCTTGAGGATCTTGGAATAACAAAAAAAGGACACGTAAAGAAGTTCTTGCTGAAAGTCGAAGAACTAAAAAAAACACTACGAGAAGAGCGAATTCTTTGTTTGCAACCACGTGACCAAAAGTCGCTACGTCAGACGCGGCCGCCATGTTGGGGGATAACCAAGCTTTCAAAATGGCTGCCTGTGGGGGCGTTCCCGATGTGAACATTCAGTATTCGGATTATTTCGCAGGTCTGGAGGGGCCAGCGAAGTTGAGGTACCAGGAAAAAATAGCTGTTTGTGGCTTCGACCCATATGCGTTGAGAAAAAGTGATTTCTCCGAAAACATCGAGCTTTTGCCGAAGGTTCAATATCCAGATATTGTGAACTATTTGGTATTGCAAACCTCGTGGGCTACAAAAACCCAAATGAAGGCCTACAAATCGATGGACGCATACAATTTCTTTGTGTCTGGATGGGTGAATACTCTTTGCATACGATCTGTTGATGTCGATAAAGTTGTTGTGTTCGCCAGCGTAAGTAAGTGTATTTTTTATGATCTCTGATCGAGAGAAGCAAACAGATCAGATCAACTTCAGATAATGCTCATGTTTTAATAGTTGATCTTGAAACGACTTATCACTTAAGCTTATAGTGCTCACAATTTTTGCGAGTGATATTACATTTTTGAAGGGATATTAATTTTCTATTTAAAATTAAGACTTATTGTCTACCCTCAACAGGTGAATCACTCACAGAGAGCCCGGGACACCCCACTTAGAGTATGGTTTCTGGCAGAAATATGAGGAACTGTTATTTCTGCCCATTGTGATTGCATGGCTGGATTATGTGAAGGGTGTTCCCATGTGGGGGCAGTGCTTTTTGCTGTGGAGGCTGGTGTTAGAATTAGAGATGCTACCACATGCACACAGGAAAATAACAAATGGCTTCTCCCAAGTCATGTGAGAGAAATCTCCTACTTACCTGTCAGTGAGATGGATTTTACATCTGCTAAAAAGAAGCATGGAGAAACGGGTTACTCCTATGGCTACTAGATCAAACCCTGGGATCCAAAATACCAGGACAGCTGCACCAACCTCGGAAGAGCAGAAAAGCTTTTTTAGTAGTAGTTTGGCTCTGCAGTGAAACCAGCAGTCTTGCCCCTTGTCACACCATTTAATGAGCAGCATACTTGTAAAGAAATTGATAATGTACCAAAGCCCTTGCCCGATAGCTTATTTAAAGAAGAGTGCATTCAGTTGAATTACACAGAGTTGCTGCAGCAGTGTCAACAAATATCGCTTGAGGTTACACCTGATGAGTGTCAAGCAATAGAAACGGTCACTGAGTAACGTTTGGTACCAACAACGGGCAGGTCGTATTACAGCTTCCAATCTGAAGTCTGCTTGCAAAACAAATACAGCTAAGCCTGCTAAGAGTCTTGTGAAATCCATATGCTACCCTGAAGCCCATAAGTTTTCAACTGCAGCCACAAGGTGGGGTTGTGAACATGAGGGCAGGGCTCGCAAAGCTTATCAGATAGAAATCAATCGATACCACGAGTCTTTAACAGTTTCTGACAGTGGTCTCAATATCGATCCAAGGTGGCCATACTTAGGTGCCTCTCCTGATGGGATTGTTGACTGCAAATGCTGTGGGATGGGTGTATGTAAAATAAAATGTCCATATGCATATAAGAATTCCACAATTGCTGAGGCTGCTGGCCAGAAAAACTTTTGTTTAAAGAAAGATGAGTTTGGTAAAATTCATCTTGACAAAAGTCATGCCTACTACTACCAAGTTCAGGCCCAGATATTTATCTGTGGGGTTGAATATTGTGATTTTGTGGTGTGGACAACAAGAGGTCTCTTTGTGCAACGAATTCTTCCTGACCAAGAGTTTTTGGAAAATGCACTCTCTGCTTCCTCTGAGTTCTTCAGCAAGTGCATTTTACCTGAAATTGTAGGGAAGTACTATACACGCCCAGGGTGTGAAGCTCAAGCCATTCTATCTTCTTCAACATCATCTGGTGATGAAGATGAGGAAGGGCCATGGTGCTATTGTCAACAAGATTTGGAGGGCAGCACATTAATTGGCTGTGACAATGATTTGTGCGAAATAAAATGGTACCATATGTCATGTTTGAAGTTGAAGGAAGAGCCTGAAGGTGACTGGATCTGTCCAACTTGTTATAGACAAACTTGACTGGGCAATCATAATTAAAATGCCAAGTTTATTCAATTGTACCACTAACACAAAAAAACATAACTTTGGGCTGCTCCATTTATTGTCAAAATGCGAACTGAACTTTATGGTTGTTTCAAATATGTAAAGACCTAGTGATGACTAGCATCAGTTACATAACTAAACAAATTATTGTTGCCTGTCAATGGTGCACCTTTAAGGGTGTGTTTTAACAATTAGTCAACGTGAGAATTACTGAAGACATTGAAGAACAAATTGTGGCTTGCCTTAACTACATTTTAAAGACCTTTGTATGAAACCGTGTGCATAAACTACCTATAGTCAAATTGGTTGTAAGTTCACCTCAATCAAATGGAACAGTTGACTCTGATAAATTTGTAAGTGCACAGCACACTCGAGCTATTTTGTCAATGGGAGCCAGGGACTCACCTGGTTTTGCCTTCACCAACTCTGTAGGTAATATGCTTTGCAGGATTACATACTTTTTGCGAACTAGACCGATTACACGTTCTACGTGGATCCTTACATTTGCAATTTTTCTTGTTTCTTCTACCTCTTGTGCAGAAAATATCTTTTTACCCTTAGTGAAGGATGGTATATAAAGTTTTGCCTGGTAAAATCCAACACTGTCTGCAATGTCAAAACCTCTATCAGCTAAAACAATGTCCCCTGGTAGCAGCTTCCTTAGCACATCACTGTTTTCAGTAACGTGTTTGTCACTTATCCTTCCCCCCCATGCCTTAGATATAAAGGATATGACTCCTTGAGGGGTGATTCCAATAAGAAATTTAACTGTGTTGTGGTGTTTGTAACTGGACCACGTCATTGCTCGAGCAATCAAGCTTGATGGCCTTTCTATAAACACCCCAAAGCAATCAATTATTACAGCTACTTTATCTCCAAAGTTCTGTTTGAAGACTAATGGCATTGTTTTTATTAGCTCTTCTCTCTGTGGCCAAAGTATAAGAAATTGTAAGCGTGTACTCATGATATCAATCCACTTGTCAAATATCCTGCTTACAGTTGAAACAGAAACCCCAAATCGGTATGGTAAGTCTTGAAACGGATAGTTCAGCTTAATCTTCATTAATGTGATAATAAACTCTAAAAACGGAGGGAGAACATTTGTAGATGTATGCTTGATGTGTTTAGCAACTATATTAAAGACATGAGTTAACAAAACAAAATTGGCAATACCAGTATAAACCTTGGTTTTGTCATCGTTTTCACGAAATGCCTGTTCAGAAATCTGAACATTTAATAGTTGCAACTTTAACTGGTTGAGTTCTAATGTACAGTTTTGCATAAATTGTGTCTCTTTCTCCATGTCCTCCATTGTGAGGGTTGTCTGGCTTTCTGCATCACATGTGGTAACTGTGGGATCACAGCCTTTCTCGTTGTCTGTGTCAGGAAAGGGATCTGTGTAATTAGACAGAGTGTCGAGTTCTTTAGAATTGCTTTAAACTATTTACATTTCTCAGCTCTTTTTAAAGTCTGAAAAGAGTGCGTAATTTTTGAGGGGAGCCTAAATTTTAATATCTGTATCTATTGTGTTCATATTTGTCTTCATAATTAAGTACGGTTTTCCAATCTAAAATAATTTATTTTTAATATGAAAAAGGCTACAATTGTTATCTTTTTTATCTCAGTAAAAAATCGATATATTGTAACAGAAAATTTTGTAATGAATGATATTTATTTGTGTACCATGCGGTTGTTCGGTGGTTTCTTCCGTCGGTTCTTCATTAAGCTCATCATTGCATGGCTCTTCAATACAGTGTGTTTGTGCCGCCAGTTCTGCCCTTTTTCTTTTAATGCCGCGTTCCTTAGCTCTTGCATTGCGATCAGAAGCAACTTTCGAATTCTTTATTTTGTCATGTCCCATGTTTTGAGTTGGAGCCCAATCTGGGTTTGTTTTATCGTACAGTGCTGACGGCGAACCTAACAAGCAGCGTAAGAAAAGCAAGACATTATTACCGGCAAATGTTTGATTGCCAACGGGCAAATTGCAAATATATATTTCTAGTTTTAGTTCATTGCGTTTATAATTGTATTACCTGAGATGAAATGATTGCTGCAAACCCGACTATGATCAGCCTTTGCATCATCAAGATCGGCTCGATTAATGTTCGCCAGCCATTGCCTTCGCCGTTCTTCACTTAATTTTTTCGACTCCTCTCCCTGATGCAACAATATAGAAGGAAATCGAAAAAACTGAAATTTTCCCTTCTCTCGTTTTGAATTGTGGCTACAACCAAACACAGCACAAAGATGTGGCATATTAATAAGGGAAACCAACTGTATCTACAAAGCACGTGCGTGGTTATCCCGCAACATGGCCGACTTCCGGTTTTTTAATTTATGCCGACGTCACGTGCAAACAAAGAATTGCCAGGCAAAAAGCACCCCAGAAGACTACATTGGTTCAAAGTGGTAAGCAAGATCTTAATAGCCTTGGAATTTCTTACCTAAAAAGTAGGAATAGAGATGTAATTTGGAAATGTATTAGTTTTTGCCTATTATTTGATTCTCTATTACTGAGGCTCGTCAAATGAATGTTTGAGATGGTGGATGCGACTGACACTGAAAAACCCGACTGCATCTAACTTTAACCTAGTAGTCGCTCTAATGTAAAGGTGATCTTATTCCAAGGACCGTCTACTGGATTACAATACAATAATCTTTATTAGTTTTATTACCTGGGACTCTCAAAATTTTAATAGAGCTAATAGGTTGGTAGAATGGAATAAAAAGAGGAAGGCTTAGTGCATTATTTGGGCAAACAAGTGGTCCTGGTTCTCTTGAATCAAGCCTCAAATGTAAAAATAAAAATAAAAGTAAGTAAGCTTTATGATGTTTTAATGGATATATAATTTGTTTCCCTCAGTCCTACCATGCTCCACGCGGCAGGTAATACCTGATGATCTACCATATCAAAAGTCAAAATGGTTCTACAGCAATCTGAGGCACCCACGTACAAGATATTATAATGAGATCCTGCAACAAATATACGAAGCCGCAAGGCCCAATATGAGTGAAAGTTCTTTTGAGTCTTACCTGTTTATTGAAAGAGAGAAGAGATGGAAGATGAAGGGAAATATTGAAAAGCTTGAGCGTAATGTTTCTTCTATCTGATAATAATCCTGCATGTGTTGGCAGATATACAAGACCACAAATCCATACCACACCGCAAGACCTTAATAATTGTAAGAGAGGAATCCAAAAACTATCTTCCCTGGAGGCTGATGTGGATATATAAAGCTTAGGAAATTAGCAGGGGAATATCAAAGTCTTTTTGACGACAAAGGGAATCACTGCAAGCCATGGGTTTCCGAACAAAAACTACTGTGAAAGCCTAAACGAGACGTTGTCAGGCTTGAAACTAAAACTCAGCAAAGCCATCACAGATATCAAGAATAATTTGACCCCCTCAGTTCTGTTGGCAAATGGAAAAAAGAGAACAAGGAGCCAGAAGGAGAACAGAAGAAAGGCCAAAAAAAGAAAACAAGAAAGGCTTCAGGTAGCTGTGCTAAAAACACTGAAGAACATTACTCTAGACGGTTGGACAATTGAGAATCTCTGTTTCCCTGAAGGTTACAGCATCAATTCTACATGTCAACAGTGCCTGTGCGAGGAAGAACTTAACACAAACAATCTTGATAGGATAAAGAGGTGTGCTGTCGAATATTTGAACATTTTGAGGAATCAAGGACTCTTTGCCATGGATGCATTTGCAGGCATTGAGAACACTATTGAAAGGGTGCTGGACAATGACGATATTTAGGGCACACAACTTTGATTCTCTATATAGATTGGTTTGTCATTTGTCACATTGCATTGTGTTGGAATTAAATCTTCCTCGTTGTAGACTCCTTCTTCACAATCACACAATGACCCACCCCCAGTCAAAGTTTGTTATTTCTAAAAGCTTAAAATAGGACGCGCTACAGAAGAAGTGAGGCTTCTCAAATTGTAGCGGAATATTTGACAAATTGAATGAAATCTAGAAAATGTCGACATCTTATAAGAAAGCCATATTGTACCTCTTTTGCAATATGGCAAGTTTAATTAAAATACAATTTGATGAATTAGTTACCTTCCACAGTCAGACAGTATATCGTATCTGTCTGTCAGTATCGTTCCAAGTGCGTGTTCTTTTCCTGTAAGCATCCACAGTTGTTATTTCTGACAAGTCTGATTTGACCAAAATTATGTCGCCGTAGTTGTGATCTCATTAAATCACATTTAAATCAAGCTGAAGAAAATAGATATCTTCGTTTCTCTAGAATCATATCTTTTCAGTCTGACTTTGAACCATTCAAGTTTCCAGTTATTTCTGCCGTAATGACAAATTTCTTTAGGCCAATGATATCATGTAAAGCAATGACAAAAAAATTTGTACGGAAACTTTGAAAAAAGTTTTCTCCAAATTTATGCGAAAAAAATGGCTTCAAGAAACATCTTCCGGCACTTTTTCCGCGCGAATTTTTTCATGTTTGTATTATTAATAAGTAATCATACGGTTTTTCTAATTCAATTTGAAATTAAATTGACACAAGTGAGTTTTTCAAAAAGCTGAAATTGCACTCGCCTCGGCTCGTGCAATTTCAGCGTTTTGAAAAACTCACTTGTGCAAAGTAATTCCAAATTGAACTCGAAACCGTATGACTACCTATCCAAACACTGATCCCAGGCCAGCTGATCTCCTTGCTGACCTCTTCTACATGCATACCATACTTTCTGATTTGTTTCATTCAGAGTACTCCGGTTTTCTTCTCTGACAAACAAGTGCAAAATAAACTGAACCAACATCAAGTACTTTATTCATTTCCATGAAAACCACAACAACTGACAACAGAGTGGGATTGGGAACAATAAAGTTTTTCTTTATCAAATAGTTTTTGAGATACATGTAGAGTTTTCACATTCACTAGCACCACTGCCAATAAATAATGAACACTGATTTATTTGATAATAATTTGCAGTGGTACTGAGGAAGTCTACATAAACTGGATCAAACATTACAAAAACAGTACAAACTTCACTCCTTCAGCACTTTGGCCAACTTCAGGAGGAACTCTTTATCCTCTTTCCTTCTCTTCGCTTCTCTCTCTTCTTTTTTCCTTTCCCTTTCCATGACACGTGTTTCCTTGACACGAAATTAAATTTAATTTCAACAGGATATTTTTGCTGCACATGTTTACCTTGTGAATTACAAGCGTTACATTGGTAACTTTCATACTCACTATGTCAATAAATCACTCTGAAAGGAAAAACAGTTCTATTTCTTTGTGGAACTAAACAAAACTAACTGCTTCAATCGGATTAAAATATCGCATAGTGGTGGACAAATCGGGTGGTGTGGCGGCGTCTCTACATCGAAAATATATTTCCTTTTCACTATCACTATCCGGATTAGAAGTAAAGTTCGTAGTTTTATTCTGTAATATGCCGATAACGAGAGTTTCAATCGACAATTCCCCACTTCGTACAAGGCAACAATTGAAATGTTACATTTCGATGCACAGATAGAGCAGAATTTTGGTGTAAATTAATTTGCCGCCGTATTTACATTAACAACTACGAACTTAATTCTGATTGGATATTACCTCCACTATGTAAATAGTTCACCCCTGAACTGAAAACAATACCGTTTCGTTTCTGAGGAAACGAAACAAAAACGAAGGCACCATTTATGAAAACGGAGGCACCATAAACAAAATTAGAGGCACCATTTACAAAAACAGAGGCACCATTTATGAAAACCGAGGCACCATAAACAAAATTGGAGGCACCATTTACAAAAACAGACTGCACCCCATAATAAACATTGTACTCCGACGCATTTTAATACAGAACTTGACGTTTTTTTAGTGCTAGTAAACATACAGTTTCAAAAGTGGCCACTGCAAATGTTGAAAACTACATACCGTAAATATTAGAGGTCTGTAAACCGAGGAAAGTGATCTTTAGTAGTACGTTAACGTATATAGACATCATGACGAGAAACAGCTCCACAGCTATGGCTGTTTGTATTGTATTCTTAATCAAGCTACGATGGTCTAAGAACAAGAGTTTATACGATCATGCAGAGTTCCAAGGAATTTTCCAGAATATTGTAGTGATTTTACCAGCTGAAAGCCAAGAAGACTATGATGATTAGTGAATCTGAAGCAAATAAGCATTTAATGTATATCAAGAGAAAATCTTTTAGATGTAGAGGAGTGAACACCAAAATAGACTAACGTACTTCAACCTGAAGTGTTCTTATGCTAGACAGGTCTCTTTTTGAGAAAAAGAAGCTAAGTTAAAGGATAAAAGGCTATAGACAATTTCATACATACCTGAATTTTTGAAAATCGGTTAGCAAAAGTATCAACTTATTCTATACTACTTGACAATTAATAATAATAATAATAATAATAATAATATGGGTAATCAAATAGTAAGTAGTAGTAGTAATAATAGTATGGGTAATCAAATGGTGACGAGTGAAATTAGGAAATTATTTCCTTATTTCATGAGTATACCATTTAATTACCTTTTAATATCCTGGGTGACAAATTACGCTCACAATCGTTGGTTTTTGACTTGTTTATTGTAGTGAGAAACGTTGCCATGGTAATTTTGTAATTTCACATGTGAAATTACAAATTAACGCTGAAATTTCGCGCCAAAATTAATTTGTCACCCATGATATTATAATAATAATAATAATAATAATAATAAATTAATATCTTTAAGAGGAGGCGTCTTATTACCTAGTGGTGGTTCTCAATGGGTCCTACTCCTTTAAAAAATAATGGTCTAAAATACATTTCAGATTTAAAATACAGTAAAGTAAAAAAGCTAGAAACAACTAAGGTTTAAAACTAGAACTAATATAAATATCGCCCGTGCCAATAATCGGCTTCTAATTAATTTTATTGTAACTTAAAAACAGACCAAGAACACAATTAAAACTTTATGTGAGCTAAAAAATAATCGTAACACTGAAGTAACTTTTCTTAAGCTAGCCGGTGATTCCGAAATTTTTTAAGCAGCGCGTTCAGTAATGACCGAGAAAGGCTGATTCATTCTAGTTGTACGTTGTTTTTTTTTCAGCTAAGAACTCTAAGCTATAGTAATTATAAAATCAACGTATACAAAAGCTAGTATTTCGGAATTTTTTTTAAGTAAGGTATTATGTTTTGCAATGCTGGATTAAGAAAGAAATAAATGCTTTAGAAGTTCTTTTGTGGCTGGGTGTTGTTGTTTGTTCCTCAGCTATAGAACAGGAGTAAGTAATATGTTTTGCTATGATGGATTAAGAAAGAAAAATTTCTTTAGAAGCTTATCTCTTCTTGTATGTCGGTTTTTTTTTTCAATTAAAGAATAGTATGAAATTAAGCCTTTCGGAAACGGTACTACTTTATACGAAAAGGAAGCGGTTTTTTAAAACATTTAACAATAAAAAATTGCGATAAAAAACTTCGTAAAAGCATACGACAACCGACTGCAGACCAGAAACTCGATAAAGTCTAATCACGTTTCCTGAAACATCGATCAAAATCCTCTTTTCACGTCTGATAAAGACATCTTGAATGCCTGTGAATACTTTTATAAAATATTTACAGCTCTAGTTTCCAATGTGGTGATTGCAAGGAAACTCAAAACATCTTCTTTCCAAAGACGAATCAAAATATGTTAACTCCACAGGACAAAGAAAAATGCGAAGGGCTCTTAGCTAAGGTTTTACAAGCTCTAAAAGTCACGAGCCTCAACAAAACCGCCAGGCTCTGATGGGCTGCCCGTGGAGTTTTACAAAGTGTTCTGGAGCGACATATCTGATCATCTTTTAAATGCCTTAATTACACATACCATAAAGGACAACTATCAGTAAGTCAAAAACGGGGAATAATAAAGTTAATACCCCAAAAAGATTCAGAGCCCTACTATGTAAAAAAACTGGCGACCGATAACCCTTTTGAATTGTGACTACAAAATAGCAGCAAAATCTATTGCAAACCGTCTCAGAAATGTAATCCCCAAGATTATCAATAACGATCAGACTGGCTTTCTCAAGGGCAGATTCATATATAAGATTAATGGATGGCATAATAAATCACTCTAAGTCTAACAACATTCCTCAGTGGCCTATTACTGTTTTTAATACTTTGAAAAAACTTTTGACACAGTGGACTGGCCTTTTATTTGGAAAACACTGGACTCGTTTAATTTCGGACCATCCATTACAAATTATATAATAACTCAAGTTATTCTCGCATTTTCATTGGTTCTCGCCTATGATCTATTAGAGGATAGATGCACGATTGACGTCATAATTACAAAGTTTTTCCTTCTGCCGTTTTAAAATGGCGGAAAGTTTTGAGAATCAGGATAATATTTTACGTGGCTGGGCAAAGGATAAGGTACAAAAAAGTCTTGCCTAGGCATTGAACAGGTTCGAGAAGCCAAAAGTTTACAAAGGCGAACGATTTGCAAAAGAGTCTAAACTAGACATTAAAACTCATTTCAAATGTTTCCACCAGGGAAAATACGCAAAGAGTATTTCCAGGACCGCCCACTACATCGTAGCCTCCACGAGATCAATTAGCGATTAAGAATTTACTGTTCCAAGCTTTTCCCACTTGTTGGCAAGACATGATGGAAGTGTATCAAAACGTGACCGAACGACCGTTTGGGTACACGGTCCTAGATTTACATCCTGCCAGTGACGACAGGAAACGCGTTTTTAGACACCTCTTGACGCACGAAGGATACCCGCGCTGGCATCGACGAATCAAAAAAGAGGATGTTTGATCACTGAGCAAAACTGATATATTAAATATCACTTCAATCGTTTCGGCTTATTTAAAGCAAATTGTCTTGGGTGAAGGACGACGAGAACCATGCGTACTCCTTCCACAGATATTTTTGGTCCCGAGGAAGAAAACAATGATGAAAACATAGAAGACGAAGACGAAGGAGAAGAAGAAGAAGAAGAAGAAGAAGAAGAGGAAAAAGAAGAAGAAGAAGAAGATGAGGTAGAAGAGGAACAGGAAGAAGAGGAGCCTGAAGAGGAAGAGACTAGCAGCTCCGAAGAGGAAAAAGAAGCGGACGACGACGATGAACCAGATCTATGGCGCCCGTTACGTCAAAAAGTCGGGGAAGATATCAAAGAAACCTACCAACAGTTCCTGGATAAGGGAAAACCCTAACATCATGCAGAAAATGCCGCTTTCAATGCCATTTTACCTGTAAGTAGAAAAACGCTACGAAGGATTTATTTAGAGCGTCTAAAATGGACTCGCCATATCAAACACAATGCAATACACCGAAGACTCTTCGACGCTTTACTGAGGAAGATGACATGGATTGACTAGGCAGCCGAGTCAGCAGTGGCAAAACGGAAATTTCTGTTGAACAGACTAATGAAAAAGAAATTGCTCCCTGATGATGACGGGGACGAAGAAGTAGCGGAAGGGGAGGTTTAAGCCTTAGTGTGATACACTGAATTGGCCATGTGACTCTTATAAGAGTTTGTGATTCTAGAGTTTTAATCATTATTTGTAAGACGCCACACAAGATGAATTGCTTCAATCAACGGTCGGGGAATGACAAGATAGTTGTTTGTAGGAAAGCCTACCATAAAAAGTATTATGCAAAGAACAGAGAGCAAATCCTGGCCCGGCAAAAACGATATCGTACCGAGAACGCCGAGAATCTCAAATCACGTCGTAAAAGGTGGTATGAAAACAACAGAGAAGGGCTCGCCAGCAGCCAGAGAGCCTATTGTCAACAAAACAAGGAACACATCAGAAATTACCGAAGGCAATACTGTAAAAACAACAGGGAACGGATCAACGAATATTGGAGATATTATTATGCCAAGAATAAGGAACAGATCAGGCAAAGACTTCGTGGCCAAAAAGCAAAGAAAAGTAGGTCAGAATATTGTGCGTTTTGGCGCCTGGGACCAAGAGTGTGAGAAACTAGAAACGAATCTAGTTCCCAGCGATACACTTTGTGGAGTACCGCCGGTCAAGACTTAAAGTTGTAATCAATTCTCTCTTTGGTTTTCATGCTGTTATTATTCAATAAACGTCATAAATTATGCATCAGACTCTTTGTTTTGTTTATAACCATTTCATGACATAGGTATACCCCCCTATCCTCCGTCTTTACAATAGTTCTTAACCATGTGATATCGCATACCCCCTATCCCCCATCTTCTCATTGGATACACGTTTTTATATACAGGTCTTTCAGACTTGAGCAAAATCATTTTACTTGTGACGAAGTTGGACACACTTTTTCGCATTCTTATCTTGGCGATTATGGAACTAAGTGATCAAGAGCTTAGCATCGCTTTGGAGGAATTTGAAAGGACTATGGTTGATGTAAGTGAATTATTCTTGCCACTATTAGAGAACCGACCGAACTATAATTTGTGCGGCAGATGAATCAGGAGCGATGCGATTTGCAATGTAAACTCCTATGTAAACCTGGGACCTAGTTACCAGGTTTCACTGCTGGGAGCCGCTACCGCCATCTTGAATTCTTAATTCACCTCCTGATTGGCTGAAAATAAACTCCGCCACCTTGGATTGGAAAACAATAGAGTCTATTGTTCTTGAGCATCCACCAAGGGTACTTTGAATATGTACTGGAAAACACTGAGTTGCAGCTGCCTCACAGTATTGAAGAGGGACTCTCTCTGTATAAAGAACTCCTTGAAATTGCTAACATAGATGATGTTTAATGAAAAAGAGCTGTGTGGTATCAGTAGGGGCAGGTTCACACAAAGTGTTTACTTTCATACAAGCCCATTACACCCATGGCTGATTTATACCTTGTATTTACCTCTTCAATACTGTGCAAGTAAAACTAGAGAGGTACTCATCAGACTCAACATTAAAATCTTGCAATATAATTATCCATAATCAGTGGTTACAAGTACATATCAAAAAGCAGTTGTCTTTTGAAAGCAAGTGAAAGTACTCATAGGAACAAAAACGTGATCAGTAAATTTCAACTGGACAATGTCATCAAGATTTAAGTTCATGAACAACTTCGGAATTTGCTTTCTTTCTTTGCGGAAGCAATAATATCCTCCAGTAACCAAAACCAGCAACCATAACCAAAACAGCACCACCACAAGGGCTTCCATTACTTATGACCAGGGGAGAAGGGTTGGCAAAACTCTTCCTAATAATAATTTCTTGGGCCCACTAAAAGATACAAACAACCACACAGACTAACCCCACAACAGGGCTTCTCCCCTCCAAAAAAGGAAAAGAGAACGCTCCATAATTTTGCAGACCACCTGGTCACAAATGAAACACCCTTATTGTGGAATGAGCTGCAACAGTATCGTTGCGTGATGATTTAAGAAAATGTCAACAATCTTAACCCTTATAAGCCCCACAATCCACATACAAACAGTCCTTGATGATCTTCATACATTTTCTTCCAGTAGAGCTGGAGAACTTACTAATTTAAAGATAGTGTATTCATCATTTTGTTTATTGTCATAACCTTTTCCATTGATCAAGTATTGGATATTCTTGGGAGATATTTGATGTTAGCCACTCCTGGGACTTAAAGGGTTAAGGAACAATAATATTACTGAAAGTGTTTTGTCTTAGTTTGTAATACTAGATGTTTAACATACACTTAACTTGCATTAATTATTATTAACTCATACTAATGCTTGTCAACAATTGCCAGAAATATCAACTATGGCATCATCATTAATTGGTGCACAGGAGCAGACTCTAAACAAATAACTGGATCAAATGAAAGGCTCAAACTATTGTGAAGCCCCATGCTTCTTTGTTTGAAATTAAATTTGAAAATTCCTCTGCCAGCTCATTATATGACTGATAACTTGTAGGTACTTCCAGAACAGGTCCACAAGTACGTGCTATGGGGCTGCGATGTGCTCCATCAAATGAATTAAAGGAAACAGTTATTTCTGTCACTGCAATTACATCACTACCTGTGGTAAACTAAAGAAATGCTTTCAAAGCACCTCATCAAGAGATTTTATGTAACGCCTCAAGTGATCAAAACTGCTTCGTTCTGACTCGTTTTGTGGGTTTGCCGCCAATAACTTGATAACCTTTTTTCCTGTAGGCTTCTTTGCCTCATACATTTCTGTCATAGAGTCTAGTGATCTGAACTGTGAAAAACTCTTAAGGGAACTGATAATTGGTTTCCAACAATTTTAAATATACCTAGGCTTCTGCACTAGCTCTTGATGCGCTAATTGTGAAATAATCAGTTCTATATTCTCCTTTGTTGGGTTTTTGTAGCATTTATACAAGTAGCTACTTAGTACGTCAAGTACATCATCATCATTAGCCTCTAACTTGCCCTCCTTA
This sequence comes from Catalaphyllia jardinei, assembly GCA_022496165.2. NCBI lineage: Eukaryota > Metazoa > Cnidaria > Anthozoa > Scleractinia > Caryophylliidae > Catalaphyllia > Catalaphyllia jardinei. The sequence continues at coordinate 9,971,645 of CM042751.1, forward strand.
CACTGTTTTAATGTTTCTGCTTTATCTTTGCTTATGTATAATGAAAATGCTTCAAGAAATATCCCTTGTCAGAAATATCCCTTTCCTCAAACAAACAACTACCCATGAAAACAGCTGAAAGAGTTACTAGGAAATACTTAATTTCACAAAACCCATACACCAACATTTTACCTATGGCTTCCCATTCTTGGTGCTGGTAATCATGCCTCACTGATGGCACTTTTTCGGTTGCACCAGTTGACAACGACATAAAAAATTGGTGCCAAAACATTGTAATTACATCTCGTACTACACCAAGACCTCTCCCTTCCTCAATCTCCCCACGTTCATTAATCATTACTAGATTTAAGTGAGTCCTGTAGGTAGGGATGTCCAGAACTTTGAATTCTTCTATCAAGTCTTTGAGAACTTGGGATCTATGTATAAGCACATCCTGGACAGGTCCATTACCTAACTAAAACAAACACAACATTCAATTTTAAACAAATGGGTTAGTTACCAGTAACTAATCTAAATAACCATAGTTATTAAACAAAAGAATGTAGCCACATAGTGTATAATTATACCAGTTACCAAGCATTGTAAATTGTGTCAATGAATACCCTATTAGCACATACCATTGTCAAAATCACCAAGTACATTTACATCCCTAAACTGACTTTCACTACCAGATACAGGGCATGCACTAGTCGAGTTCAAACCATCATTGCTATCTGATATGGCAGCTTGGGCAGCATCACAGTGACCAGCAGCTTGGTTGGCATTTGATGTAACACCAGGGATATCATCTGCTCTGGTAACTGATCCAATACTTTGAGTTACATTCACAGGGACAAAACCTAAAGGCAGCAATATTTATTAAAACCTGACCATCCTTTGCAGGGAATCCAGGTGGGAAAGATGGCACCAGAAAGCAACCTAACTTAGGACACTTCAGGACCACAAAATGAAGTATCAAATTAACTCCACTGCATATTTTACAGAAATGAAAACAGAGCTCGACACTGCAGTAACTTCTAATAAAAGGGCACATGAATATGAAAGTGTCACAAATTATGCACGCAATCCCATCAAATAACCATAAAGCTAATACAGAGGTGACAAATGTACAAACTAAAATTAAAACATGACATGGACAAGTTCAAAATTTAGGCACACATACCAGAAGAACTGCACTGGACTCCACTCGAAGTTGTACTAGTAAAAGATCCACTGGACGCAGCGACAGAAGAGGAAGTGTCAAATCCTGGGAATATATCCCTGTCATCATTACCAAGGTCTAAGTCATTCAACTATTCATCACTCAAGCCCTCTAATTCTGACGTGCCAGTCTGCTTGGGTTCATCAGTGTTTGAAGCATCTTCCTTGTACTTTTCCAATGTAAATGGCTCCTTTGTCCCGGGAAGAGTGCTCACTTCGCTTCCATCTGGAAAGCACAGTTTATAAGTCTTGTCATTTCTGAAAGTACGGTCGTAAGAACTTCGTTTCTTCAAGGCTTCGTCAACTGAGACATGTTCTTGACTTTTAGGGGAAGGGGCTTGCCTCTCACAGGTTTGAAAACGCCGCACAACAGACAACCAATCCCAATGGTGATGGTTACAAATTCGTCCATCTTCGCTTTCTTGGAGTTGGAATTCGGCGGGTCTAAAACGCAGGTCACAGGTCACGGGTCACGGGTCACAGGTCACGGGTCATGGTTCATGGGTCACGGGTCACGGGTCACGGGTCAAGGGTCACGGGTCAAGGGTCACGGGTCACAGATCACAGGTCACGGGTCACAGGCAGCTGATATTTATTTCTTTACTTTAATGAAGTAATCGCTTTTTTCGTAACACAACAATAGTCGCACTACATACATAAATGTAAAAAAACGAATTAAGCCTCAACGGTCAATCCCATATATAAAACAACGTTAACAAGGTACATTTTTATATGTTTTATCTACAAGAGCAAAACAGAGCAGAAAAGGAAACAGGGACTATGGAACTACATCGGTAAGTAACCGATATGAAGTTGGGACTTTACTCACAATGGTAACGGATATGAAATTCAAACAACTTTTTGACCTAACTTCACTGACAACTATTACTCTGAACATAGTATTTCTTCAAGTCCACATACATAGATGCAAAAATGAAATATGCTATAACAACCAATTGAATATAAACAACAACAGTGGATTCAGGATTAATCTCTTGTAGGAGCCGAAAAAATAATCTTAAGGTCCGGTCATACGGGCAACATTTTTTTTCAACTTGTCTGCAACATTGTTGCACTGCAAGTTGAAACCCTCTGTTGCGCGTATTACCGTCTGCGTGACCAACTTGTCTCGCAACAAAACATAGTGTTGCAAATTTGCGGAATCGTGCGCGTATGATTTGCTTTCTGTTGAGAAAAGTATCCCCGCTGATCCAAAAGAAAGAGCAACCACCACCCATCAATGCTGTCCGACAATTCAGCCAGATAAACGTCTAGCTGTAACGCTACGTTATTTGGCAACGGGAGAAACTTCCCTTGAGTACTCGTTTAGATTTTCATGCCAAACAATTTCTTCAGTTGTGTCAGAAACAAGCCGTGCTCTGTACAAGGTAGGCAGCTCTTACAATCGTCGAATTATCTATATAACAGGGTCGAAATTTACATACTTGACTTTTAATTTAATTTCCTATACTACAGGTACTCGCTCCAGAATATCTTATAAAGTACCAAACACAGAAAGCGAGTGGGACGTAGAAGCAAACAAATTTGAAGCAAGGCGGAATTTCCGAATGGTATCGGAGCTATTGACGGGAAACGTGTCATCGTGCAGCAGCCATCTTGCTAGATATTAATTTTTGCGATTTATGGAAAGTCCGGCTGAATTGAAATCCAAACATTTTTGCATTTTTCTTTAAACTGTATGCAATTTATAAGTGAAACAACATATAGAGATGTGAAACACACTAATCCAGTAACGAGTTTGTGCTTTTGTAATGTTTGTATGTATAGTTTGCATGTATACTAGAGATGTTTGTACGTATAACTTCGCAAGTAAAGTAGATTTTTCCGGATCGTAAAAAAACCTCAAAAAAGGGTAAAAATAGACCAGTGACCCGTGACCCGTGACCCGTGACCCGTGACCTGTGACTTGTGACCCGTGACCTGTGACTCGTGACCTGTGACCTGTGACCTGCGTATTAGACCCGCCGCTTGGAATTAAAGGTGGTTTGCCTCTCTTTCGACTTTTCAGATATGAATTTCTTGAAAGAGGACACTCGACTAGCTGAAGAGGAAGAAAAACTTATACCGCACTTTGGGCAAAACTTGTGGTCCGCTCTTCTCCAACCACCACAACTGTGACAAAACATGGCGGCAAAGATGGGGCACAGCGAAGGTTCCATGGGGCCAGAGTCCCAAGTTCTGGTCGGTTTCAGTGTCAGGGTTAGTTATCAGTGCTTTGAAATTTTGTTGTGTTTTAGTTTGCGTTTGTGTATCAGAGAATTTTGTTGTGTTTTGGAAAAGATTGTTGGATATCAGGAAATTTCCTTGTGTTCCAAAAAAGATTGTTGCGTTCCCGAATAGATTGTTGTGTTCTGCAAAAGATTGTTGTGTTCTGCAAAAGATTGTTGTGGACTACAAAAGATTGTTGCCTTCTCCAAAAGATTGTTGTGTTTCAGAACAGAAACTGAGTTGTGTTTTGCCCCTATGGGCCACCGTAGAAATGCAACATTGGTGACAACTATTACAAAATAAAGTGAAAACTAACCTGATCATGGTCATGATTGTTGTGACAAAACTACGGAAGCCGGCGGATAAGGGGCAATCCCAAAATGTTACAGGCGGCACAACTAAAAAAAAACGTTAGAAGGGAAGAAGACTTCTCCTTACCTTATGAATTAATCGCACCGAGAAAACAAGTCGAAATAATTCGCGACCGTGAATTTCCCTTTCGTAAACGGTCGATGCCATTTTCGCGACACTTGGGAATTTTTTCTAACTGTAAACGAATTTTTCTCTACTAAATTATAGAGAAAGGAAAATTTGCAAGTACAACCTAGTATCGAATAGGCTGTTGTACATTATGCTTTTATTTCCCCACTAAAATGCTCCACCTTAATGCTCCATTTTTTCCACTAAAATGCTCGGTTCCCCCAAAAAATGTCACTAAAATGCTCGATTAATGCTCACACATAGGGGTTTTGAAATTTTCATAATTTTAACGTCTCAGCACAATTAACAGTTCAGAGTGCTTAACAAAAACGAATATAAAGTTAACAACAACGCATATAAAAGGTTTAATACACCAGAAGATAACACTCAAAATGATCTGTTGTTCTGTTAATCCTTTGTCTCCTTTCCGACTGTGATACTTAGATAAAGAGGCTAAGTTAAGTCTTCATTTTCAGGGAAAAAATAGTTTTATTTCTATATTCTGTGGAAGTAATATCAGTTTTCCAGGAAAATGCCACTAAAATGCTCAAATAATGCTCAATGCTTTTGCCTCACTAAAATGCTCGAAAAATGCTAGCATAATGTACAAAAGCCTAGTATCGAACCCAGAACATCTTCTTCCCGACATCCCTCTTATACTACTACACTACTAGGTTGATCCGCCAAATCTCCCCAAAATTTAATTATAAAACGTGACATTCTTAAACATTACTATATTATATGGCTTGTGTTTGTAGCCAATATAACGCGCGCTCTGATTGGCTAAGTGTAGCTTAACGACAGGGCATTATTCTCCCGTAATGCCCACGGGCCGATTACGGATTATGCAAATTAGGAAAGGAAAAATCACGAAAGGTTATCCAAATCTAGGCCATATTTCCTTTATTTACATTGAAAATCGTTGTGAAACAAGACGATGAGTGACATTTAACATTCAGAGAGTTAATTGCGTTCGACGAAGTGGAATGCAATCCTAATTTTTGCCTATGACTCTGCAGAGTTGGTTGTCCTGTGTAAGGTTCTTGTCTGGAAAACCCACATTCCTGTAAGGGCACGAAAATGGCCACCCCGCTTAATTTTTGCAGGGGCATGCCACTACATAGTTACTAACTATGTCACGACATAGTTATTAACTACGGTCACGGCCAGTAAACTGGTACCGTAACTGAGACATGTGATAATACATGTGACGAACATGTGAGCACGTGAGCAGGCCATGTAGACTTTGGACTCTCTTTCCATGCGCTCTCGATCACAGAGGAAGCGCTGGATACTTTTGCCGTGGGATTTTGAGGCTGAGTAGTATTATATTCAATAGTATGATGTTATTTAAACGTTCTTTCGGGCTCACGAGGAACTTGTTTATTTTATAAGATGCGTAAGAGTGAACCTGAGCCTGAGAACGGAAATGTAAATACGGTATACTTTGTATCAGGCCACAGGCTCTCCAAGCTCAAAATACGTGGTATGTGCGACAGCTTGTGTATATAGAGAATTACATGGGAAAATCACCGATCGTAAAAAGAATTGTGTAAATGTCTATCTCATTTGAAATAAAGTTTCCCTACCTCAAATGTGTGGCAAACTTGTCTCTTGTGCCGATTTTAGAGCCATTCTGACCCCGTTTAGTGAAGGTATTTGAAACCGTTACTCTTCCCTCTAAAAGAATGGAAAGGCAGACCACTCGACCCATCGCTGGCCAGACGTCACTCCACGAATCGCTTTCTCCTCAAAAGGAAAAGTCCCGAATAATAACAACAGTTCCATAAAGCCCAATAAATTTCACTCCAAATACGTGTGCTTCGGCGCGCGCTCACAGCACGACCCTCCACCGGAGGGAAACATACATTTTGTCGCGAATCAAGTGTCCCACTAAGGCTCCCAAGGCAGGCCAGCGGAAATACTCGAATAAGTCACACGGAGTTTGTTTACGATGAACGAGCACGCTATTGCAAATGTGTACTTATATTTGAGCTTCCTGCTTAGAATAATGTTCGTAAAAAATATACTTTACAAATTACAAGTTAATAATGTGAGAATATTTAGCACGAAATCTGAAGGCTGATGTAAATATTTTAGTCCTATTAAACTTGTGAGTCGGAACCTGGCGCCGTCACGCGACGTAGTTTGTACCGAGACCTGTTCAATCAGAATGGCATGGGATTTGTCACTGAAATATCTTTCTTTAAAACTCCGGTTGTTGATGAAAAAGGTTGGTTTTTAGAAGTTGAAACTCAGCTAGGGAAATCATTTAAGGTATCTGTATAAAAGTTTATACGGCGTCAAACGCACTCTCATAATCTTTGATTACTGCTAGTTATATCACTGTTTTAAGGAAAAAATTACGAACGAGTATCGGCAAATTACGAACGAGTTAATTGGTCAGGGAAAAATTGAATTAAGCTTATTCAAACAAAGAGAAAAACCACGAAAGGAAAGGAAAACTGCCTGTGAAATGAAAACATTTCAGCGATATTTGTCGTCAATAAACAAAGGAAGCATAGCAGGAGTTTTGGACTTACCGGCTATTGACCTTGACCACTTAATTATTGGCAAAGCTTTTTTTTATAGATATTGGAAAACGGATGGTGACCGGATTATGAACCTGACACCCTGTCGGGTTTGCAACGAAGTATACAGAGGTTCCTTTCCGAAGGGAGGTCTCCTTTCACTGTCTTTTCACCATTCAAAAGGCAATAGCAAAGCGCACAGATGACGTCACGAAAATTTACCCCCCGTCGTGACTCAGACAAACAAACCATTTCATGGGCTACTTCTTTGAGAGCGACGTATGGAACAACGGCGCTCGAAAACTCTTCCACGCGATACTCAGCGACTAATTTCCCAATTTGATGGCCTCTCTAGTTTAAAATGTTGGAGAAAACCCACAACATGTACTTTAGAATAAGGAAACTACGGAGTTTGAAGGAAGGCGGCAAAATATGATGGGCTACTCATGTATGAAGACTGTTTACGAACACACTCCTTACCTCCATGACAGAGAAAAATATTATTATTGTACCCGGCATTCAGGTGCATCACCCACAAGAAAGTCGGCAAGCCAGGTAAAAAAGGTAACTCATAAACAAACAACCGTAGATCCGATTCGCTGCCGTGATGAAACTGGCCCGCTCCGTCTTCGCACATAAAAAACAGTTTTACTCGCTGTGCTATTTAGTACACATATCGCACCAAGCATACAGCAGATATAGCTATGAAATATATGCAGTTGAGATCTGCTTACGGTCACAGCTTTGTTTATGCGGTCGAATAAATGGCTCTATTAATATCATGGTCCTCCAAATTGCACAGTACACAAAATTCTGCTCTGTAGAGCGGGCTGCTCGGCTGGTCGAGTTTGGGAATTTCTAGCATACGATAAGTCTTCTCTTGAAGAACCCGATAAACAACAGATAGGTTTCTTCGTGACACGTTTCACTGAGAAGTATTCTGATCGGTTAGTCGCAACCGCCTCTCTAAAAGTTCTCGACTGCCGGACTGGGATCTGTCCGCATGTCACTGCGGCTTTGTAAGATCCTCGTGCAATTTGTGACATTTATGCTCTTTTCTGGACACCTCGGAGTCAGTTTTATACTACCCACGGCAGCAGTGTTTGCTTTATGACATTATTTTCGCTAACCAAAATCTTAGACCACCAATCTTTCCTTTTTTGCTGGATTTTCTGGTCTAGAAGACAACGCGCTCATAGAAAACCTTCTACAGAACTGCAATTCTTGTCTGAGTCATGTGGGGGGTCTTTGGAGATGTAATCTATTTTTAGAAACTGTGCGCTTCGCTATTGGTGACACCAGAGCAGTACAACAGTCAACATCAACAAATTCAGGCTCTTGCTGTAACACAAGCCAGTTTATCAACATCTTCAGCCGAGGGTTTTTTTTATCCGGTGTGGACATAGCAGCATCTCTGAGCGCCAGTTAAAGACCTTTAACGGGCCAGTAACTATAATTCAGGAAACTCAGAAAAGGCGAAGAGTTTTTCATCGAAAGTGACGACGAAGAGTAGTGCTGATTCCGTTTAAATTGTATTTTCTTTTACCGACACGGCCGCACGGCTTTTGAGCAAGTTTGAAGCACTTTTCTGCAGGAACATGACGTTAGGCGGTTGATTATTGAGAATGTCGATGAAATTTCTCTCGTCATATAGTAACACAACTGTACTAAAATACTTTTTGTGGCCGCATTGATCATTGTTTTCCACAAATAAATATATTCTTGACGGAGTACGCGTTAGTTCGCTGTATTCTGTTGTGTAGTTTGACGGATTGGAAAGATGAATGAATAGATAAGCGCGCGCATCACCGGATGTGAAGTAACGACCTCCCCTTGAATTAAGATTTTTTTGTTTAAAAACGGCCTTGTTAGCCATATAATAAACAACTTAATAACCTCGACCGTTCGGTCGTTACGGGAAAATCTCAAACCTCAGCCTACCGTATTGACCTCGCTATCGCTCGGTCAATACGGCAAGGCCTCAGTTTGAGATTTTCCGGTAACGACCTCACTCTCGGTTATTAAGTAGTTATCAATAATACAGTTGTCCCAAACATCAAATAAGAGCTAACAGCAAGCAAACCTACGGTGGCCCAGAAAGGTCAAACACAAATAAAAAAGAAAACACAAATTAAAAAAAGAAAACGCAAATAAAAAAAGAAAACACAAATTTAAAAAAAAAGAAAAAAAAGGACAAAGTAAAGTTAAAAACACAAATAAAAAAGTAAAACACAAATAAAGTAAAACGTAAATAAAAAAGCAAAACGCAGATAAAAAAGCACAACGCAAGTGACAAGGAAGAGCGGGACCTGGGTTCTCAAGCTTCGTGTTGTTCCTATGCGAAGTACATTTCCGCATGTAGTTGAAAATGGACAGTAGAGAATTACGACTACTCATAGAACGTTATTTTCATCTTGGATTCGAGAACCAAGTCATTCTCGACTTCCTAAAAAATCGCCATGGAATAACAATAAGTCTTTCAACTTTAAAACGCCGGCTTCGTGATTATGGTCTTAAGAGACGTGGCGCGCAGATCGAGGATCAAGAACTCAGGAAAATATCGCTGCGGGAAATATCTGGGCCTGGATAGCTTCGAGGGCAGAGCAGTCTGGCACTCGCTAAGATTAAAGCATCACATTCATGTGC
>CM042751.1:9981130-10010769 GCA_022496165.2 Catalaphyllia jardinei
TGCTCTGTACCCTCGAAGCTACCCAGGCCCAGATATTTCCCGCAGCGATATTTCCCTGAGTTCTTGATCCTCGATCTGCGCGCCACGTCTCTTAAGTGACATCATATTCCGATTTTTCAATGTTTCTTATTATTTTTACACTTAGATACCTGAAATATCAAAAATATGGGTAAAGTCATCTTATTTGTTATCCTTTCTCATGAACTAGTAACAAGGAAACACTTGTACACCGAGAAAAAGCAATAGGAAACAATAAAATTTAAAATGGTTGTCCGCCATCTTGGATCCGCCATCTTGGATCCGCCATCTTGGATCCACCATCTTGGATTTCCGTTTTTTTGTTAAAATTATGATTTAAAGCAACTTCCAAAGGGAGAAAAGCTCAGAATGTATAAAAGAAGTGTCAAACTAATGTTTATTACCCAAACAAATGACTTTGGAAGTGTTATTTGGAAAACAGAGCAGCATATTTGTTTGGATTAACGTAATCATCAGCAGGTTTGGGCTCGAAAGGTTTAGCAGTAGTCCTGAAGATATACATTTCTACACTGGGTTCCCTGACAACAAGACACCTGTGGCATTTTGGCATTACATTGAATCTAATGCAGCGAACTTGACGTATGATAGCAGTGCAAGGGATGTCTCTGGTTCTGTTTCAAATGTTCCATTTCCATGTTTCAATGCAACTGGAAAGAAATTCCCGGGTAAAGGAAAGTAGTATAGGAATTGGGGGTACGAGGACATCCTTCTGTGAGAGGGATTTTAGCGTGGGCTAACAAAAGGCACGCGGCCTGTAAAATTTTAGCGTACGCTGAAAATTGTTTATCTTTTTTTGGTCACTCAGTATTTTCTTTTCCCAAATTTATTAAATAAGGCTTTAAATATTGCAAAGTTCCATTCTGGGGAATCAAATTCAATATTTTGGTAAGGTATTTCTTTCTTTTCTTTTACTTCTTTGTTTTTTAAGTAACTATCATGAAAATTTTTAAAGGTAATACTCTTTCCAAAATTATCATGACACCCATTATAATTCTTTTCATATGCATTAACGTAATCATCAGCAATTTCTTCTTTCATTGAGATTCCACTTACTTTTTCTTTTAATCGAACACCTGTTTTACCAATTGAATATTTTTTTACCATTCTTTTTGTGTTTTGTCTTGCTCTCTCTGTGTCTTTGTTATAGTAACCTCTGTTTTTTCCCATTTAATTAAATACTGTTTATCATTTTTCAGCTACAGACGCTTAATCACTGTATTTTTTATAGAAATCTTTTATATACTTATCAACAAGAGGACAAACATCAACAAAAAAGTTATCAAGATTACTGATGTCATTGATCAAATCTTCATTGTCAAAATGATCAAGTCTTAGCGCTCTCTTGATTCTGACTAATAAATGCCCATAACTTTGATAAGCATATTTGCAATTATTCATGTTTTCATTGACGTTTTTAAAATCAAGTAAAATTTAGATTAATATCGAACCGGCTAGAGTAAGAATAGTCAAAACAGACCCTGAGACAATTAGCGAAGCGATCCCACCGCCAGCAGTCACGCTTGAAAATAACCTTGATCCATATCTGATCATCATGTAGTGTTTATGAGCTTTTTTGTATAAAAACCATTTTTGATGAACGGTTTTGTAATAGCCCATTAGTTCCTCAATTTGTCTATCGTCTAGGTCGGGTGAAATATGATTGAAATCACAAATTTTTCTCGTCATATTTATAAATAAATTTTGGAATTTATATATAAATATGCTATAAAAAAATAAAAAATATTCTGAAATATAAATATTATTCTAATTTTTCAAAATAATATTTATTTCCATCTAGCTTACTCTTAGCTGTTTTTTGTATACCTTTTAATACATAACTGATTGAAGCACGATAGATATCTAAACTTTTAGCACATTTTGTTAGACTCGGATAATCAAAAGATTCTTCAGTTTTTAAATTAATCGCTCTGATAGCTATTGCTGGCCAATTTTGGCCTTTTATTTTCTCTTTTTTTATATTTTCACTCTGTGTGATTAATTGTAAATTTTCTATTCGATTATCAGTTCTGTTGTTATTAATATGGTCGACAACTAATTTAAGATCTTTTATCTCTCCATTAAAGCACTCATAAATAAATCGATGTTTCATATAATCTTTTCTATTACCTTTAAAACTGATACATATTTTCAGATAACCATTATTACCTAAATTACCAACATCTCGCTTATTTTTAATACGTGTTACTATTCCTTCAGAATTAGCTTCATAACTATCATAGATCGGGTGTTTACAAAGCTGACAATCGTTTGACATTATAATAAATTATTCTTTTTCAATTTTTTTAACGAGTGCTTGTTGAAGCCTGACGACTGTATCTTCTAGTGTCTCGACTTTATCTTTCAATTCTACAAGCTCAGGTTTATCTGCTTTTAAACCTAAAGCTTTATTAACATTCATTTGATTAGCTTTTTTTGTCAACTCATTATTGACATACGTTGTACCAACTTTTGTTTTTAATAAATCCGTGACAAATTTTTTAGTTGCAGCATCATTATTAAGGACAGGAGCTGCGAAATTAGTCATTCGTTTATCTTTTAAATGGTAATGTCCATCAACAGTCAACGCAAAACCGATGCCTCGTTCACCTCGTTTTTTCTCTGCTTTCGCTTCTGGTTCCTTTTCATTACTATAACCCATATATTATAACCATAATAATATTTTTTAAATGATTGTCCCTTCATTCCTTTCATATTCTCGAACATCTCCATAAGCTTCACTATTCACATCATAGATATTTTTTGTTACTAAACCTCTCTGAACAGTGAAAGGAGAATCTGAAACATAAATTCTTGATATATGTTTGTTTGGATCTTTAATATCATGATGAGAGACAGAGATTGGTGTAGTAGGGTCACTGAAAATAATTTCAATAGTTTCATCTCTAATTACTAACCAAAATCATAATTGTTTTCCCGTTTATCTTTATTAGGAATATCAATTATTTTTAAATTTGGTTCATTAAGAAGAGGATTTCTTGAAACCTCTACTATATCTTAAGTAACAAAAATATTAATGCTCTCAGTTCGGTCACTCCATTGTAAAATTATTATCATAGCATCACTTGTTGATGCATTATGCTGAAAGGTTAAATAAAAAGTCACATCTCCTTTGTTAGATAAATCAGGTTGATATGAGTAACTATTTTGAGTTCTACCTTCATTAGAATCAGGGAAATAAAGCTCTTTGATTAATAATAATTTTGATTCATTTCTTATTAAATTTCTATATATAGCTTTAATTAAATAACTATTTTTTTTAATTGCGTTTGTAAATCTGCATGAATTGTTGCTATAAAACTTTGTAAATTAGAGACAGAAGTTTGAAAAGATTTTTTAAAATCATTTAACTGTTTAAGATCGATAGCATCACTATCTTCATTTCCATGAGAGAGATTTTTAATTTGTTTGTTATTCATATCAATAGGAGCTTCAAAAACTACGTTTTGTTTTTCAATATAATAAATTCTATCCCAAATTCTTACGTCTACATCATTTTGTGTACCAGAAACACCATAAACCACGACATAGATTTCAGTATCAACCTGATAAACTTCACCAACTCGGTTTTTTAAAGCGATATCAACGTCCAAATCATCAAAACTAGGGTTAATGATAGCTTTATAAAAATTAATGATTGACCGAGTATGATCGCTAGAAACTTTCGTATTAATTTTACTGACTGCTAGCGTGCCACTACTAGCACCTATTGTTAATTGATCCATCTCTATTTTAGTAGAAGGATAAATTTCAAAGGCAACGGTGTAATAGCCTCTAGGTAAATAGTGTACTGTAGTAACCGATATCAGAATCATAGTCAATTTGGAAGAGATAAGTATTCTGATTAACTCTGTGAAAGTCTTTATATACAACTCCTACTTTATGAATGTCATCATCATCTTCTTTAAAAAGGTCATCATCCATTACTTTTAAAAATACATTTTCTTTCCGGTATGTCATGATTGATGCTTCTTCTGAAGCTTTCAACTTTGTGTCAATGATACCTGAAATGATTGAGTTGCTATCATTAATAGTCTTATTGACAAAATTGACTGATGTTGCAAAATTATTATTAGATGGTAATGGATCTTTGAGACCAATAATACTCTTACTATTCATATCTAAATTACCTGTCATCTTTTCACTACCGTCTTTTGGTAATAGCTTATCTTCAGTCTTTGCTATTTCTCTCACAAGATAGTCTCGTGTCGATTTTAACAATTCAAAATTAACTCCTTGATGTTTGATTTGTTCATAATTTGGTGTCTGCCCATCGTCTTCAACTACTGTCTTTAAATTGTTAATATAGTTATCACCCATACCTAGATTACCTTCCATTGAACGATCACCAGATAATGGAAAATAAGTTGCTTTAGCACCACCAACAGTTAAAGCAGCATCATCTGCAGAAGAACTTCGGATTCCAGTAATAGTGTGATTACCCATATTAAGATTACCAGTCATGGATTTAGTTCCATCTAATTTTAGGACATCTGTATCAGGTTTTGGTAATTTGCCAATTTCAGTGTCAACATATTTTCTTGAGACCAAATCATTTTCACCAAAAATACCATCAAAATAAGGCTCACAGTTTTTGATTACCTTTTGTTTTAAATCATAATAATTTTCTTCTGGGTCTGTTTTAAGAAATTTATGATTTAGATATTCTTTATTGACGGCGCTTTTTAAATCTTTAGCGCGGTAATGAAGCGGGTCGTGGACTTTGTAATCAGTTAAATTTTCCAAAGAGAGAATATTTTTAGAACCTATATTTAAATTACCAGTCATCGCTCCGCTTCCATTAAGCTTTAAATATCTATTATCACCAAACCCAAGTGTTACAGGCTGCTGTGTTCCAGTAGGGTTTGGTAGACTATAAATTCGATTGTTATTCATATATATCGAGCTACTACCACCATTTCGCATCGTCAATCTTCCACATTCATTGATTCTATTATTATTCATATTTACCTACCTACCTACCATAGCTCTACTACCGTCACGAGGAAACAATTTGTCATCTCCATTATCCACATATGATTTACTAGCTTTATCAGCAATAGCAATATCTTGCTTTGCGTTTTCTTTGTCAACGTATCCTTTATTAGTAGCATCAGCGTCATCTTCTGGATGGGCTAAATCACTAGTTTTGTTATCATTTAAATTTAAATTTTCAAAAATAGAGAATCTCGTGATTATCATCAACCTCACTTAAATTGAAAATATTATGGTTGTAATTAGTCGATTCTTTACCATTAATTACCCTTGAATAAATTAATTCGACATCTGGTTATTGAGAGTGCAGGCAAAATTATCTATGATACTGATAATCTTTATCTAGTTACTTTTGTAAAAAATCTCTTATAATACTCAGACGATTATGCACGTAGTGTAACTAAAAATAGTCTTTGGTATCTACATAGTGCTGAATCTTCAGTTGCTGCAGCTAACCCTAATTTCGAAGCAAGACGCTTATTAACAGCAAATAGACAACCAGTTAATGTAACTATTCCATTAAACAGATACTCCTTTCTCGAAGAATTAGAAGGACGTATGTTACCACCTATGCAACTTGACTTTGAAATAGACTTAACACCTGATGCAGAAGTGCTACATGGAGCAGCTAATACATTTAGATTAGTCATTGATCGTTTTTACCTTTGGGTTCCTCGATTACAACCTAGAGATGCTAAATTTATCTCTGAATTCCAAAAATCAAGTAAATGGAAATACCTTCGTGAATTATACCAGAGATCAGATTTGTCAAATATAAGTGGCGATTTTAGAATCTCAGCGTCTATTGACAAAGTTAAATATGTCTTTATCTATTTACAGAGACAAAAGAGTAATCTAATGACAGCTAATCCATATATCTACGATACATTTAAACTTAATACAGGTGATGATAATAATAGCTTCCTAAGGCAAGCTGTTGACTTGAATATGGTGATGGCATCTATCCAGAACGTGATTTTGAAAGTGACAGTAAAGCAAGAATCTTTTCTAATTTAATGAATTATTCTTGGAAAAAGAATGATTATAATACTGTCACTCAGCTAAATGTCGCTAATTTTACAAGTTTGTATCCTCTCATCTTTTTTGATCTAAGTTACCAGGCTGAGGGAGTAAGTAGAGATCCTAAACAAGTTATGTTAAAATACCAAATTAACACTACTCATGGTGATAATTTTCGAGTGCATGCAATTGTTCTTTATGAAAAAGATGTCGTTGACAAAGTAGGAGATCAACTAGTTATAGTCTAAAAGGAGATTGCACCAGAATAGATATAAAATAAAATAAAAATATTTTAGAAAAAAATATTATATTTATTATATGCCTAGTCAAAAAGAAAGTCAAAAAGAAAGTCAAAAGAGAGATGTACAAATTGTCAATTTCCTGGTTATTTATACGAGTGAGATAACTTTCGGAAAACCAAAAGCCAACAAATACAATGGAAGTCAAATTGGCATATTATACGGAGGAAGGAGTTAATGGACTCTCTAAAGAGAGAGAGTATCTAGATTATCCATGAAAGATGGAATTTACTCTATTTTACAAGAATGACAAGCTAGAAACTAAATTTTTTGATTGGAACGGAAATAGAGTACCTGATTATTCAAAAGTAGGTCCAAGATCTACAGTAAAATTTGTTGCAGCCTGGTTCTCTCTGTCTACTGGAACATTTGGTTTAACATTAAAACCTAAATTAATGCAAGTAAGGTTTCGACCAGAAGAGAATCAATTCCATACTTGTCTATTAGACAGTGATGAAGGTACTGATGAAGACCCTGATGAAGAGATTGAGAAACCTGATTTATTGGACGGTGAGTCAATTTAAGTAAGATTCCGCTAACTCTCTGAATAAAAATTATTTATGATTTAGAGAAAAAAAATCATAAATAATATAAAATGACTGAATTACATAAAATTAATGTCAGGCTCTCTGAAGGACAAAAGAGAAAATTAGCGAAATCGTATGGAGATAATGAAGAAGTTTCAATTAGATTAGCTAAGGATGCTTTCGCTGGTAATGATACTTTAATGGTTCCATCCAATACAGTTAAAAGACTTGCAAAGAGTAAAGCTGGAGGTACTGGATTGCAAATAAAAATTTCGGAAGGGAATGTTAGTAAACAAAGCGGCGGAAGTATTTTTGGCAGTCTGTTGCCATTCCTAAGAACGGTAGCTCCAACTATTGGGAAAACATTAGGATTATCTGCTTTAGCTGGTTTAGCAAGTGAAGGAGCAAGTCAGATAGTCAAGAAAATAACAGGTGGTCAGATCTTTCAAGTACCAAATAAGGAACTTTTCAGACTTGCTATGACGAGTCATCTCTTAAATAAAGGACAAATTAGAGATTTAGCTAATGCTCAACAATTAGGTTGAGACCTATTATTTAAAATTACACAAAACAAGTAGGTAATGGCATAGGAAGTATCACTGCTAGTATTGGTATCCCTCTGATTTTAGATGCTATTAAAGGCCGTAGTGCTGGACGCGGTGGACCCAGGGTTGGTAAAGGTAAATATGGTTGTTCGGGACCAAAAATTGGTGCACCACCGCCATTTATAGGTAGTTGGCCTAGTACAAGCGGGCGAGGTAAAAAAAAAAGACCAAAGATAAAGGTTTACTACTACGCAAAAACAGTCCGTTCAACAGCATTCCTCTGATAGGAGATATACTCTAAAATTCAGTAATTTTGATCTGCTAGAATGGTGCCAATATTTAGGGATTCCTATTAATAACGTTTTGAGTCGTGATCAATATCAACCTCATAATCATCAACAAGCTATTTTCATTTATAATTTAGAGCCATCTTACATGTCTGGCTCTCACTGGGTTTCTACTTTTGTAAAAAGTAATGTAATTAATTATTTTGATAGCTTTGGTTTGCCACCAATTCAGGACATAGTTGATCATGCTGTGAGAGAGAATCTAACTCTCTTACATCAAATCAGCAACTACAAAATCTTTATACTTCTACTTGTGGATTCTACTGTTTATATTTCTTGAATTAAATGAACAAAGGAAAAGATTATTTTGATTTGTTACAGGTTTTTTCTTTTGATACTAATGAGAATGAGAAGTTTATTGAGGAATATTTTAAGCATCTCTAACTAAAAAAATTGTCACTAGTTAGATCGATAAATATTATTTTAAAAAATTAGAATAATATTTATCAAACATTATTCCATTGTAATTTGATCATTTTCTCTAGTTCTAGTTTATATTGATCCCTCCGATATTTTGCAACTTTCTTTTGATTAGAGCAACATAAGAAAAATAGTTTTCGATACAGAATTTTATAATGCTTATACATAGCTTCTAATCGTGTTATTTCTTTCCCTATTTCAATATTATTCATTATATTTATATTTTAGAATTTTTTAAATATAAATCATAGATGAAAAGTTATTGTGTCAAGCAGATAAAACAAACTGAGTGTGTTCCTGGCAGTGAACAATATGTCAAGACCACAAATGGTCGAAATGCTATGAAATGTAAATGTGCTGAATGCGGTATAACCAAGTTTAAATTTCTCAAGGTAAGTACAAAAGGTAGAGGACTCTTATTAGGTAAGAGATCACCATTTAGACATATTCCTCTTTTAGGTGCTACTTTATAATACAAGCACTATTTTAGGTGCTTATATATAGACGCTAACATATTGCGTTAAACAGAGAGAAAAGACTGAATGTGTTGGAGGATCTGAACAATACGTAATCACTAAAAATGGTAGACCAACACTGAAATGTATTTGCTCGGATTGCGGTATAACTAAGTTTAAATTTTTATCTCGGAAAGAAATACAAGGATCTGGATTTGATGAATTGATTGTTAAAGGTTTAGCTGCTTGCGCTAAAGGTTTATTTAACTTAGGTCGAAGAGGAGCTAGCGAAGCAATCAAATCAGATTCTGCTAAAAATAAATTCAAACAAATAGGAAGAAAGTATTTAGATCAAGTTATTGATTCTGTTACTGATGATGTATCCAAAAAGATAGCTGGCAAAGGAGTCGCTCAAGCGGCGCGACCGGCCTCGGGTAAGGGAGTAGATATTCATAAAGCTATTAGGAAATTACCAAAACCGAAAGGCGGATGGACCTTACCTGGACATAAATATTACTGGACCATACAATGATTTTGATAAGCAAGTCAAATATGATAAAAATACTGGTGAAATATTAGAAATCTATGACCAGCCAACTGGTAAAACAGATGCCATAGCTATGCAGCATGATGCTGATTACAGCATATGCGGAGATGATAAGGAGTGTAAACATAGAGCAGATAAAAAATGGTCAAAGCTCTTGATGCTGTGCCTTGGAGTGAGAGACAATGGGGTACTTGGCTAGCTCGAAATACAATTAATACAAAAAGAAAGTTAGGTTTAGGAACAGGTAAAAAAGGAACGACCAAAATTTAAGGTGGGAAGAAAAATTGGCTGATGAGTTGCATAAACCTATTAAACGTAATTTTACTAAGAGAAGAGTAATTGTTCATCATGTAGATGATATTTGGTGTTCACACTTAGTTGATATGCAAAAATTAAGTAAATGGAATAAAGGTTACAAATATCTTTTGATGGTCTTAGACCTTTTTAGTAAATATGGTTGGATAGTACCTTTAAAGACAAAAACAGGTTTAGAAGTCTCTAAAGCTTTCGAAAGCATTTCCCCAGAGGCTAAACCCAAAAAGTTATGGGTTGATAAGGGAAAATAATATTATAACAAAAAAGTGCTAGATCTATTAGCTAAAAATAATATCGAAATCTATTCTACTGAAAATGAAGAAAAGATGGAACAGAGCTATTAAAGAAAAAATGTACAAGAGATTTACTATGCAAAATAACACTGTCTACATTGACATTTTACCAAAACTACTCGCTCTTTACAATAACAGCAAAAATAAATCCATAGGTATTACTCCAAATGGAGCTAGAAAACCAGAAAACTATGGAAAAGTTTATTTAAAAATCAACCTAGCTAATTCGTATGGCAAAAAGGGACCTATCTTTCGGAAGGGTGATAATGTCAGAATAAGCAAATACAAAAGGAAGACTTTTGATAAAGGATACACACCTAATTGGAATGAAGAAGTATTTCTTATAAATGAAATTAGACCCACTAATCCGATTACTTACAAGATAGAAGAGTTAAATGGTGAAGACATTAGAGGTACTTTTTATGAAGAAGAGCTACAAAAGACAGATCAAACTATTTTTAGAATAAAAAACGTCAACCGAAAGACTAAAGATAAAGCTTTAGTTAAATGGAAAGGTTACCCTGATCAATTTAATAGTTGGGTTTCACTAAAAGATTTGAAAAATTAATAATTTAAAAATCAATAAACAATATTAATATAGATGGAATTTGATACGAACTCACCTGAAATGCAAAAGTTAAAGCGAGAAAATTATCCTGCTTATAGAAAAAAATATCTGAATCATAAGTTAAAGAGTTATGATTGGTACTGTGATGTTTGTAAGAATGGAAAAAATTATACTGTTAGGAATAAGTGGTCTCATTTAGCGACTAAAAAACATGAGCATAATTATTATAATGCTAATCCATTTATTAAATTATAAAAATTATTAATGATAATTTTTATAATTTAAAAAATAATCGATATACTCTATATATTAGGATGATGAGAAAATCATTGAATAAATCATTCAAGAAAGGCATCTTAGATGCTGTTGTTCCTAATAAAAAATTAGGTTCCTTCCGAGCGGAAATAAATTAAAACCATTAAAATGAAAACTTATTAAATTCTTGGCTGAACCATTAAAGCTAACTAAATATGTAGCACCAAAACCAGTACCAAAACCAAGAGTGAAATCGAAACCACCAGTAGCTTTACCAAGAAATCTCTATCCAAAACCTATTAATGAAAAAGTTAAAAAACTGATTGATGAAATTAATCCTTATTATAAGCCTGAAGTAATCAGTGATTTTCAGAAGATTTTGAGAGACAAGAAAAATCTCAAAATTAAGATTAGAGAAAGGAGTAAAGCCTTAAAAGGTACTGTTAAATCATTCCAGGTAACTATCATTGACAGTAAAGATCCTGCCAATCAATTATATTACACTACACCTGATGTTGCAAAAGAATTAGAAGCTAAACTCACAATTGATAGAGGTTTCAAAGCTTATATCACTCTCCTTGTTCTTTTTAATAGTAAAACTTTTACTATTACCAATGATGGAGAGATAATTGACGCTTTAGATACAGGAAATGAAGAGATTAAGAATGGAGCGGCTGTCTGGCTATCAGAAGGTTGTGGTTGGAATGTAGAAGATGTTAATATTGCAAAATATTTTCCTCTCAGAGGAGGCTCTTATATTCCATTGCCAGAAGAGCTTCGTAATTCGCGAAAAGGTTTGATTAATCTCAAAAATGAAGACGATAAGTGTTTCTTATGGTGTCATGTTAGGCATTTAAATCCTTCTAAACATCATTCTGAAAGAATTACTCAATCTGATAAAGAATTTCAGAGTAAATTAGATCATAGTGGTATTAAATTTCCAATAACTACAGATCAAATAGGAAGAATTGAAAAACAAAACAAGATCAACATCAATGTTTTTTGGTATAATGATGAGAAAAAGAGCCTTTACCCTCACCGTATATCAAAAGAGAAATATAGTGATAACTTAGATTTATTATATATTTCAAAAGATGGAAAGAACCATTATGTCTATATCAAAAATTTAAACCGATTATTGTATAACTTTACAAAACATAAGGAGAGAAAACATTTTTGTAAGTATTGTTTGCATTGGTTTATTGAAATATTAATTTAGCTTAACACCAGAAAGATTGTATCATTTACAATGGTAACCAACCTGTAAAATTAACAGAAAAATTCACTGATAAAAATGGCATACAAAGAAATCCAAGTGTCTATTTTAAAAATCACCACAAACAATTACCAGTTCCTTTTGTCCCTTATGCTGATTTTGAATGTATGAAAATATTAGCAGTTGTCAGCGATCAGACCAGCAATCTTAGACTGAAAAATACCAGAAGCATACACCATGTGGTTTTGGTTATAAAGTAGTCTGTCAATATGATAAAAAATATTCAAAAGATGTAGTCATTTATCGCGGGCAAGATACTATCAATAAATTTGTGGAATCTATGTTCAGTGAAGCCCAAGATTGTGAAAAAGTAATAAAAGAGACTTTCAACAAAGCATTAAAAATGACAAAAAGAGCTAAATATTGCCATATTTGCAATAGAAAATATAAAATAGGTGATGATAACCCTAATAATAAACCAGTTAGAGATCACTGTCATGTTGCAGGCAAATATCGCGGTTCAGCTCATCTAATCTGCAATTTAAAATTGCAAATCGTTGCTGAAAAGATTAAAATACCTGTGATCTTGCATAATCTCAAAAACTATGATAGCCATTTAATTATCCAGCAATTAGGTGAATTGATTGGTGATGGCCAAAATATTTCAATTGATATTATTCCATCTAATACTGAAAAATATATGGCTTTCTATATCAACAATAAACTCAGTTTTATTGATAGCTTTCAATTCATGGGTAGTAGTCTAGAAAAATTAGCATCTAATCTCTCTGAAGAGAAATTTATTTATACAAAAGAATATTTCAGTGACGAAAATCAATTCAAATTAATGAAAATGAAAGGAGTTTATCCTTATGACTACATGGATAGCTTCGATAAGTTTAATGAAGAAGAATTACCAAAGAGAGAAGATTTGTATGTTATGTTAACTGATGAAGAGATAGTGATGATGATTACAGTCATGCACAAGAAGTTTGGAATGCTTTCAATTTAATAAACATGGGCGAGTACCATGATTTATATCTTAAGTCAGATATTCTTTTGCTGGTTGATGTTTTTGAAAATTTTAGGGAGACTTGCCTCCAATATTATAAATTAGATCCTCCGCATTATGTCACTTCACCTGGTCTATCATGGGATGCAATGTTAAAGATGACTAAAATTAACCTAGAATTAATTGCTGATGGTGATATTGATATGGTGTTATTTATTGAAACAGGTATGCCAGGTGGTATTTCGTATATTGCCCACCGTCATGCTGAAGCAAATAATCCCTATATGAAAAACTATAATCCTGAAGTTGAGAATAGTTATATTATGTATTTAGATGTTAATAATCTTTATGGATGGGCTATGTCACAACCATTACCCTATGGTAATTTCAAATGGGTAAGGTCAAATGGTATCATCCCTAAAAGAAAAGGTATTGGCCATATTTATGAAGTTGATTTAGAATATCCTGAAGAATTGCATGATTTGCATAATGATTATCCATGTGCAGCAGAAAAAATTAATGTTACTGATGATATGCTTTCTGATTGTTGTTGAGGTATCAAGAGTCAATATAAAATTAGTAGCGGCCGGGTCAAGAAATTAATACCTACACTCTATAATAAAAAAAATATGTTCTTCATGAAGAAAATTTAAAGCTTTATTTGAGCTTAGGCTTAAAGTTGAAGCGAGTGCATCGTGTTTTAGAATTCAGCAAAAAGCCACGGTTAAAACAATACATTGATTTTAATACTGAAAAGAGAAAAGAAGCCAAAAACAGTTTCGAAAAAGACTTTTTTAAATTAATGAATAACAGTGTCTTCAGAAAAACTATGGAGAATCTCAGAAAACGCTGCAATGTCAAATTAGAAACTGATCAGGAGCATTTAGAACGTCAAATAGCTAAACCAATTTATGTATCTCATAACATTTTTCATGAAAATTTAGTAGCGGTCAATATGAAACCAGAGCGTCTAACGCTGGATAAACCATCATATGCTGGAATGTGCATTTTGGATTTGAGCAAAGTTTTAATGTATGATATCCATTACAACTTCATCAAAAGAAAGTACAACGAAAGAGCAAAATTGTTATTCACTGATACAGATTCATTATACTATCATATCCAAACAGATGATGTCTATCGAGATTTAGACCAATATAGAGAGCTATTTGACAATAGTGACTATCAGAAATCTTCTAAGTTATACTTTGATGATAATAAAAAAAGTAATTTGTAAATTTAAAGATGAAGCAGCTGGTAAAGCGATTACTAGTTTTATTGGTTTAAAAAGCAAAATGTATTCTTATCTAACAGAGACTAAAAATAACAAGACAGCAAAAGGAGTTAAAAAGAATATTATCAAACGTGATCTCGATCATAAGGATTACTTAAATTGTGCATGCATTATCATGCATCATAAGATGAAAACTATTCAATCAGATTATCATCAGACCTCTAGTTATGAGATCAATAAAACCAGCTTATCTTGTTATGATGACAAAAGATACCTTTTAGATGATGGTATTACTAGTTATGCTTATGGCCATTACCAAACTCAAAAATGGATAAACAATTTTCAGCGTACGCTAAAATTTTAGAGGCCGCGTGCCTTTTGTTAGCCCACCCTAAAATGCCTCTAACAGAAGGATGTCCTCGTACCCCCAATTCCTATACTACTAAGGAGTTAGTGCGCAACGTACTCTGCAGTCTATAGATGAATTTTGGCTCTTCGTAACTCGAGTTAGGTTGGGCCTTTTTGAACGTGACTTAGCATTCAGGTTTAACATCTCTATATCCACAGTATCTGATGTTATAAATACATGGAGTAATTACTTGTTTGTAATGCTTGGCAGTTTACCTATTTGGCCCTCTAAAGATGTTATAAAGCAACATCTTCCCAAGGTCTTTGAAGGAGGGTTTGAAAATGTTAGGTGTATAATTGACTGTACGGAGATTAAGTGAGAAAAACCTCAGGACCATCAGAAGCAAAGTAAATTATATTCACACAACACTTTTAAGGGCCTAGTTGGAATATCACCAAATGTGTGGATGACATTTGTTAGTGGTCTCTATGGGGGCAGCATCTCAGACAGAGAGGTTGTAGAGAAAAGTCATTTTATAGACTTACTGGACCACAATGACCTTATTATGGCTGATCGTGGGTTTGAAATACAGGACATGCTTGCTGTAAAACAAGCACAGTTGTTCATTCCCCCCTCCCCCAAGAGACAATCAGTTGAAGACCAGTTTTCTAAAGATGAATGCTTTGAAACGATCAGGATAGCAAACCTCCGTATACATGTTGAACGTGCCATTAAACGAGTCAAAGGATGGCATATCACCAAGTCCTACCTCTTAGCATGGCTGGTGTGGTTAATCAAGTTTGGACAGTTGGCTGTTTGTTGACAAACTGGCAGAAACCTGCTCTCACTTTCTAAATGAGGCTGTCAGTGATTGGTTACTTAACTGAGATGTACAATACTACCTGCTTACAAAATCATGTTTTAACAAAGTATATAACAAATTATTATAAACTACATTTTCTCATTTCTCTCTTAGCTAATGATCGAAATTGTACCTATGAAGAGAACCTGAAGCTACAGTATGGTCACTAGAGAAAATTAAAAAGAAATTGTTTAAGAATGTCTCACAATTTTCCTTCATACCTAACATATGATTCATTGGTCATTATTCATCTTACTCACAATTTTAGATTGCTCAAGTTTCATAACCTTTTAAAATGTGTCAATTTTGTTTCTGCTTTCTGTTAACTGGACTTAAAAATTGAAGCCACATCTTTTTAGACCATATTTTAATCTTGGATAGGCTAATTCTGTCAAAATGTATCTGTCATAAAATTTATCAAGGTGAAGCAACTTCTCATGCCACCATGGTGGATCATATGGAACTCGTTTGCAGTACATTTCTTCATTGCTACAAAATCACACCATCGTCACACCAAAATCACACCATATGACAAAATCACATCGTCTATTTACAACAAATTCTTGTTGCTGAATTTGATAATAGTACTGATGACTCTTCTTAATGTTTCCACCTTTTGTACATATTCCCTTTCGTATTAAAGCAGCCAGGAGACTCTCACTTTCATGAAGTTGTATGTTCTTAGCCTCTACTAGTCCTGAAGGATTCTCACTGCTTGGGTCAACGACAAGGCCATCTGGTGAAGCTCCCAAAAATCCATGAGTCTTTGATACAAAAAATCCACACGAATTAACCTAAAGGCCTGCATGACCTTCTTTATGCATTTTGTCTTTATATTGAGTGATTACGAGTTCTTCTTTTTCAATTCCCTCTCTCATGGCTTTTGTCTGAACTCCCTCATTGTAATTTAAAACCTCCTTTATAATCTTTGAAGGAGATGTGCCTGCTTTATGTGGACAAGCTACTCTGTGACATTTAGATGCAGTGATTCTTCCAAATCGGTGATCAAACCATTTTTCATTGGTTGATTGACCTCTAGTTCCTCTTTCAACTTTGGATATGTCATCATCGTTTAAGAAAAGGTTGCATTTAATTTCGTGACACTTTTCTTCTTTTTCATGCAAGCTCAAGGGTTGGTTAATTAAAAGAGCTGAATGAGCTTCATCCACACCCAAATTTGTGTTGATATCGGTTGTGGAATCTGACCTGGGTGTGTTATCATTTGTAATTACTGTTAGTGGTTGGAGACACGATATTCTTTCACTTGTGGTAGTGGGACTGGGTGTGTCGAAATTACTTGTGGGAGTAGCATTGGGTGTGCTAAAATCCTTCAGTTGCAAATGAAGGACGGATCCTCTGGCAACGTTACCAACCAAAGAATCAACGAGAACAATATCAGAAGAATTCGGAGTCATTTTCCCGAAAGGAACGGACGGATTTGCTTCGAAAATAGCATCTCTAAAATTTTCAACCGCCTCAGGGTCAAGCCTTCTGCTCTTAATTGGACATGGGTCATCAAAGGCGATAACACTCCCCTTCTCTTTCGATCAGGTAAGTCAGTTTGATGTCGTGGCTTGAAAAACCGTGATGCCATTATAGGCTCGTACATCGCGGTTCGCTTCCCAGGAATACCCCATTTTCTAGGTTTTGAAGTACAAGGACGATCACTGATTTGTTAGCAACTTGTTTCTAGACATTTCGTATGACTTCCATATTATTGCCATAACATGGCAACAGCAGCCACTTTTCCCAGCCGGACATATAGAATCACACTGGGCTGCTACGAGTTGTGGCTTTCCATTCGGGTTAACTATAATTCGTACTTTTTATTTTACACTTTTTTTATAAGATGCCCAGCACAGAGCTCGTACGTAAATAATATTGTTGTCAACTGGTTTGGAAACTTGCAGGTCATGTACGAATGGCAGTAATCGTAACCCTTGGTTGCTCGACATCTCAGCAACTGCCTCACCAGGTGTTTGATTTCTTTGTTGCTTTGCTTTTCTTTCAAATGGTCCAGAGTATCGGTAGGCACAAACACCGGAAGGATCGAAAAATCCTCCTTAAAGGAAGTGTTATTAATGAACTTGGACTTGGACGTGTTAAGTGTCATTGTCTAAGAAAGTGTTCCAGGGACCAAAAGTAGTTGTGGTCAACCGATTTGGCTGAAACTTGGCACAGAAGTTGGGTGCAATGAGATATTTCAAAAGCCAATTTGGCTCACTTCTCTGACTTTTAGTTTTGGAGTTTCAGGGGAGGTCTCATTTTTTACCATTTGAGCACCAAAAACCGAGCCTTCCAGGGGACATTTTGAAAGTGCCATAAAATCCAATTGGTATATTGTGCTTCCAAATGAATTTGACCATGAACTCTACTATAACAGAGCTTTCATTTCATGCATGTAACTTTGTCCTCGAGGTATTGAACAAAGAGGAGCTTGGGGCTAGAATTTGGCAAAAATTGATGTCAAAATTACAATCCAAAATTGCCAGTTTTCAAAAAAATCAGTGTATCTACCTGCCTTCTTGCATAACTTCCGTACCTATACCATTATTTACCTTAGTGACCCAATTATGAAAATCAGTTGAGAAAAATTTGGCTTATCAAGGTTTGTTGAATTTTTGCTGCAAACACTCCATGCCCCTCTAAGGCCAGCAAAATGGAATTTTGAGCATAATTCTTGCCATAAACAAACCAAGTTGTTAATAGGAAGCCCTCATTCTGTATTTGGTAATTGAAAATGAATTGTTAAAGCCAAATCAGTTTCATTGTTTAGAATTATCCCGACTCTTACCGTACAATTGCTCTTAAAAGCCCTTTGATTAGCACAACAAACACCCTGATTTATCAAAACAAGGGTTAATGTTTTCTTTCAAAACGTAATACCCATCAAACAGCAAAAATGATGAGAACCTTACCCAAATATAACGATCTTTTTAAACGATGCTTAAATTTTTCATTGATATTTATTCAGTTTCAAGTCATAACACTCAA
This sequence comes from Catalaphyllia jardinei, assembly GCA_022496165.2. NCBI lineage: Eukaryota > Metazoa > Cnidaria > Anthozoa > Scleractinia > Caryophylliidae > Catalaphyllia > Catalaphyllia jardinei. The sequence goes on from CM042751.1 coordinate 9,999,441, forward strand.
TTCTTCTTCGTTGCTCCAAGCATGGAAAATCTCCATATAATTGTCAGGAATGATTTTTTATATGATTACAAGATAAAGGTAGCTTAACAGAAACTTTCGTTAGCATATAATCTATGTCTGTTAACTGCCTGCATAGTTCCTGTAAATACTCACCAGTAAAGGGGCATGACGATGCATACATAGATATATTACAAACATACGAGCTGCAGTTTATAGCAGTGTCGATGTGACCCGTTATTTCAGAGTCCTTTAGAGCAGAGGAAATGAAACCATCTGTCAAGAAGGAATGCACATTTAGGAGAGCTGGATAGTAAAACAAAAAGCTTTTGTTGCAAATACAATAACCAAAGGAGGCCTTGCACTGAGATGATGTATCAACTGGCCCGCCATTTTGGAGATAAGATAGAGCGGGGACTGCACCGAGTTCCCATTCGTCTTCCGTTTCGCGGGCATGTTTTGTCAGGCCAGGTAATTTCAAGGGTAATTTCACGAAGGCACTTTGTTCCTTTGGAGAAGTAAGTGATCAGTTTGTTGCCATGTCATGAGCTGCGCATGAAACAAGAATGGTTCCTTTGTTGTCCTGCGAGATAGACATGACTGAATGGTTGAAGGAAAAGTACAAAGGGTCAGGTGCGTCAGGGGCAAGAGGAAGACCTGGTCATACCAAAGCTACAGGTGATTTAAAATATCAGTTAGGGATCATGCAAGGGCAGAAGTGACTGCTATCGCGATCCAGTGGACTTTTTTTGTTGAACAGAGACCACAATATGTTACCATTTTGTCGTCTCAAATTGTTTGTGACGAAGATTTCCCCAGGTAATTTACTTGGTTCTTGCAAAGAGAAAATAGCATTCAACAAATTGCCTGAAATTGTTCATAGAAAGGGCAATGGGGTTGACTAAAATTCTAACTTTGAAAGATAAAAGTACAGGTATTATATCGCAGCAATCTCGTGAACCAAATATAACGATAAGAATAACTTGAAGGCTGTTTATCGTCTGCTCGCTCTGTTTGTTTACATTAAGTTCTACCTGTGCAGGCACTTATCACGCAATCACAATTCGAGCTTGAAACTCCACCGTTTTCCTATATTTGCTGGTTTCGTCAAAGAAAAAAAAATCTTTGCAAACATGCTGCATCGAACTTTTCCATGAAGTTGACATTTTAAGCAAGAAAATGCCTTGTTTCACGGAAAACATTCTTGGTTACAAAAATTATTTGGATACATTTTTTTAATTACTTACAATTAGTTATTTTAGTATGTAAATAGAGGGGGGCATAATTTTAGTAATCTTATACCGGGTTTGAAACCTGTCTCAAATTTATCGTTGTATTCTGAAGCTCGATTAATTGATCAGACATTTTTTCTACAAAAATAGATGAATCGCGATAAAAAAGTACATTCGATTTTGAGACGGTATTACGACTTCATAATGACACCATGGTAGAGAATGTTTTCCTGCATATGGATGGACTCGCTGCCTCGCATTGTTATGAAGTCCTAAAATTGTCTCAAACTCTACCGAACAAGTTATGTTATCGGATTTGCTTGGATGATTTAACCTAATTAGACTGCGTGCTAATACATAGGCAATGAATCCACGTGTGTCCTTGAATGGGAACTGATTCTTAATCGTTCCGGAAAAGCAATTGACCAGGTAGATGTTGGAAGAATGACCGTGTGTCCAAAGCATCGGTTTCAACTGACTACGCTTTATAAAGCAAAGGTAATGGATAGAGATTTTTTTAATGGATGATTGACATACCACAGGAAGTCCACCTTTTAAGGAGAGCCCTTTGAAGGTTCAGTTCATAGAAAAACAGCTTACCACCCCAGGTTACAACCATGTTATTTTCCGAACAGAGCTGATTTTTCTCTATCGCGAAAGTACATTTGCTTGTTGTTGATTTTTTTACTTGCGGGCGCTCAGTGAATTTCATCTCTTTCCCAGTTATGCTAGTACATACTCACCTAACACTTTCTTTACTCAAACTTTTCCCCAGAAAGTGGATTCCTGATTTTCTACGCGTGTGTGTGTGACGGGGAAGGGCCGCGGGCTAGTGAACTCGTTATATACACCCCTCACACCCCTCGATCCTGAATTACTTACTTTAGGCACGGTATGTTGTTAACTTGCGCATTTTGCTCCAGGATAAATGTTGTCATCCATGCCATGAAGAAAAAGCACCATCACGTGTAAAAAAAGTGTCTAAAGCATTCATGCGCAAGAGGCGTGTGAGCAAATCCATGGCGGAGGGAATCTACAGGAACACTGGCGTTGTCGTTGCGATAGGCTCTGGTAAATATGTACTGTATCTATGTTTTCTTATTTCCGCCCATAATACCCAGGGGTGGCACTGTTCTTCCAATCAGATTCTCGTACTTTCCCCTTTTTGAAAAAAAAAATTCTAACTGGTAAGGACTAGCAATCAAAACTCAAAACCAGGCGGATGTACCTTGCATTCATTACCCTAATTAACGCACATGCTAAATCACTATTTGTTTGTGAAACAGCCAGCTCTTTCACCAAGAAAGTAAAGTTGCTTTCTTGTATTGTTTCCAAGCTCGAAAACCGATTGTAATTTGCAAGCGCCCTAGAAGGTTTTCTGTAATGCGAACTGAAAGACTATTTGCTTGAAGGTGTCTCACTTACTTGATCGCGTGTGTTCTGATCATCCTTTTCCTTGTACCCTTTCAGCCATTTGCAGCTCATACCGAACTCTAATTGTTGATGCCCCAGCCACCCGAGTTACTGAGAGACATGAAGATCAAGTGAGGACACTAGCTGCATTCGCTTCAACACCAAAGTCTTTACCCAGGCAGTTACGTCCACCACGCATTTCGGCACACTATCGTGTATGTGTTGGACCAGCTTTCTCTGTCCCTAGCAGCTCTTCGCGGGAAGAACAAGAAAGCATGTATTTACCAGAGGGCAAACGAGAGAAAAGAAACCTTGAGACACTAAACAATGCAATGGCTGTCACATCTGATGGTAACTTTACCCCGTTACCCAACTATGTTGACTGCACGTCGGAAGCACTTTCTGGGGCTTCGAAGGAAGAATTCATAATAAGAGCAGAGGAAGTGGTTTCTTACGTATTAAACACCACTGCTCCTTCACAGCAGCAGCAACTTTGGGAAGGAGTGGTCAAACGTCATTGTTCTGTTGAGCAGAAAATAAACAACATCACAATCGATGTGGGACTCGAAGCAATTTTGCTGGCTTACAATGAATGTTCGAATCGGTTAACAAAAACTCAGATATTATCACTCATATGTGACAGCTTCTCTCAGTCTGAACTCCAGCAGCTTCTCCCAGGAATCTCATTACGCCAAGTAAAGAATGCTAGAAAGCACGCTTCAGAACATGGACGCGGAGAACCAAAGACAAGGAATGAGATTTTCCGATGCAGGTTGAACATGGAGAAAGTTTGGGATTTTATCGAGTTCTTTTCCAGATCCACATTCCTTCAAGATGTAGCCTTTGGAACAAAAACATTGAAACTTTCTTCAGGTGAGAGAATTCCCATCCCTTCAGTGGTTCGTACAATGACTGCGTCGAAAATCATCTACCTTTACCATGAAGAGTGTCGTGAACATGGTGTGGAGCCTCTAAAGGAGCGTACCTGTTTCCGTCTGCTAGAGGTTTGTAGTGCGTCAAAGCAAAAGTCCTTGCAGGGGTTGGACCATACGTCTACGGCTGGTGAAGAGGCATTCGAGAAGATAGCCTCAGTCGTTTTGAATCTAGATCGGCACGGTGCGGGTGCAACATGGACCCGAGACACCCTTCGATCTTTAAGCGCTGGAAAGAATTATCTCAAAAGCGTATACAAGAGTCATCTAGGACCGGAAGAGCCTTGTGCTGATCACTGCACTGTGTTTGCACTATCGGATCCAGTCGAAGAGAAATTTTCAGGTGAATGTTGCCACGATGACAACCAGGCATGTCCAGAATGCCAGGGTATTGTGGATGTTCTGAAAGCTATCGAAGACACACTCAGAAATGGAGATCTGGACTTGAGTGAGAAGCAAAAGGAGAGAGCAAGGTGGGACTTGCATCACTTGGTTTCCAGCATCGATGCTTTGAAAGCTCATTTATTGAGGACTTTTCAACAAGATCAAGCGAGACAACACGCACTCGATCGGTTAGATGACTAGACTATTATGGTCATAAATGACTGGGCCAGTATCTGCAAGTGAACACACAATCCACACATATGTGGTGGCCATTGACAGCTGCAAACAAGACTGGTTTTCCGTTTCTTGTGTACTAGAAGAGGTCCTTGTCTGTGTCAAAGCGTCGCATCAATCAGTATGTAGTGATCCTACGGAGTGATAATGCTGGATGCTACCACTGTAGTGCGCTTTTGCCAACCATCAATTCCACTAGCAGAAGGTCCGGCATCGAAAGTAATCCGCTATGATTTCTCTGACCCTCAGTCGGGTAAGGACTTACGTGACAGAAAGATCGCCCCTTGCAAACAGCGCCATCGACATTATGTTGCTTAAGCTCACAACGTGCAAAGTGCAAAAGACATAAAGAAAGGCTTAGAGTCCCCACCAGGAATTGCAGGAACAAGCGCTGCGGAATGCAAGATTGACCAATCAGTGATGTCAGCAGGCGCTGCTAATAACAAGTTTCCGGGGATAACAAAATACAATAATTTCTCTCTGACTTCTACAAGCAAGCGCGTCTGGCAAGCTTACAATGTTGGAGAGGGCATGGATTTGGAGGGGTCTTGGAATGAACAAGATGTCTCTGGGCTCGAAAGGATTGGGGATTGGACGAAACAGTTACCGCGTGTTACACAAAAGAAATGCCAGGCAAAGGGAAAACACGATGTCACTGAGTCTGTCAATACTTTTAGCTGCCTTGAACCTGCTTGTATTGCCACCTTCAAGACAATCGAAGAGGCGGATGAGCACATGGACACAGGTCATCATATCATGACTCCAGAGAAGGAGACCATATATGACAACGTATGTAGGCAGTGGGCAGCTGCAACCACATCGGTAAAAGTTGGTGGCCAGAAAATTGGCAGGACAGATTATGTTCCTTTGGCGAGCGTACGACTGACCAAAGGGTGGGCCTTAAAGAAGCAGAAAGCTGCAGTAAGAATATCTTCGGGTGTCAAAGAATTTTTGACAAACGTATTCAACAAGGGAGCTAAGGATCTTCACCAAAAAGCTATGCCAGCAGACGTGGTGGAGGAAATAAAGAAAACTTTCCCAGTTTCAGAGTGGGTTGAGGTGCAGACTGTCAGAGGATACTTGTCTCGGCTGGCTTCGAAGCAAAAGGGACTTCCAGTCAGCGAAGTGGAGGGTGAAGACGAAGCGTTGGAGAAAGAGGATTACGCGGAGCAACTAGTCGGGGTGGCTGAACAAGAGATTGGCCTCAGGCACCCTCTTGTGTATGATGATTTTAATTTTTGTGATCTCTATGCCAAGGGTAGATTGGCGAAGGTTCTGGAAAGGCAAAAACTCAGTCAGCTTCAGTCATTCTGCGAGTATTTTGACCTGGAAATTTCTGGTCGTGCTAATCGTAAAGCATCGTATTACGAACCTCTTATACAATTAGCAAATTCCTGTGATTGCCGCAAGTCAGGCAAGTAAATAATGCTTTTAGATTCTTCGACTTAAATCAATCTGAGTCAGTTAAAGTTGTGCGACTCGTCGACTTGGTTACGTCATCGTACTGTCGCGTCCAAGGTGATACAATACCAATCACATCTCGAGGCGTTTCATGATTTCATTTGAACATCAACACGAAAAAAGTTTGTCATCCAGCTCTTCGTAGTGTGAACCCCTTCCATGGTTTCACTTATTGAGCGATAAAGTATTTGGAAAATGTGATGAATCGTAGGTCATCTAGACGCTGATCACTGCAGCTCGTATGTACACCGCATCTATACGTTTGGTCGTGTTTCATTACTGATACAAAAGCTATTTAGGGTATTAAAATGTCAGACAAAGATTATTTTTGCTAAGATTACTTTATCTTTTAAAAAATGGCTTGGAAAATTATGGAGACTTTCCGTACTTGCGGCAATACATGGGGATATGACCTGAAAAGTACAAATCAGAGAAAATCTCAAGTATCTTTGTATGAGGGTAAGAACATTGTCATTTGTGCTCTATGATGGGTACAGTCAACTCTCTCGTATGCGACCACCCTTGATACAAGACAAAGTTGTCGCTTACACTGCGAAGTAGTCATCTATGGGAAAAAATAAGAGAATAAGCTCAAACTGAAGTGATTAACGTGATTACATAAAGTTATTACCTAACGAGCAACAACTTGGGCAAACAGACAACTGCCAGTACTGTTTCAAATCGAATAACGCTTAAAACTGTTGAAAATTTGTACATAACATCTTAAATCAATGTTACAATCCATTTTTACTCACAGATCGTATTGCAGCCTTTTTTGTTAGTCAACTGCTATAATCTGTGAGAACGCTTGGTCAACGCATTTTAAAACCGAACTTTTGTGATATTTGAGCAATGGTTTTCTTACAGTCATACGTGATCATGCCGGGTGGCCGCTTACGAGAAGCGGTCACTATGACAGAGTCGACTGTACTACGCTTTCAAAGAAAAAAATCCTCCCTGTTTTGTTGAATCAAAGGCCTTTTTAAGAGCAATTGAAAGGTAGGAGTCGGGGTAATTCTAAACAAAAAAACTGATTTGGCTTAAACAATTAATTTTCACTTACCAAATACAGAATAAGGGCTTCCAGTCAACAATATGGTTGTTTATGGCTCTTCCTCGTTACTTGCGTTGTGCTTTTTTATTTGTGTTTTGCTTTTTTAATCTGCGTTTTGCTTTTTTATTTGCGTTTTACTTTTTGTGTTTTACTTTTTTATTTGTGTTTTTAACTTTACTTTGCCCTTTTTTTCTTTTTTTTTTAAATTTGTGTTTTCTTTTTTTTATTTGTGTTTTCTTTTTTTAATTTGTCTTTTCTTTTTTTATTTGTCTTTTCTTTTTTTTATTTGTCTTTTCTTTTTTATTTGTGCTTGACCCTTCTGGGCCACCGTACAAACCAGTGTGAAAATGAACAATTAAGCATTTCGTGAGTGCATTTTACTCCATCAACAAATTATACCAGTTTCTAACACACGTGACTTCTGTGGAAATACTATAGTATCAATGTCTATAACATATAATAAGCCGTTGACTGAAAGGTTGATGTCTCTTTACCATGAGGATTAAAGGATTTGTTGACTGTTGATCTGTTTCGCGTGTTGACACTGTAATTCGTTATATCGAGGTAGAGTTTTACGTTTGGGCTTCCGCATTTTGTTCGTGATGTCGAAGAATTCGTTATATCGAGGTTTGTTATATCGAGGTTCTTTTCCATACATTTTACTGTAACTTTGGCCGGGACTTAGAATATCGTTCATTATATCGAGGACTTCGTTAAATAGAGGTTCGTTAAATCGAGGTTCCAGTGTACAAATAAGTAAAGAAAGAAATATGGCTCCTGGCAAAGTGCGGGGAAATCCCACACAAAAAGCAAGAACATCTACAAGGAGACAAAATTGAAGGAATTGAAGGAAAGAATTGTAGTATCAAAAAGAAGTTTTAACGGATGATGAGGGGGGGGGGGGGGGGGGGTATGGGCCGCCCCAAAAAATTTACGCAATGCACGAAAGCGTAATTGTTGAAATCGTGATGCAAACGCACTCAAATTGCATGGAAAACAAAATCGTTCACAATCCCCACATCTAATGAAACTGCTATGATTCCAAAAATAGTTAAATTCAAAGTTTGCATAATTTAAAGGATAAAAAAAATTGGAAGGGTACTTGAAGACATTTTTTCCGGGACGTAGATGATTAAGATGAATAAAGAATAAGCCTGAACAACATCAGGGCTTCAACGGGACTCGAACCCGTGACCTCCGCGATACCGGTGCGATGCTCTACCAACTGAGCTATGAAGCCTCACTCTTTTCAGTTGCTTAAATTGGAAAATTTACTGCGATGATCACTCACACTTGAATCTACAACCGCAGTTCAAACATGAATTATTTCATATATACTTCACATCATTTCACTGCACGGGAAGATATGAACTCAATAAATTGACCTCGCTCCCAATGTGTGGCTTCATAGCTCAGTTGGTAGAGCATCGCACCGGTATCGCGGAGGTCACGGGTTCGAGTCTCGTTGAAGCCCTGATTTTTTTTTCAGGCTTCTTTCCAGTTGCTTAAATTGGTGAATTTACTGCGATGATCTTTTTTACTATACTGTATTTTTAACTTGAAATGTATTTTAAACCATTATATTTGAAAGGACCCCCTGAAAACCACCATTAGGTGATAAGACGCCTCCTCTTAAAATATTAATTTATTATCATTATCATTATCATTTATCAATAATGATTTCGTAAAACATAAGCAAGCAAATATTAACGTTGAAAGCCGACGTCTCGGCGTCATCATGACACCATTCTCAAGTAAATAGTGGGGTGATTTGATTTCTATAGTCTCTACAAAGACTCGAGCAGATAAGCAAAAAACAAATGAATTGCGATGGATCTTTTGAGTTTCTACGCCTCTGCCAAAACTTCCATCTCCCACCGTCCTTTGCACAAGTCGACCAAGGAAGACAATCTAAGTGGAAGAAATCGTCTGCAGCCTTTGCCAAGCCTGGATGTCGTTGATGAGGAACTTAATATTTGCTTGCTTATGTTTTACGAAATCGTTATTGATCAAGACTTGAAAAACGGGATTATCAGCTTTCTCTGTTTCGAAGTCTCTTTTGGTGTTCATTCATTTACATCTATTAAATACACTTAAGAGAAAATCTCTTGATATACATTAAATACTTTTTTACTATTATCTGCTTCAAATCCACTAATCCTCGTGTTCGTCTCGGCCTTCATACAGCTGTTAAAATCATTACATTATTCTGAGAATTCCTTGGAACGCTGCATCATCGTATAAACTCTTGTTCTTAGGCCATCTTAGCTTGATTAAGAATATAACACAAACAGCTAGCGGTGGAGCTGCTTCTCGTCATGATTTCTATATACACATGTTAACGTACTACTGCAGATCATTTTTCTTATTATTCAACAAATTTTAACAGATCCAAATATGGTCATGATGCTCTCGATATCTGTCATCCGTAGGTAACAGATATCCGGCGATACACGTAGCTTCGTACGTGGGAAGAAAAAGTGAAGTGAGAAAATGTCGACAGAAAGATTTAAAAATGTTACGCTGTTTTGTTATCAATTTGTTGAATGATAAAACAATTATCCTGCTCAATCTCGCGGAATATCGTCTGATTTTTGCCGACTCGGCCTACGGCCTCGTCGGCTAAGTGTCAGACGATATTCCGCGCGATTTCGCAGGATAATTGTTAATTAGTTTACGTTCCAGACCACTAATATTTACGGTATATCATGAGTTTTCAACATTTGCAGCGGTCACTTTTGAAAATGTACGTTTACTAGCACTGAAACGAAACGTCAAGTTCTGTATTAAAATGCGTTGGAGTACAATGTTTATCACCGCAGATTTTGTTATATTCTTAATCACCCTCCATTATTATTTATCCTTATAAGGCTTTCTTAGATTGCATAAAAACCCTAGAGGTAACGAGAGAACAACGTCAAAACACTGAATAATTTTTGCCCTATTCAGCCGCACTTCACTTCACCTCACATCGCGTCAAGTCAGGTGAAAACATGTCACGTATCGCTACATCGTGTCACGTCACGTCGCTTAGATTTAAATATAACCAAGACCATCTAACTTTAATTCCATTGCTTTCGTTTGGCATGATAATAATGAAAGAGTCCCGGATGCTTGATTCGTTCCACTTCCATCGGTAACATCAGCACACGGTCTAGTAGGTCCCAGTCTTCCCCGCCCCACTTGTATTTGAAGTCCTTTGTATTCATTCCTAAGGATGTGAAAATAAAAGCTCAGTTGCACAATTGCAAATGCTAAAATGAGACACAGAAAAACAATGAATTAACTATTGGAGCTCACTATTTAACAAGTAAGGTGGGCTTTGCTGTCGCTGTCGTTGTCGTTATCGTTGTCAATGTCATTCTGATTCTCATTGTCATTCTCATTACTGTTTTTTTGTAAACAATATTTAGAACAAATTTGCTCTAAGAGCTTAAAAGAGCTTATCTAGAGGACTTATGCTGTTTACAATGCTTATCACACGTGACGATCGAACAAAACCGGGTACACAAAGGAATAGAAGCTAAAAAACGGTTGGACAAGGAAATAAGTGTTTGAACGTACTGAAACAAAACATAACATTAGTGTCAAAATCATCGAGAGAAAAACCATTTAAGAACCAATCGTTTTTTTCTTATCGAAAGCAGAATGCCATCTATTTCCGAGTTATTGTGCAGCTGAGACAAACAGCTTTTCACGCAGAGCAGCAAAACTTGGGCAGTGCAGAAAATAGTGTTGAGGATCTTTAACAGGTGCATCACAAAGAGGACAGGCTGGTGATGGATAACAATTTTCTGAAAAAAGTGGTATTTCAGGCACTACAATACCACCAAGCGAGTGTGAGATATTGACGCTGAACAATTTCCATTGTAAAAAATGTAGTTATGGGTTGGAAACTGCAAGTACTTTAACAGACTGCGCTTAAAAATGCCTAGAGGAGACAATGTACGTATCGCTAATGGAAGATTGCTCCACCATTTAATTGATGAAAAGAGAAACGATTTTTATGCCTATCAGTGCGAACGTAAGCTAAGATTCCTAGCAGAATAAAAACTAGGCCAACAAACAATGAGTAAAACTTCTCAGCGACACTACACAACAAAATATCTAATAACAGATTTATTATTCAACACGCCAAATTGTTATGCGGGCGAATTTCGCGGATATTTATATACGGGAATGCGTGACAGACGTATGTGAAGCGTAACGGAATTGGCGCGGGAAATCCAGCTAACTGATAGCGGTCGAAACTTGGTTGAAACGAAGTTAAAGTTCCTGGCTCAAACTCTTCTCCGTTCAGTTTTCTGACTTCGATGAAAAAACGGGCAAGGAGACTGTTCAGTTCCTCGGGAGGAATATCCTCCATTTGCCTTCTCTCATTTATGGAGTTGCACCAGCGAGCCCGAACATTAATGTACCAGCCAAATCGAAGCTTCAAAATCCTCCCCCCCCCCCGGGCATACCCCGGGCATTTGACGCCTTTTTCTGCCCGGGAGGGAGGGAATTTCATGAAATTAGTCTTCCAGGGGGCGGGGCATTTGATCACCACTCATAGGGAGTGGGGAATTTAATCGCTAGCCTCCATTTTATTTTACGAGCCACGTGGGTTGATAAATCATGGC
>CM042751.1:10010869-10015869 GCA_022496165.2 Catalaphyllia jardinei
TTTATTTGAACAGCCCCAAATGGGCACCATGATTGTGCTACAAGTCTTGTCAAACAATTAACTTTCCATTGGCTAAAGAAATACCATCTATTTTACTTTGGACTACAGTCAGTCATACCATGAGGAACTGCACACAACTGAGAACTAAGTTGATGCATTCGATGTAACCATGTAACCCTAAATGCCCATGAAACTGCCATCAACCTGTGCAGATTTTTTTCCACCAAGTTACATAAATATTTATTTAATTCTCCTCTACCAGAGAAGCCCAAATCAGACAGAGCTGCTGTTTTTGTTGCTGCTGCTCTCCTAGGATGGCTAATGTTATGCTCTAGTGTTTTAGATATTTTAACATTGTGCAAAGACATTGAGTAAACCTGCCTACTTTACTTATTTGTAGAGCTGGGTCCTTCCATTGGTATTTTTCCACTACCATGTTATATTTAGAAACTCTGAACTTGGGAAATACTTGTTCATAATGAGAAGATTTGCAGTTTTATTCACTTGTTGGAAGTGACATGACTATAATTATTGACATTGTCATTATTGAGTGATACAATGCATCAAAAACTGAACAATGACAAATACTTTAGCGTGAAAGAACAAATGCTAGCAGCCATTACAGAAAAGAAAGTGCAAATTTAGATTCCATTGAATGGCACTACACTGGACAGCAGATTAGGCTGAATGCCCAGCTTCATAGTGTAAATAAGATACAGCATGAATTTCACCATCATTTTGTTCCACCTGAATGTCAAAGAGGTATTGGAGAAAGGGATCACATCCTTCTTGCACAAAGATCAACTGAATTTATTACTAAAAAATTGACACTCATTGCAAAAAAAACTTTGAAAGCCCAAGGAAGGTTAGTCAAGTCAACAAGGCATGATCAATAACTTGGTTTTGCCTTTAATCATATGTTGCACTTACATGCTGAGTCTTTTAATTAAACTGAATCGAAATTATAATCTACAGTTTCTCTATAACTTTGATGTGCTAACAGTTTACCATATATGAAGTCGTTTAATTCAAATATCAATGCTGTGATTTTAAAGCCATTTAAAAACGTGCAACCAAAGTGTATTAAGGTGTTTTATAGAGTACTGTTTTCAAAAAAAACCCTCAAAAAATTATAGGTAGTCTTCTAAAAAGTTGGTTTACACAACTTGATTCACTTTCGTTACGTTCAACTGACAGTGTTCAGCCTAGGGCCAGTCTAAGAAGGAAATTGAGTGATTCTATTTTTACATTGCGTAACTACACATACTCCATATGTTTGAAAAGTAAAAAAAAAATCGTTCAATCGAACACATACAAAGTCGTAAACACAAGCATTATTATGAAAGTCGAATGCGCCGGCCAACCTCTAAGCTTCACAGTACTAAATTAAAGAAACCAGAAACCTGCCAAGCGATAATATATTGTAGCCAGTGAGTCGACATTAAAAGAACTTAACAAAAATTCAATTCGCCGGCGATAATTTGGAAGACCATAAGAACGCGAGTTAAAGACCTGAAATTTCCAATGTTATTTACATAATTTAAGGCCAGTTACCGTCTGCAGCTTTTGACAACTCACTCCTGAAGCATCTCTGTCGAAGTTCAATGTCTTTATAAGTAATAAAACTTATTTCCGTCCATTGATGGCTTAAAATTCGGAGGAAAAGATGCTTCCTTCTCTCCCTCGAGTGTCCGTTCGCACAGTGATCGACACTGATCACGAACTCACACGCGAAAATAGCCGAGCATGCGCAGTCATTTTGTCGCTCTGTCGATGAGGTCTGGGATACTACTGAGCAGGTGGTGTGCGGCCTATGATCGGTAAGCATGCTGGTCGTAATAGGAAAACAGCTCATTCGTGTCAACATCAAATTACTGTGATGATTTCAACAGGAAAACCCTTAGAAGTCGATATTGTATGCTTTATTCATCATAGAAACTCTTCAAACTGGCAACTTCAAGAATTTTAGCAAGGATCGAAAAATATTGTTTTCACGGTCACCAGCGTGAAGATAACAGCAACTGAATCAGTAAAAGCTACTCGCCACTGTTCTTTATTGTCATATATATATATATACGTTAGCCGTATTCTTCGATCGAGCGAGCGAGTTCAATATTCGAATAATCAATTCATTATTGCATTCTTGAAACGACTAGCAGGTTCAAATTTCAAATAATCAGTTCATTAATGCAATCTTGAGGGGTACGCTTCACTTAGTTTGACTGTAAATTAATAAAGTTGGGGATACATTCATCATCATCATCATCATCATTTATTAGCCTTAGTGTGAATAGCACATTATAAAAATACAGCAGGTTGCTAGGCGAGGAGACCCCAGGAAACCATCAGGCTTACAGGAGAGGCTACCTCTCGACCTGCTATGGTGTTCTTAGACAAAAAACATACCGTCTTGAAAGAAACCCAACGCGGAAAGCCGACAAGCTTTTTGGCTCCGTCTACGCTACGCTTAGGGGATTTGAGAACGGAGGTTTACTTCTATAGTTAGGTCTACCATCCACACTAATCCCTAACAACGGATCTTTTCTAACACGCTCTTCAAACCATAGGAATTTGACAACATCGGCTTTTCTCTGCACGGAAAACTTTTTGAATTTAGACGGAGCTTAGCTTTCTGGAAACAAAGGTGGGACGATAATCATGGACTTTCCCTGACCGTGTTGTTTTCAAGCAATGAAATCCTGAACTTGAATGACCGGTTTTTTTTTGCTTTTTCAAATCTTTCCGCGGCAGTGCGGACGGAAAACATTTGATGCCTTTTCAGGGTAAAACCTTAGTTTTCAAATTCAACCATCGTGGTGTGGATAAGGACTTTGTTTTCGTTGGTACAACTGCCTGAATCTGCTGGACTGATTTGCAAGAAAACAGCCCGGTTAATTTGTGCAAGGTAAATAGGCCTTTCCAGATTGCGCTGAACACCTTTTGAGCACTTTTTTGAGTTTGAAGCACCACATTTCGAGCAAATTTCGAGCAACATATGTCTTCTAAAATATTTTAAAGCAAAAACTGTGTGTCGCCCGCAACGGGAATTGTGTTCCAGGTCATAAATTTGAATAACTAATGATGTTGTCAAGAATAAAAGAGCGTTGTCATGGAAAAGCACGTGGACTTATCGTCGCTGAGCGTGAGAACGGAAGTTTCTGATTGGCATGTGTGTGTCATCTCAAATTTCTCAATCATCTGATGTCTAGGCTTTACACGAGTACTGCTGAATTTATTTACAATTCGTAACCGGCTTTAGCTTTTAAGAGCACAACAACAATACGCTAAATAGATTGTTAATTACTTCAGTAAAAATTGACATATTTGCGAAAAGCTTAGAGGTAACTGTTCACAACTTTTAGCACTTTTTGAGCAGTATTTTGAGATTTTAAGCACTTTTTGGGCACTTTTTAGCCATTTTTGCCAGCATTTTTTTAGGATTTTACCAGCGCAATCGCTTTAAGTTTTCTGCGTTTGAGGGCAGCTCTGATATTTTTCGGAGGTTCTGGCATAAACTAAGACCTCCCTTTTATCTTTTCAACCAGGGTCCTAGCTTCCGTGTCCGATAAGACCCCAGAAAATTCGTTCTCACAATCTCACAAATATACGACATTGTCTATAGCAAAAAAATCTCCATTTTTTTAAAACATCAAAAACAGGCACGAAAATTTGTTTAATAAAGTACTGCGAAGAGTGCAATACGTATAAAAGTGCTTCAGCATTGATTAAAATGCGAATTTCAATTTTGTACTGAGAGAGATTACTGCGCATGCGTCTTGCCTGAAGTAAAAAAAGTTGTATACAGTCAAGAGCTGAAGTATAGAAACGTTGTGACAACTGAACTAGAGAGACCATTGGAAATTAAAAGGTGAAGTAACCAAATAGAGGAGTGCTGGAGTGATCTGTTAATTCCCCGAAAGATTGCTCTAACACCTTTATTTTTCTCTCATTCGAATTACAGTCGTAACATCGGACCTCAGCGACGAGTTAGTTTTGCGTCATAAGAATAAAGAAAGAGGAAACTCAAACGGGTTTTCGCTTTTTTGGTTGGTCTCATTCGTTTGATTTTATGTATATAATTTAAGGTTAATCTTTGTTAATTTCTGTTAAATTTGGTCAAAGTTTGGGAAATAGTTCTGCCAGAGAGGATGCTTGAAAATATTTATGTACAGTTGAACCCCGCTATCAAATTCGTACACATGTACCTTATAGTCGGAGAAGACACCCGTATAAAAGCAAAGTCCTAGCTCTTTTTGGTCAAAGACCCATTTTCACTGGCAATTTTTGTCGCGCCACCCCACCGCTGATGCACTGCCTGGCTTGCTGGCTTGACTCCGTGCTCGCCCTTCCAAATTCCCGCGGCTTACGACTGCTAAGAAGGTTAACTTGAATTTTAAAAAAAATACGTTTTGTGGATAAATCACATATAGAAAGCGTAAATAAAATAGTAATCAGTGATTTGACATGAAAAATGGCCCTTTGAATGGCTATGTTAACCTTCATTAGCCCGTTATTTTGAGCAGGTTGTAACCAAATTGCCACAGGTTGATAGCCTTAATTATAATCGGGTGGAATTTAGTTCAACTGGCATAGGATAGCTTGGGAAAACCAAAACCCAAGCTAATTGATTGGATTTTTGATACATGGTGGAACCTCTACGAACGGCCACCACACCACTCTACTACTACTTTTTGCCCCACCGGTCATAATGCCGGGTATAGCCTGGTTGTGTTTTGGTAAAATCCATTAATTAAATGCAATTACCTTTTTTCAGTGTGGTGAGACAGAGAAAATGTATATGTGACTTTTACAACTACAGCTATACAACTTCAATTTCAACTTCAGTTTCAACTTCAACTACCAGGAGCTAACTCGTCACTCTCCTTTTAAAGGGGCAACTATTTGATAGATCAAATCAATGTCAAACTGTCTAATAGGCTAACATAATGTCATGCGCAATTCACATAAGACTGAAGTGCGACTGCGCACCGAACTACTTG
>CM042751.1:10028369-10035575 GCA_022496165.2 Catalaphyllia jardinei
AACCAGCAATCAGTTCCACAATTTTCCCACGATGTAGCTCAGGCTGAAGCACGCTGGAATCCCGAAACATGCAACTAAAAGAAAACACATATACCGAACACAAAGGGGACTGGGTCGAGCGGGTGCCAAAGGATGGACGTATAATTTTAAGCTCGCTCACTTGAGAGGCCAAAGACCCTCAAAAAATGTAGTTAATATTGAATATGCCAAAGATTGGAAGGCGAAAACGAAAGAAGTTAAGCAGTTCGTCAAGCAGCGAAAGTCCTGCAACTGCCCAAGACCAAGAAAACGAAATTTTAGTCTCGCAAACGTTTGCAACTATCATGGCGTCCGAAGAAGGTGATAACGGATCGCCCTCACTGGCTGATGTTTGGAAGGTACTTACTGAAATCAAAACGAACACAGAGAAGCTGGTGCTAGAGGTAAATTCGTTAAAGGTAAACTACAATGAGTTACAGGATAACTTAGCTTCTGCGAAGGCTCAAGTAGATATCTTAGTTGAAGAAAACAAATTCCTAACGTCGAAAGTAAAATCCCTTGAGGACGACAAATTGAAATCCAGAATATGGTTGAAAGATATGGAGCAAAGACTCGACGAGGCTGAAGTAAGACATGACAATTTAGAACAATATACTAGAAAATTTAATCTGGTAATACACGGGATTTCCGAAAGAGATGACGAAGATAATGTGGAGAGCGTTATAGAACTGGGAAGGCTTTTGGATGTCAATTTGACGCGTGGCGACATCGACATAGTTCATAGGATGAACGTAAAATCCAAGAACCAACCCAGACCCATCATCGTTCGCTTTACAAGTTACAGAGCGAAGAGTCTGTTATACAAAGCTAGACTACATCTTAGAAATATCTCCTCGCAAGATCTAGGACCGGGCAAGATTTACATCAACGAAAATTTGACAGGATGGAGAGCCGAACTGTTTAATGAGGTGAGAAAAGTGAGGAAAAAATACAACAATGGCAAGGCTTGGACTATAGACGGGAAAATTTTTTTCAAACCAGAACTTAATGCTAAACCTTTAAGGATTGAATCTTACGAAGACTTAAAATCTTATAATGCTATGAATCTAAAATTTATCCTAGTTGCAATTCCTTAATTAATTGTAGCGACAAACCAAAATCTAATTTTGCATGCCTTTCAGTTTAAATGGGTCAGTCTGGTTGCCCTCTCTCGTTAGCACTTAGGATTAGAGGTTTATAGCTGGTAGTTTGTTAATTCCCAGAAGTGAATAGGTTTTTTTTGTTAGGTAATTTGCTATGTTTGCCATGTCTTTGTCTTTCACTTTTAATAGTTTTGCATTCCATTTTGTCTCCTATCACACATTGTCTTTAGCTATTGAGCCTTGCATTATCTTAACAATACCTTTTGTGAAAACAATTTTTTCACAAAGTAATGGCATGTAATTTAAAAATTATCTCGCTTAATGTGCGAGGTATAAGAAATCAAAACAAAAGGAGAGCAATTTTCTGCTATTTAAAACAGCAAAAAGCCACTATTTTTTGTTTACAAGAGACCTATTCACAACCGGATGATGAGAAAATATGGTCTGCGGAATGGGGCGGAAAAATCTTCTTCTCTCATGGAACGGTACACTCCAAGGGAGTATGTATTCTGTTAAATCCGAACTCTACTTCTAATTTCGACGTCATTCAAGCAGATCATCATGGCAGAATTTTGATTTCAAAACTTAAAATTTGTGAGGAAATATTTTTTATTGTAAATATTTACGTACCCACCGACTATCGAGACCAAACTGATTTTATTAAAATCTTAAGTGAATTTCTTGTTAAAAAGACAGACACCTCCAGGTTAGTTATCGCGGGCGACTGGAATTGCACACTTACTAAAGCAGATAAAAGTGGAGGTGCAGTCTGGAAATCCACAAATTATAGAGATGCTGTTGATAATCTTATGAATGAACTAAATCTTATTGATATCTATCGAAAACTGCATCCGAAAACAAGATCCTTCACCTACGAATCTAAAACTATTAATTTAAAATCGAGAATAGATTTTATTCTAGTCTCCCGTCCGATCTCCATAGAGGTCCAAAATGCCGAGATCCGTATGTCAGTTGCACCAGATCATAAAGCTACCTTCTTAAAGATCAATGTAAGAAGTGAGCTTAAGAGAGGCCCGGGCACATGGAAATTTAATAATTCTCTCTTAGAGGACGACGATTTTAAAGAACGTATTTATTTCTATTATCCTCAAATACATGAGAAATATACCGACGTCAAAGACAAACAGTTATTGTGGGAATTAATAAAAATGGAAATACGCGTGGAAACAATGAAATATTCTAAAGAAAAAAGATACAAACTTAGAAAACGAGAATTAACGCTTCAAAAAGAATTACAAGATCTTGACTATAAAATTTGCAATACGAATTTTGAAACTTTAGATCATAATGTTCTTGAGGAGTACGAAGTTGCAAAAGAAGAACTGAAAAATATATATGAAAACAAAGGGAAGGAGGCCATTTTTAGATCAAAAGTGAAATGGTTTGAACAGGGAGAAAAACCAACAAAATACTTTTTCAACTTGGAGAAAATTAACTATGAAAAAAAGCTTATACGTGAGGTTAAATTGAAGAATGGAGAAACGATAACAGATCCAAAACAGATTGAGAAAGAACTTGAAAATTTTTATAGCAATATGTATACATCCAAAAAAGATCTTAATAGCGACCCACTACGTGAAAATGACAGTTTTGAATCTTTTGTTGAGGGTATTGAGATTCCTCAATTGAATACTGAGGAACGAGATTCACTAGAATATGATTTTACATACGAGGAATTAAAAGAGGTGGTGAGCTCTTTCTCGGACAATAAAACTCCAGGTGAAGATGGATTCACCAAAGAATTTTACGAGTCTTTTTATGACCTCATTTGGAGAGATCTGCTAAATTCCTACGAAGCAGCTTTTCAAAATGGATCCTTATCAATTTCTCAAAGGAGAGGAATTATAACTTTAATACCAAAAGCCGACGGAGATCTTAAGGAACTCTCAAACTGGCGTCCACTATCTTTACTTAATATCGATTATAAAATTTTGACTAAAGCTTTGGCAAAAAGAATAGAAAAATATCTGCCGAAATTAATTAATTCAGATCAAACCGGATTTGTCAAGGGAAGATACATAGGCCAAAATATAAGACTTTTGAGTGATATAATGGAATATCTAGATGCAAAAAAGACTTCCGGATTGCTTCTCTTTATAGACTTCGAAAAGGCTTTCGATAGCCTTGAATGGGATTTCATGAATAAAGCTTTGAACGCTTTCAATTTTGGTCCAAATGTGAAAAGATGGATCACAATTTTTTATAAAGATGTACAAAGTGCAGTTATGAATGGTGGGTTTTTGACAACTTATTTTAATATATCGAGGGGAGTACGCCAGGGTTGTCCGTTAAGTCCTCTTCTATTCATCCTTGCTACGGAACTGCTAGCAGTTAAAATACGCCAAGACTCAAATTGTAAGGGCATTTCCCTTCCGGATGACCAAAAGGTCAAAATTTCACAGTTTGCTGATGACACCACCATAATAACGGAAAATGTTGAATCACTCAAACCTCATTTACAGATTTTGGATCGCTTTGGAAATGTTTCAGGATTGAAATTAAATAAGAAAAAAACAAAAGCTATGTGGATGGGGTCCATGAAAGATAGTAAGTTAAAGGTACTTGACTTTAAGACAACAAAAGAACCCATTAAAGTTCTTGGGATCAATCTATCCTACAATTCAAACAAATGTATTGAAGAAAATTTTTTTGTAAAGATCAAGAAAATGAAAACAAAATTGAACTTATGGCTTTCAAGAGATCTCACGATATACGGCAAGTCTTTACTGGCAAAAGCTTTGGGCATATCGCAGCTAGTTTATGCAGCTTCCATGTTGACTGTTCCAGAATCGGTTGTCAAGACTGTTCAGGAGAACCTTTTTGCTTTTTTATGGAAAAACAGGAAAGATAAAATAAAAAGAGTAGTTATGTATCAAACAGTAGAAAAAGGGGGAATTAAGTGTGCTAATTTTTGCACGGTTATTAAAGCGTTACGCCTGGCTTGGATTGGTAGATTACTGAGCACGTCTGACGATAAATGGAAGGCAATTCCCAACTATTACTTTCGAAAACACGGAAGCCTATTATTTCTCCTCAAATGCAATTACGATATAAACCTCCTGAAAACAGGCCTTCCTCTATTCTACCGAGAACTTCTTCAGTATTTTCAAGAGCTCAAGAACGCAATTAACATCTTTCCTAATGGTGAATTCATTCTTTGGAATAACAAATCGATAACAATAGATAATGCTACCTTGTTTTGGAAGTCATGGTTCGAAGAAGGAGTTGTAACAGTAAAGGATGTGCTAAATTCAGAGGGTAACTTTTTAACGTATGAAGAGTTCAGGAACAAGTTTAACATTAACACCAATTATTTACACTACTTCCAATTAATCTCAGCTATTCCTTCCGACTTGAAAAGAAGAGCAGCACAAACTTCTCTACCCACTGCGGACCTCTCTATGATTTCCACGTCCTTTCCATTAAATAAAACCTCCTTTGATCTTGCTGTAGCACGCTGTAACAATTATTACCAGCTGTTTAACAGCTTCAGCTACACTGTCCCAAGTGGAATTAAAAAGTGGCAGGAGAAATTCCCCGAAATATTTGTTGAGTGGTGTAACAAGTTTCAAGATATATATCGATTTACCAGAGATAACAAACTCCGCCAATTCTGTTTTCGCTTTTTGCATAGAACAGTTGTAACGAAGAGAGAACTCAAACTATTTCGTTTAGCGGATAATGATAAATGTATATACTGCTCTAATGCTGATTCAATAGAACACACTTTTATTGATTGTAGGGAGTCTGTAAAACTTTATTCACAAATTATATCGTGGTTCAATCATTGCCAAGATACTGCAATAACACTCTCGAATGAAAATGTTGCTTTTCATGATATACATCATGTAACTGATACGCTCTCGGGCCCCGTAAGACGCAGGCTAAATTTGCTCATCATCTTGGTCAAACAATATATCTATTCCGCAAAACATCTTCAAAAAGATTTGTCTTTGGACGAACTTGTTAAGAAACTAACTATTCAATGGAAATTAGAAAAATGTATTTAGATGTACCATCTTTTTTCAATAAAACTTTTTTGGCATGCATATTACTTAATATAAAAACAAACAATTACAAATAAATAGCATTATTGTAATATTAGTTAGATTATTAAATAGGAATTCTGCTCTCAATCTAATGAATGCTGTATTGCATTTTTATATCTTTCATTGATAAGGTAATGCTTAGGCTCAACCGTGTTAGTTTTTTTTTTTTACTCTTATCATCTGTCTTTTCGATTATGCCTTGTTTCGTTATTTTTTTTTTTTTTGATTACTCGATTGTGCGTGTTTTTTTTAACTCAACAGTAAACTATGAAAATTTTAAATATTATAATATTATATTAGTGTAAGTAATTTAATAAAATAAAAAAAAAAAAAAAAAAAAAAATACCGAACACAAAGCTTAAATATAATTCGTTTTCACCTGCAGGGTTGCAATTGTGTTCTAAAACGTCTGCCAACACTACCGACGAGCAAAGACACACATTGTAACGATAAACGTTTTGGAAATCTGTGGCCATCTTTCAGATCTTTAGCATTCTTTCGCGGGAGTATTACCGTGAAGAGCCTGGCACTGTAAGAGTGGACAAATGGTACAGAAATTTTCGGGAATTCCGGTAAAATCGAGAAAAAGGAAATACCTCGAAAGGTATTACCTTTTTACCGAAAACTTTTCACTGGGATGAACCGCTCCATTTGAATTCTCGCCGGAATTACCGAAAATTCCATCCAAATGGTAAGCGCTCTAGTTCTTTTGGCCGCGATCACAGCGAGTTGGACATCTCACGCAAGGATGACTGCGACGCACATTCGGTAAAAGAAACACTTCAGCATCTTTCTACTTGTATGTCCATAAATACTAGCTAAAGCTAAATTCGTGAAGAAGGCGTTCTATAAAAATAATGCCCCCGTGGTGTACTTTTTTGTTTTGCGTAAGTTGGCTGGGAAATGTACAAAGATTTATAACGCGTGCAGAACTATTGTACGACTCATTAAACTCTTTGTTTTGCGACGTTTTCACTGCCGTTGTGGTTCGTGCAAGATCTCTGCTGTTATGGTTTATAAAAAGTCACAGTGTCGACTTGTTAGTGTTCGAATTTTCCCGTGCAGTGAAATGATGTGAAATACATATGAAATAATTCATATAATTCATACAAATATGAATTATTTCATATATATTTCACATCATTTCACTGCACGGGAAATTATGAACTCAATAAATTGACCTTGCTCCCAATGTGTGGCTTCATAGCTCAACTGGTAGCGCATCGCACCGGTATCGCGGAGGTCAAGGGTTCGAATCCCGTTGAGGCCCTGATATTCTTTTCAGGCTTCTTCTTTCCAACTGCTTAAATTGGAATATTTACTACGATGATCATTCTTCACATTCTATTTATTGCACCTTATATTTGGCATTTCATGCAGAGTGGGGAAAACACTTCAGTACACTACACAGGGTCCAGAGGAGTTTCGTGTGAATAAATAAATTACTTAATTAAAGTCTCACCTTGAAAAATGTCTATACTTGTCGCTTAGCACGTCGCCCGAAGGGCGACCGAGGCACGAAGTGCCGAGTAAAAAAAAGGACAAGGGAGGAAACTTGGACCACGTGACTTCGTTCGATATGAACCGCAACACTTGGTGACGGAAGTGAATTGAGACCGGAAACGCAAGCAACAGACCGTTACTAATTCCAGAATCAAAACATCAGCTGTGGAGGGAGTTTTAAAAATAATGGCGGCTTCTCCCTTGAAACGACCCGCTCCGTTGCGCGAAAAGCAGCCGGACGAGAAGAGATCCAAATTATCGAGCAGAGAAAAACACGTCTTTGTTTCTAAATGGTAAGATATCTGACCATTTCAGTGGCTTTCGAACGTGAGCCACAAATAACCGTGTTTGATTTTTCCCTGATCGAACTTGACTATTTTAATTTTACCTGCAGGCTTTCAATGAATTATCGAAGAGACGATCAAAACTTTATCTCCTTACAAGAAATACTCGACGACTATGTAAATAACTGCTCCGAAAAGGAAAATTTTCCATTGCAAGTCAAAGAACTG
>CM042751.1:10052412-10059333 GCA_022496165.2 Catalaphyllia jardinei
GGCAGATTGTTTTGAAAAACGTTTTGCTAAAAATAGAAACCTCTCCACACGTGAGAATTTTTTTTTTTGAATGGGCTAGTATTATTTTCCACAGTGAACGTTTTTCGGTGTAAATAAAACTTGAACTATTGAAACTTTTGTCACACATAAAATCACAAATATCATGCAACTTTCACAAGTGGATCGAAAAGTATAAAACATGATCTAGGATTTATTGAAAGGAGGACATTTCACCTATCCCAAGACGCTTTACGGCAATTTAGTCATCTCGGGTGCTTACCATTTGGCCAGAAAATCCGGAAATTTCGGTTTGAGGTCAAATGGTAAGGTCATTTTCCGGAAATTCCGTTCGGAAATTGTGGAGTACCTTTAGAGGTACTCCTCTTTTTCCGTTCGGAACGGAACGGTGGAAATTTCCTTACCATTTGCTAAACTTTCCAGTTTCCAGTCTCTCATCAGCCGAAAACAATTACGGGAAATCGAGTTGCAAATGGTAAGCGCCATTTCGTTCGGTTGGTTTGCTGATTTTGGAAAAACCCTTACCATTATTCAATGCTCGTCCCAACCGGTTTATTCTGACAAATGGTAAGCACCCCTCACGTCACGGTGAAACGAGCATTTTACGGTATGGAAGCCATTTTTCATTCACGGAAATATACGCGACTTCTTTTATCCAGGTAAGTTTCGATACGCCCATTGCTTCTTTGATGTTTAATGAACATTATTATCCAGTTTATGTCCAAGTTATGTTTTGTTCTTCTAGCCAGAACATACTTTTCTAACTGTCTTTGTTCAAGCAAATAGACACATGCTCCGATGACTTCGAACAATCGGGTGAGTGTATATTGATATGGTTGAGTTTTCGTGTAATAAATCATTAATATTTATAGCCAAGGGATTAGTTATGCTAGATCCACGCTCCGACCTCTTTCATCTTCGCGATTTAGACTGGTTTGACCGTTGTGAAAATTTCAAATTTCTGCTGTTTGTCCGCCAAAATGCAAGATGAAGGTGTCAGATTCGGTGAACGAAATGCCGCGAACATGGCGCCAATTTAGTCGATGTCTCGCTTGTTTTACCTTCATTTGGATTTGTATGCGCTCTTTCTCTTTATGTACTTCGAATAATTTGATTATTTCAGATTGGAAACTGTTCCGATGTCGTTATTTAACATAAAATTGTATTGTTATAGGCCGATGGAAGATTCGTATAAGCGATCGCACGTGGAAACTGGCGACACGCCACATAAGCCAGCCGAGAAGAAATCTCGCGAAGTCGAATGCACCCAGGAAGAATCACCAGTTCGTCGATCGCTTGGATTTCAACAAAGCTTAAGTCCCGCGCAGAAGGTAATTGTTTTCATGAATGTGTGCAATATGTGTATCTCACAGTGTAGCGTTAAAAGCTCATGTATCTTGTGTTTATTTTAGTTGTGTTTATTATCGTTGATCGTTCGCTTGCCTCCTTTACTCCGAAAAAGTTTCATGCTTGTCTTTTTTAATTCCTTGAAAAAATTCTTTTCTCCAACTTCAGGCATCTCGTCGCATCCTTAAAAAAGCGAGATTGGTGCGATCACCAAGAAGCCCCAAACAGCTTCCGTCAGTTTCAAAGAGATCTTTCCCGTGGCAAAGAAAGGAGCAGATTGCGCTTTATTTGGCGAGTTAAAGAAAGAAGGTACCGAATGGCCTACATTCGGTAATCGTCACGATTACTGGGACAAAGCAGCAGCTTTTGTGCAAGATACTGCAGGGACTTAATTTCGAAGATCTGGTAAGTCTGTTCAAATTTATTCATGAATGAAATTTTCATTTACTGGACTTTTTTCTTTGTGTGGCAAGTAAAATAGATAAAATTTTTAGGAGCTTTTTTAAATCTATTTTTAAATCACTGGGTAAACAAGATATTGGTCGCTGCAAATATTTATTGAGTCGATGGCTTTTTCGTCTTTCATTTTTCAGTAATGTGACTGGTTAGTTTAAAAAAGCCTTAAAATCTGATCGGTTGGTTTTTTTTTTACTGTCCCATTCTCATTGATTGAGAAAGAGGTGAGATTAAAAGCAAAAGATGGTGAGATTGTGAATAAATCGCCCTGCTGAGAGTCAATCACATTACAAGGACAAGTTCTTCTATTCACACTGTAGGTTACTGAATTGTGCGATTTCAAAATGGATCTAATAAAGTGGTAATTGAACTTTGGGTTGTGCAATTTTGGTCTGAAATCATACTTGTGATTTCACATCAAACTCGCGTTGTGCGCTTGTTGGATTTTGACATCACATGTATTATTTCGGACCAAATTGCACTCCACTCAGTTCAATATTACAATGTACCATTATTTATTTCAGGAAATAAATACACAAGAAAAGCAGAATCAAAGAACAGTAATAGAACACACAGAAAATTCATAAAGACAGTAAATAATGAAATGAAATTTTTTTGTTGCAGGATGCAGCATCCGACAGAAAGTTCTAGGGGAACTAAAAATTAAATATGCCACAGTAAGAGAAGCAGAAGATGCCATGGGTATCACTGTAGAGTCCTACATTGATGGCACACCAGAATGACAAGGTCCTACAACTTACCTGATGAGGTGCAGCAGCTGCATGTATCACCAGCATTACTGGGAAAAATGAAGAGTCTATCTCATAATCAGATTGGTGACTTAGTCATTGAAGGGTTAGTGTAGTATAGTAATAAGAGCAAATAGTAATAGCAGTTTGAATGACATATTCTGACAACAGGATTTGTGAAAGGTTTTTTCTTCTTTAATTCATCTTTGTTCAGGCACGTGTCAATGTGCCATGTACAAGCAAAGCCACACAACACAGAAAGGACAAGAAGTCACTCTTTGGCTCAACAACTGATGTACAGGTAACACATTTGATGTTATTGTTGCACAATATACTAATAACAATGTCATAAGATTGTCATAAGGGCTGCTGTGATACATTTTTTCAAGAACATGTAATAGAAATTTCATGCAAGAAGCACCCAGCTAGAACATTTTCTGTATATGATTTGTAGTGCTAGTCAGTGTAGACATATTATCCTCAGATTTGTTTATTAATTCAATAAGGCCTTTTGTTTGATCAGTTGCATAAAACCACCAAATTAACAACAACAACAACCATTTATTTTGCTTTGTCCATAAAGTATTATACAGCACAAAAATAACATTTACTTAAATTAAATAAGCAGAAAACCTACTCAGAATATAGAAAGAACTTAAACAAGCTGAGTAGTTTCAAAGAATATTATGCCTTAGATCGGCTGTAGACAAAATAAACAAAAGAAAAGGGGGAAGAAGACCAAAAGATGTACCCGTAGATATAAATAAAAAATGAAAATCTGAAAAAAAAAATGTAGTAATAGTACCTGTTGTTGACAAAGCATTGTTTAATTAAGATCGATAGTAACTTGAAGGAAAGTACTAAAGATAATAATGCACACATGTAATGAACCATAATTCTTTCGTTATGGCCTTCACAGGTAGCAGCACTAGACCAGTTGAAAACAGCCAATCCAGACGGAGGATTCTGGTTGAAGCTGGATGCCACAGATCTGAAGGAAGCTCTGATGGAGTCCCTCTCAGGGGTTTGGAATGGAGATGTAGATTTGGGTGATGGAAAGTTGGAGGAGTTGAGGAGGGAGTATGATCAAAGAGTAGTATTACTAAGTAACATTGCTAGAATTGACAACCAAGATGGTCTCCAGTTGGAATTGCAAAAGTGTGTTTACAGTTTGGAGGATGATATCTCATTTCTTGACGATGGTTTTCACCTAGCTGTTGAAGACTATAGAAAAAAATTTTAGAATCGATCAACACCAGAGGAAAACCTTAAGAATGCCAATTGGAATATTGTAGAATTCCAAACTCTCCTCCAGCAGGCACAATTCCTAAAGGGGGTATATGAGGAGCAACTTGCTTGCCTTAATCCAGCTGTGTATTTACCCCGTCATATGTTGACCATCAGAACCTCTGAGAGGATTGGTTAAAGAAGTGAAAGGCTACCTCCGCAACCTTTTCAAGAAGAAAAGGATAGCTGCCACCCATGTGCTAGTTCTGATGCTCTCAGATGAAAGAAGAAGTAAGAAGCCCTATGCACTACCAATCAGATATGTGCCTTACAGGAGTATGCGGGACCAGTATGTTCGTGATCTAACTAGGGATGTTAAACTGAAATTGCGGGAGAGGGACCTTAACCTAGTAGGTGAGTACATATACTGTATTGCATTTTAACAGTGGTTGGTGAAAATGGTATTGAACCATAATGTTTTGTGTGTGTATATTTTTTATGACATATTTCTGGTAGTAAATCTGCAGTGAATGAACTTAAAGTTAAAAAGTAATTCTTTAATAAGTCTGATCTAAGACAGCATTAACATGCACATTAACCATTGTACACCCTGGTTGCAATTAGCTTGCTTTGCAAGGAATCATGCACTCCAATCTGCCACTAACATAAGTGTGGAAACAAAGTAGCATTCTTAGGCGTACATATCTGTGCTGTGATAGTCAGAAGAAATTCACAAGTTTATCTCTGTGAACATGCTGAAAGGGCCCCTTAACCAAGTCTTGTTTGAAAGAGGATAACATTGTTTTTTTTAGGTACTGTTACAGATAGAGAGTTTTGCTCATTAAGGTCAAGAGGAGAAACAAGGGCCCTTCATGTATGGCAACTCATACATGATGCAAGAGAGAGTGTACAGAAATTGAGTAAGAAGACTTTACTGGAAATGCTGATTTTGATACACAGTAAGTTGAACAGGTGTAAATCTCAGTTTGTTGTTAGAGAAGCGCATATTGGTTGCCTTTTATTATCATATTAGAAATTGAAGGTTTCAATTCTTGTGTATTGTTGACGGATTTATGATTGTTTAACTGGCAAATATATGAAATGTTATTTATTTAAGGAGATGTAAACAAACACAGGGTGAGAAAGCTTAATCTCCTATGCAGTACTAAACTCATTTGATATTTCAGTGAGGTGATTGTTTCTTACTTCTTTTTTCTTGGGTGTGACATAGAGCTATAATCTGTGTTCTTAATTTCAGCTGCACCAGATGGAAGCCCTATTGTAGCAAGACCAAACAGTGTCATCCCTCATCGTGTTATTTTTGAAGTTCATGAGTTGATCAACAGTGGCTCAACATTAGAGGATGCTGTGACTTACATCCGTGGAAAGCTTGTCCCGGCAGGTAAACAAAATTCACTTACATCACTGGTCCCTAAAAAGTAGCGGGTGATCATGCTTGATTGTTGCAGGTTACACACCTTATCCATTCCGGAAGAATACCAGTGAATCATTACTTGACAAGCTGAGGTCTGTGTTTGGAACATATACATTTCGGAGTGCTGTAAAGGAGCTGAAGGAAGAGGGAGTGGATTTTACACAACATCTTTATGTTCCCGAGGTGGATCCAGTTACTGGTCGGGCTTGACATGATCGTAGTGACCACAATCACCTCCTAAAACGTATTGCTCAGCATGTTCAAGATGGAGGGTATACTGCCTTTGATTATGAGGCATTTGCTGATGTCTTAGCAGATCCATTGAGTGGTCTCACCCATGCAGCCCTTGTTGGAAAGAGGCGTCAGAGTGTGAAGGATGCAGAACGTCTGTTATCCTACAATGTGGTATGTTCAATGGAGAGGCTTGGCAAGAATGAAGAGGCTGCATTTATTCGGATTATTGCACAGTGGCATGAAGCATCTGATGGGAGGGGTTTGAGTCAGCTTGAGAGATGTAGATACAACTATCAAGTGTTCAACTTCATTTTGGAAGAATGGATGCCATGGCATATGGATTGTTACGACTTTTCCACCATTGACATCAACAGGTATCTATATTTAGAACAACTTTAGTTACAAATTGGGGATAAAAGGTGTTAAATGGGTGTTATTTGAGAAACAAAAGCTGGAGTACAGTATTTAATCTAAATTGCAGCACAATGCATAAAATGAGGATACCACGATTTTCTTCCGCCTTTCTCCTTATACAGTCAGTGTCGGCCTGGTGTAACACCTGTCATTTATGTGTTGTATTTTTGGTTTTAGTTTTTGTGACAAATGTCTGGATATTTGTCCAAATACTTTAAAAATCCATGTTGCATAACTATCATTGTTAAATATTACTTTATTACTTATAAAGGCAGAGGTTGAATAGTAGTGGATCTCTTCACATCTGCTGAAGTTGATCATCCATTTTGTCAGGTCATGTTGCCAGCTTTGTCAGGTTTTTTATCCCAAACCCTTTGCCATCTGATATATGGAACACTGAACTTGGCCATGTAATTCCCATATTTTGCAGCACATAATTTACAACTTTGAATCATATCCTTTTAACAATTTGGCAAGGAATGTGCCATACAGTGTATAAAGAAATCTAATTGCTGTGCAATTGAATATAATCTTCATGCTTCCAAATGTGATTTTGAAATCTTGAAGTTGCATTAGAAAGTATCCAGATCTGGAATTATGGTGGGATTGCAAATAAAAATATCATTTCGTAACATTTTCTTATTAAGAACATTTCTATTATTCTAAGACCTGTAGGAGGCATCCGTGGTTTCTCAAGAGAGACTGTAGTGGAAGTGACCACTAACGTGGAGAGCCAAGAGCTTCGTCGACGAGAGAATGGAGTGATTGGCTACAAAGAACACCCGAGGGCTGCAGAAACTGACGATCTGGAATCGTATTTCTGTGTGTGCCATCGGGACCAGATTTTCACACTAAAACAATTCAAACCATACTGGCCAAAAAGTGTGAGACAGTCTTGGGAAGTAGAAGTAGATTGAAATAAAATTTTAACACTTAAAAATGCAAACAGTAGGCCAATATC
This sequence comes from Catalaphyllia jardinei, assembly GCA_022496165.2. Lineage (NCBI taxonomy): Eukaryota > Metazoa > Cnidaria > Anthozoa > Scleractinia > Caryophylliidae > Catalaphyllia > Catalaphyllia jardinei. The sequence goes on from CM042751.1 coordinate 10,059,254, forward strand.
CCACCATTTAGACATAAAAATATATATAAAACATAAAGAAAACGACAACACTCTTAAATTTGTAAAACATGTTTCGACAG
>CM042751.1:10059433-10072879 GCA_022496165.2 Catalaphyllia jardinei
TGTCTGCGTAAGAGGCTACTTGTTTCTCTGATAGTAAGAAAGCTCTTTACCCATCCAATATGAAACCTTGTCATGTTTCGTGCTATGCTGGTGTTTCGGTACCAAAAATCTTATCACATTTGGGTCAAAGCTGGTCACATTTTTCACTTTTCACCACTAGATACTCTATCAAAGGTTATAAAATCGGCTTTCCATATCACAATATGGTTCCTTTTTTGATACATCACTCTTGTGGCCTATTCAGTGTTACAGGCTTGTTTACTCGGCTTTAACGGTTTTTCTTTTTTCATTTGATCTGCAACACATAAAGTAGTGATTTGTTTTCTCAGAACACCATTGCAGGTCGAATGGCTTATTTCCCGGTAGTTGGCCGTCTTGATTGTGGAAGTTCTTCTTTGGAACATCATGGCTTTTGGCAGTTGAATGGCTATGGACTTTTGGCGATTTACAAATCAGACTGGGACAGATTTGGTGGTGAGTACAATCCAGGCGGAAAAAAGAGAATTGTCTTTTGGGCCATCATCGCGCTGCTGGTCTTTGTTCATGATCGCATGAATAGGTTTGGATGTAATTAGCGCTTGCTTGTGCTTGGTTGCGTAGCTTTTGACATGTTAAATTTGCCATTTGAACGAGCAATTTAAAGATGATTTCCGGTCCGTTTTGCGCACTCTCCAGAGTTTGTTTACGACTTTTGTTTTATCGCATGTAAGACTTCACAAAATGTAGCATTTCACATCTACTTACATGAAGTAAGTTCAAAGTTTCATGTCAACCACCATTATCGATGCGAACCTTTACGCTTCATTCTTTCATATATCACTTGATGAAAAACCTTCATAGCTGCAAACTCAAGGAAACTGTTGGAAAAAGAATTTAAAATCCACTCAAAGATAAGGTAAGCGGTTCGTAACGAATAACAGCGACTTGCATTTCATCATGTGAGCTTCGCAAACATTAGAGTGCCGAGACTGCGCAGTACCGACTGGAAATCATGTTTAAATCCACACCACTGTGATTAGCTCGCTTTTAGCTTGCGCATACAACTTATCCTGCACCTTCATCTGCACCCTTTCTTCACCCGTGTGGGTGTAACCCCTATAACGCGGGAGGGAGTAGTTCAGGGAGTGGACAAGGGACTATAGTAGAGTGAAAAGATCAAATTCTGAGTTAAGTCGAAGGTTCACTAATGGACATCGCCTGCAGGCAGACACCTCCAGTGAGCTCTCACTTAGCCATATACAGATACTAGTTTTTACAACCTAAACAGAAAGCAAGGCTGCCTCGAACTACGGCGAAGGGCTGGTTTACTGAAGCCAATATTTCCTCTTACAACATTAAGTCTCGTAGACCAGGGTTATGGTAAAATAAAATGCTACATTTTTAACCTCCCCTAAGGAGAACCTTCCGTAGAATACACTTTATCCGCTCCAAAGTGCATTCGCTTTCAGAAAAATCTCAATAATTTCGTTTTTTATTCAGGAATGAACAATTTCTTGGGAAGTTTATCTTGAGTTAATTTCAGTTCCCTTCACCGAAGCCCAAATGAATATCTAGGCATTACATGTACCCGGCTTTTAACATGCATGCTTCCGCGGAAAGTTCCATTTGTTTATTAAGTAAACTGCGTTCCCGCCTTGTAATGAGTTCATTATTTTTTTTCTAACCGTTTGTTCTAGTTCTGTTTGCTCTGTGCTTGCTTAAAGAAGAGTAAGGTTTTCATCGGCTCTACACCCCTTATTCTAACAATTACAATTCTAATTGTTATCGTTTCATCGTTAGGGATGAATATTGAGGACTACAAATTCAAGTGGGGCGGGGAAGACTGGGATCTTCTAGACCGAGTGCTGATGTTACCGGTGGAGGTGGAACGAATAAAACATCCGGGTCTTTATCATCATTTTCACTCCAGAGAAAGGAGCTGGAATTAAAGATGGAAACTTGAACTTAGGTTCGATTTTATAAATAAATTTGATGATGTGATTTATCATTTTGATGCTGTTCTCCTTGTAGTACCAACTGTGTTTCGCATTTTATTTATTTCGAATCCGATGTGATCTATCAAAACAACACAATATTTAAACTTACCGTTTCCAAGTATTTGCAATTAGCCAATCGGGCACTGTACTTGTATTTTACGATATGAAGCCGCTGACCTGACCAACTAAAAATTCCAAATTGTAAGTGATGGTGACAGATTTAGTTCGTTTTAGTGGAGGCATGGTTTGTATGGCTCGACGCGTAAAATGCTAACACTTGAGAAATTTATCGGTCCCTTGAAGCAGTTAGTTACTCATTAAGAAAAACGTTTGACCACAAAAAAACAAACAAAATAAAAAATCCATATCACGGACAACTGAACACCTTTTATTCAATCTTGCATTTCGATGCATTTATTTTCAGTGTACTGGCGTATGCAGTAGAAAGCTGGATTTCGACAGTTCATTGACTAAGAGACACAAGAACTCGAAGCCCCGTGAGAAATCTCACGTGTTTCCGGTTGAGAGCCCATCAACGTCAAATCAGTGCTATCTGCGCCCGCTTTTAGTGACCTCGCAATTCTCAGGTTCGGCAATATGGCACAGTCCGGTTTAATTTTGGCATAGTCCAGCTAGAAAATTCTTAAAAATTTTTTAACCACCCTTGTCTTATATCTTACATGAACCATTTTCGTTTCAAATATCACGAGTTGGCTCAAGACTTTGATTTTCAAAGACGTGTCTACTGGGCAAGTAGGGTTACCATGACAACTGAGCACTTCGTAGGGTAACCCAGCTCCATCAGTTCCTTGATAACACTCTGCAAGGGGCAACTCGCCCACCTGGGAAAACTATTTGTGCTCAAGGAATCAAAATATAACAAAAAACGCAAAAAAAAAAGAGAAAAAAAAAGAATTGTGACTTTAGAAAGATCAGATTAATTCACAATTTTGCTTTGGACGGAATCGAAAAACGTCCTTTCGCCATTATGATTGCTGCTGCTGTCGAATTGTAGGGTGATCCCACCTCCAAGATTTTGCTGGCAAACGCGGGATTTCTTTGACCCTCTTACTGGAGTAACCTTAGAATTAGAGTTGCCCTACTTGTTTGTAAACAGGCCCTTACTGCAGTCTTTAGAATTTACAAAAATCTTGCAATTCGTTGAAAGTAAGGCATAATAGCGAAACCTCATTCAAGAGATTTTAGAAAGAACTGCAAGTTAAGCCTTTGGTGCCTAACCGCAAGAAGGCCCTTTTTGACTTGTTTACTTTAAAATTGGACCATTCTTTTGCGTTTAACCAATTTTGCCGTGCAATAGTTCTTTTTGAAGCTAAATAAGTGGACATTCAAGAAGATGTCATTAGTTTTATTACTTTTTAAGTAGTGTTGATTAGTCGATCAACGGTAATTAATCAGTCCATTAAAATGTAACGCAACACTATTTTTTGAAACAAAATGTCTAATTTATGTCTTTCTTTCGATTTTATTTAAAACTGTGGAAAAGAAAGTTCAAGTGTAATACGTTTTACAACTCCTCTGAAAATGTGAGTCAAATATCTTAAAAATTGACAAAATCATGGTTGAAAACTTTCAGATTGGCAAAGACCATAGGCTAATATTGAACCATTTAAATAGCAAAGCTAAGTAAAATTTCCATTGTTTTAGCGGCAAACGTCATCGGTCGATTTGGAACAATATTTGCAGGGTCCGTCACCAGAGGGTTAAATGTTCTTAATTTAGTTATATTTTCTACTTAGTAAAACCACAGCAGACCTTCTTTCTTTGATAGAGGTTGCAGATGAGCAATTTTAATTAATGCTAAATATACAGTAAACTAATTATTACTAAAATGTGCTTATTCGCGGAAATCTTTTAGAAGTCAGTTTCCTTCAATGGAAATCTGGTTATAAATTCTACTTCGTAGAAAAATATAACTCTAAGAAGTTAAGAACAAAGCATACCAGCAATGACAATAAATTGTTCCAGGAAAATGGTCAAGTAAAACATTCCATGAACATGTCAGGCCTTAGCTGGCGAAATATTAGGGACTTTAAGATATGGTACGGCGAGGCTGTAGTATGGCGGCAAATAGATCACTTCCGGTGACGTCATGTCGCGTGTTCTACTACGGCTTTCCCGCCCTAGTCTTGCTTTCTACTACGGGAAAGTGCCTAGTTTCACGTACTCTTCACTACGTGAGTGTAAGCCTGCCGTTTGCTTCTCATTGTAACGCTTTTTTCACTGTTTGAACAGCCTAGTTCGAAGATAAAGTACTCAATCATAAAAATCCGTTCGAAGATAACTGTTTCTTTATCATTTGTACAGAAAATTTGAACGATTTCAACACCTATTCACCTATCGTAAGCGACTGTCATATTTTATTGATCGATCCGAACAGCCGCAGTTAAGAGAGTTTTGAATGATTTGTATGAGATGTCTATGAGCTGTTCAAAATGTATTTTATTAGAATTAAAAGCTTTGTATTTTCGGACTTATCAGATTGTACGAACACGCTACCCTTGCTGAAATCTGGCTTTTTATCAGTGTTAAGCTCATTTTGTTTTGTGGTTGGAATTACAGCGGTTCTAAAAGCAGCAAAGGCAAATCTAAGCTTTGGGAGATGTAAGATCGACACAAGAGAAGGAAATCATTGTCATTGATCAAACCTTTGTCGTATGAAAGTAGAATAACGTCCAACGATCCATTTTTGTGAAGACACGTAGATGCTGAACACCCCGGTGCCGTACAGCGAAATCGAAATGCCGAGGGAACGGAGTTGTCAGCCTAGTCCCTCACTGCCGAAGTAGCCGCAGTAGCAGCCCGGCGTAGTGCATCTTAAAGTCCCTATTGGAACATATATAACAGTTAACCTCAACCGTACGGTCAGGCTTTCTAAGTTCAGTTTCTTCAGTTGTTGCATAGCTAGTGCAACTATATGTAAGATTGTATTTAAGAAAGTGTTCAATTTTCTTAAACAGGGACTTCAATTGTGTTTGTTTGCAGTGGTTAAGTGATCTCAAACATTGAATGACGTTGTATATAGTGCTCTAGAATAATTTTCACTTTTTGGTACGCTTCCGGCGGTGGCACCTCAGGCGACTCCGTGGTCTAACCATGGTTCGTATTGAAGTGAGACGCTGTAGAGCCGGACTCCCGTATGAAAAGAACACGAATGCTAGTCGTACTCTTTGGGGGTTAAAAAGCTGTTTTGGCAACTCTTATGGTGATAAGCCTTGAAACGTCCTCAGTGGGAGCTTTTCCGGGGCCGCTTAGCTATGGTATTGAGTAGGAAAGCCATATTTTTAAAACAACAGCTTTCAAGGGGTCGTTACGTTCGGGGAGCAATAAACGTTATTGTCGTTATATGAAGTTGCGGATCTTTTACAGATTACACGTCTACTAGCAGCATTTTCGTTTGCAGTCTCTTGTATCATTGTATTTAATGTTTTTTGGTAGGGGCGTCTACTTATCACGACAAAACCGCGGTAGACCAAAGTAATCCTGTGTGCATTCAACTCTTTTCCTGACCGCTGGAATAGTCACGAATTTATGCCACACTATTGATAAACCTTTCCAACACCCCATTCTGGTAATTCAGACTGTTGCCAGTCCCTAGGGACCGAGATTAACTTATTGAAGTGATATTTTTTCTATAGACCAATTTCGATATATTAAAATTCGATTTAAAATTCAGCCTAAAACAATAGACCTCAGTACGAGGCTCTGGGGAATAAATAGAGAGTTTGTGAGGTTTATTCCACAGAGCCTCGTTCTTAGGTCTATTGTTTGAGACTGAACTTTGATATATCGAAATTGGTCTATTTTTTCCATCTTCTCAGGAAGTTTTGTTAGCACTGTCCGCAAAAAGCTTTTGGTTTGCCCCGGCGCCGAAGCCTTGTCCTTTTGCAATGGCCGCTCCTGTTTTACCTGCTGAGCCCAACCGTGTCGCTCAAGCTAATTAGTAGATGTTCGGAGGAATCCTCCTGTTTTAGCCCCAGCGGCAACAGCGCCTGTAGAGCCTAACGTTTTGCCCGCAGCTCCGCAAGTCCAGACAGCAATAGGCCAATTTACAGTTGTGTGCTAGTGTTACCTGGCCATGAATGCAAGCGAGGCTGGAGTTGACTTGGCTTCAATACAGACCTCTCTGCTTTTCTCATGTAGATGTAAGTTAGTTAGCATAAGAACAACTTGATTTGCATAATAAAAGCAGTGAGGTCTCTATCAAAACAAGGTCAACTCCAGCCTCGCTGCCGTTCAGAGGCCAGGTCACTAAGCCGACAACTGTAAAATGGTCTATTGAGCTTAAGCTTCCGAGGTATTCTTTGCCTTCATCTTCGTTTTTCGGTGTCATTCTAATTTTTTTATCCTCGCGGACCCCCTTGAAGTAAACTTTCGCTTGAAAATATCGCTTGCCCAAAAACATCGCATTGGCCCGACTTGCAGCCCCTGGTTATCCGAGGATGGGTTTAATTCTGCTGTTCATTCGCGTCGCAGCCGCGTGTTAATTTGATGCTGTTTAATTTCCACGTTTTATATTTTTTTGTTTTAGGGGCTTATCTTTACAGTTGTTGCTCCTTTATCTAGCGTAAGCTTTCTTTGTACTTAGTATAAAGCTGGTTAGTGTTTCTCGGTGACTTGGTTTGCTAGTGTTTCTAGCGTTAGTTTATTCGGTAGTGTGGAACGCAAACTTTGGTTACTTCTTCAGCATTTTAGTCGTGTGTCTTTTTATAGCTAACACTCTAAAACTACATGCGTCTTCGGACGCTTTCATCGCTAGTCGGTGCTACATCTCCATTCATAGGTAAAATTTGTTTTAGTTTTGTTTTTTCTTCGAAGATGGTTGCACGTTTTCTATTCCACTTCTTGTTTTGCTATTTTCTATGACGGTTGTTACCTTAGAATCTTCCAATCGTCTTTTGCCGCACACACCAGAACCAGTACTAGAGCGGAAACATGGTGCGATTGCGAGGGTAACCCCACTAGCTGGGTCGGACCACTTCCGTCCGTCCGTCCGTCTTCCCATTTTTCTAAGTTTCTGGAAGTTATATCAAATAAAATCGTGTTTATCTCTTGCAAGTCTTGGCTGGTTTCATAATTCAGGTTTCAGCCTTGCGCAGTATCACTAAAGATGAACTGCCATGTAAACACTTTCGTTCGGTTTATGTTGCAAAATTTTGGGCTAGCGAAGTGAAACTACACATTTCTTTCCCCTTTGCCCGATTTATTCAGCAGAAACTGGTTTTGGCCGAAGAAGAGGTGGCGAATAGTCCTGGGTCTCTTAAAAGTTCTAGTTGTATTTCATGGGTCTCGCAGTCTTCAGTTTTAGTGGTTTTGTGCAGCTCGCAGTCTCCATCTTTATACGAATCTGTCTCGAAGTCTTGATTTTTCGCAAGGCTTAGAGTTTAGAGGTCCTAACTCATTTGGTACTCAGTTTTTATAAGTAATGTCTTCTCGTCACTTGATATTGAATTCTAAGGAAACAGCTCAAAAAATTCCGACGCGAATGTTCCAGTCCGTTTCAGGGCACAGCAGCGAGCAAACTATAGATCAGTACAGCTCACGGCCAACTGTATCACAGCTATACGGTGTCTCCGACACTAAATTAAATCGAACAGATTTGAGAGTCACCAATTACAAAGAACACAAATTGGCCTCCAGTGTTGACCGCAACCGCGAGTTTTCCTAGCGTACTTTTGAACTCCCGCAATAATCAAGGCAACGTCCAAGGTTTTCGGTTCACAGGGCTGGTGACAATTTTCAAGCATTTTCTTCAAGATTTGTAGATTTCGTAGTTCAATTCTGCTTTTGCTGTAAGTTTTCATTCCACGAGAAGCGACCCTTGAGTCAAGTTTGACAATGCCGTGATTTTCCTAGACCAATTCATTGCTACGCATAGCAACCAATGAGATCACGTCATTTTGTATATACAACAGATGACGTCAAATGGCTTTTTTCGTGTTTACCAAAGTGAGCAATCGACAGCTTTCGAGTTTATACGCAAAAAGATTTTGAAATAAAAAAAGCTCTTGTGTCGTAGTTTGTTTCTTTATTACATAAAACAATTAGATTCCATGTTGCCGTGCGTCTGTTCAGTAATAGATCACAGAAAACGTCAAATTTTGGTAAGAACATCAGTGACACACGGCTATCGTATCCATTGCCACTTTTTTGTTCTTATCACATTTTGACGTCATCAGGATCTATTACTGAACAGACACACGGCAACATGGAATTTATTTGGTAAATAGATAGTGAGTAACGTAGCCAATCAGAGAACGGCATTCGTGCTGACCGGTTCAAATCCTGTTCAAGCGAAAGTATTTTCAAGCTTCTTTTTTTTTACAGCTGCTTAAGTTGTGTAAATAGCTTGGATGATCAATTATGTATTCAAGTCATTTGTTTGTTACTACCGGTAGTCTGTGTTCAAATCCAATCCAGTCCCTGTTTTACAATATCAGTGATTGGCTCCTGACAATGTCCGTTTTGGTTTAAAACATTAGTATAATTTCCAGAAGTAAATTCGAAAATTGGTTTATTTCTAAGCTTTGTTATGAAGCTAAGCCACTTTTGCCATCAAGGCAGGTGAACATGACAGACCAAGTCTTGGATAGCTAGAAATATTAATTAAATATAATAATTTTCCAAAATGACTCCCGTTCGCAGTGGTGCGTAGATCGACAACCAATTCCATCCAGTGACGTTTTAAAACATAAGAAAAAAACTACATAGAAACGCAAGAAAATATTAAAAAATTTTGAAACAGAGCGAAAAGTTATAATTAGTGTACATACTAATTCATGTATAAGAAGATATGTTTTAAAAAGAGATTTCAAAAGGTTCGTCGCTTTATGGTTGTCTGATCATATCTGGTGAAGTGTTCCAGAGTATTGGGGCAAAGCATATTTTATGGTAAGTAGTTTGTTTTTGGCTTACACTCGTTAACCCTTAACTGGTATTTCTAATAAGATCTCTCAAGTTAGTAGTTGTCAATCTGTATTTGTCTTAAAAGTCAACAAAAAAATATTAAAATTCACAAGTTCTCTTACAAACAGCCAATGCAAATAAATTAAACTGAAACCTGTTATGTGTCAGCGTGGGAACAAAAGATGGTAAAAAGCTGATTTGCACACCGAAGTGACATGGTTCTCCATAGACATAAACAAATGCATTTTAACGCCAACGATTTATCTTTGCACACGGAGCTAGAGATGGCTGAGCTATTTCACCACAAAAACTGAGATATCAAGGATACAAGTGTGGCAGGCCAGAGTTATTAAGTAAAATAGTTTCGTTTTGTAGGTTATACTCAGGAATTTCCGTATTTCAGTTGTTTGAGAATTTTAATCGGTTTTGGATTGTACTTACAATTTTTTCAGGATCTTGGAACGAAGTAACTATGGCCTCGGAAACTAAGGAACCCACGCACTCCTTTCAGTAGTTCCAGTTTCCCGGCATAGTAAATCGAACCCAATCGAACTCAATTCATGGATTGAGTTCGATTGAATTCGGCAATCGAACGAAATCGAACTCACCGAAAAGAAAAAAATCAATCGAACCCAAACGAACGTAAAACAGGCGTTGAAAATCCATACCATAACCAGGTCATTGGAAGCTCGAGTTAACGAACAAATATAAATAAATACAATAATACAAAAGAAATACTTGTGTGACAATAAAATGCTAACAAACATGGATAAGACTACAATAAAATTGAGTATTGACTTGGTATTTCTTTTGTATTATTGTATTTTTTTATATTTGTTCGTTATTTTCTCACCTTTTTGTACATATATATCTTTACCTTCGCTTTTTACACCTTACTTTTTAAAGATTGCAGACTGGCAATCGATAGCTCAGTGTTTTTAATAAATTTTAACCAGAGAACCTCTTCTTAACTTTTCAATTATGCCCCTGGTTACTCATCGATTTTCAAACAATATGTATCATCCTGTTTTGAAATGGGATACATTTATTATCAAAAGCTTATAATAATAAGTAATGTTACTTAAACTACTTAGAACTATTACCATTTTTTATTCAGTACCGTAACTCTCTTTTTAATGGCCATGCAAATAAAGCTCATTGTTGTTGTTGTGTCAAGGATATCAAAGCAGGTTAGTGTATCATCGTTATGATGCTATTGAGGCTATAAATAGTATCAAGGGTATCGAAGATATCCCCAAGGGTTAGAAGGTATTATCTTTATGCCATCTTCAGCATCAAACTTTCACACTTTAGGGAGTGAATATGGCTGCAGTTGTTAAATTTTCTATCAAATAAAAAAATAAAAACGTGTTCCCCCTAAAATTGTTTTGCATCTGTCATAACCTTTTTTTACTGTTAGCAGCTTTTATTGTTTAGGGGCTAGGGGTTACTGCTACTTGCTGTTGATGTCCCAGAAACAAATTTGTCATGCAATTATTAATGATATGTCATTTACATACTGTAAACTAGAAGTACGTCTGAAAATGCTGTTCAAAGGGGATACATCTGAAGAAGATCTATTTGATTTCTTTGCTAACACCTCACAGCAGGTATTTGGGGAAACCAAATCATGAACTTCTGCCAAAACATCTGCAAAAATAGTCTTGAGGCCTCTTCATCTGAGCCCGGGCTGGATCGGTTTCCGAGATCTCCCCTAGCCATTTTCTTTGTAAAAATGATGGAAGGGTTTCATTGTTCTGTTCAGACAATCATTCTATTGGTACTGGTACCACTTAATAAATATGACTGTCAAGGCATGTGTTACTGTTAATTCTCCCATGCGAAGGGCAAAATTAATGGTTAAATTGTAAGCCGTGTGACCCCCTACTAAAACAAATGTTCACGTTCATGCCCAAAATCTCGTTAACAAGCGAAATGTCAAGAGGATATTCTTAAACGAGCCTTTCAATTCAAACATGTATATGAGACATTTTCCCCTTCATACTGCAGATGCTCATTTCCATGTTGCCTCTGTTGTCTCTTGGGAGAATTTAATTTTTGCTTTTTTTCACAGGGGACAAAATGTCCTCCAAGGTAATAATTGCACTGGTCACACTTCTCTGGCTTACAACGGTTGGTGAATGACTTTTTACATCCAGGACAGGGAGTTTGCCCTCGTTTACTCTGCAAGAAAGATAATACATAGTAATGGGCTAAGCTGCAGCATGTACAATATGATAGCTCCCCTCTATTCTCTTTCACAGCTTCTTGAGCTGAACTGAGCGGTATTTGAATGGCTGCAAAGAGGATTTTACTGTGCAGTGTAGATCACAGATATTGTCTAAATCCTTTTTTTTAATTTATTCCAGCTAAGTAAAGCAAGGTACTTAAGAATATTAGAAGCCAAGTGTAAAAGATTAAGTCCCTAACAAGCAAAGTCTATGTTATTGTTAGAAAGAACAAATGATTGGGATGAATAGACATATAACACTAAAAGTATTCAATTGAAATTTACAAGATAATTTGGTTGACGTTTCGAGCGCTAGCCCTTCTTCGGAGCGAGATTTACTCCGACGAAGGGCTAGCGCTCGAAACGTCAGCTTCCGAATCTCTTTACGGTGGCCAATTCACATTATCAACTCAGTTGATAAAACCAAATTATCTTGTGATACTCCCACCGACGCAGCACCACAGTTTCTCTAGAAACTTAGCCCCTTTACTCAAATGAAATTTAGTTAACTTTACAATGCATCAAAGTGTAAGATTATACAACAGAATAGAAGCAAATAAAAATGATAATCTCTCCTCATGAGTGAATTGACAAGCTTGTGATATAATGTGGTAAAACTTGTATCAGGGGCAAAAGTTTCTTCCAGCACCCGAAGATACACTACTAGCAGTAGTAGAGAGCAAGTAGAAAATGGACTGGGTTGGTAACAGTTGAGATGTATCTGAAATTAATACAAAGCTCTCTAATTTTGCTGCTTTTCAAATGTATTTAAACCAAAAACAGACACATTTGGTAAGGTTACTAATTAGATACTTAAGTTACCAGACTCAGCTTTTCAAATTAATCGATTTTAGTATCCGCACCCAGTCCCTTGCTCGTTAAGACCATAGCTGATTATGCAGTATGATTGCACAATGTGCCACAATTCAGCTTGATAGTGAGGCCTATTAATTAACATACGTACTCAATTACTTGTGTCCTCTGGGCTTCACTGCCAAGATCCAAAACAGTCTATTTAGTTGCCCAGATACAAAATATTTTACTGATCCAGTAACCTGATCGTTACAAAACCAGTTAAAACAGCGGAAGTGCAGATATGCAAATTTGAAAATCTGTATTTTGCGAAACGAGCTCCTCCAACACTGTGAATATATAGAAGTTATCTCTTCCGATTCTTTAAGGCTTTTCGTATATACAGCACGATGCAGAAATGATTTTGAACCTAAACAATGAATAAAATAGCGGAAGTGCAGAATATGCAAATTGGTTGCCTAGCACGTGACGAAAATCTCTCCTCCACGCCGGAACAAACAGAGAAATTCTTGATCAGTTAGCTAATAATCTTTACTGTCTATCATTCTTGTTTACTTTTTTCTATAAAAATTAGTGCCATTTTTGTGATTCTCCGGGATGTTCTGGAATGTTTCATCGTATAGAAGTGTTAGCTGCGAAACGAACGAGAGTTTCGCCTTATCGCCTTGGTAACAAAAAAGTATGGCAGTCACGCAAATGACAGTCACGTATTCAACGCGCGTCTCACAAAACGGGGCACTTCTGACCTTTTGGTTCAAAATGTGTGCAGAAATCAACACGAAACGTCGAGCAATAAGTTGTATATACGAAAAGTGTTGGAGAATCGGAACAGACGAGTTACATATTGTCACAGTCTTTGAGGAGCTCGTTTCGCAAAATACAAACTTTCGAAATTTGCATATTCTGCACTATTGCTGTGTTATTCATTGTTAAGGTTCAAAATCATTATCGCATCGTGCTGTGTATACAAAAAGCGCTAAAGAATCAGAAGAGATAGGTCGTATATATTCATAGTCTTCGAGGAGCTCGTTTCCCAAAATACAGATTTTCGAAATTTGCATATTCTGCACTTCCGCTGTTTTACTCGTTGTTTAGGTTCAAAATCATTACCGCATCGTGCTGTATATACAAAAAGCGTTAAAGAATCAGAAGAGATAAGTTATATATATTCACAGTCTTCGAGGAGCTCGTCTCGCAAAATACAGATTTTCAAACATGCATATTCTGCACTTTCGCTGTTTTATTCCTTGTTTAGGTTATCGCACGGAGGAATCGGACTGTTGTGACACTGGTATGTTCATTTCAGTTCAGATTTATTCATTTCGTTTCGTTTCGTTTCGCAAAGTATAGTAAGCCTTTTCAAAAGTGACCGTTTTGAAAACTATATATATATATATATATATGTATATATATATATTTAAGAAATAGAAAACATGTACCGTGTTTGTATCGAGTAAAACAAACACGAGTGGAAGTTTGGGAGAACGAGAAATGCTGTGGGAA
>CM042751.1:10081498-10083998 GCA_022496165.2 Catalaphyllia jardinei
CAGTGGTGTCATCTCGCACCCTTTTTTCGTTATTGTTTCGCCACTGTCAGGCCATAAAATTGGCCCCCTAGGCTAATCCGCTATTGGGCCTTTATCCCCTCCTTGCATGTATGTGTTATACATTTGCATTCAATCAGTCAATCTCCGTTAAAGTAAGGATACTCGAACCATGAACTCTTCGCATTTATGTTTGCATTTTACGGTTAATACATGATAAAGGCTTTTATAATGTAATGGTTTGGAGTTGTTATGGTGTAAACATGCTAAAACCCGGCTCTTATTGAGATGAGGAACTCTCATTCCATAGTCACTAAAAATGAACCCAAAATTGTATTCACAGTTCGAGTTTCCACACTGTAACAAAGATTGATTGAATGAACGATTGCAAACAGATATTTATTTAGCCTTTCCGAGGTTCGTGATCCCTCGTCTTTGGCCATATTTTATTTATAGAAAGGAAGCTATGTGAAATAATCTTACACATATCATAACCAGATGACAAATTACTGCATGAAGGAGTTTTGACGGGAATTTAGACTTAAAACCAATTATGTATTGTGGTTTTCAGGTTGTAGTTATTGACGCTTTCTTGCAACAAACAGGACAGTTCTGTTAAAAATACAGATGTAGAGCGGTTTCAATTAAGTGTCGACAGTAGTCAGGCAAATATTTTGGTTTTAGATGCCTCTTACATTAAGGAATCTTCGAAGACATGACTTCAAAAAAAAAATTAAAAGATTACTTTTCGATGTTCTGTCTTCGGAAGACTCCTATCTTGACATACGAAATGTCATTCAAAAAGTCAAAGGTCAAATTTTCTTAACCTCTTAATGTATTTTCAGAATAATAAGTATTTTTGTAGTATCTTTGTTTCTGTACTTACTCTTTTCAGTTAACTTCCTGATTTCTGTAAGCCTGTATACCTAATCTTCTTAGTTATTTTCCTGATTTTTGCAAACTTGTAACGTGCTATTTTTCTTTTTTCAGTTAAGAAGTTAAGACCTGACCCACCTAGATTAGCTAGCTACCTGTGGGCATGTCGAATTTGTTAAAATATATATTAGAAAATAAAGAATAAAAAGAGAGAAAAAAGAGAAAAGAGCTTTTACTTTGGTTTGAGATTGACTGAGTAGTCTAATTGATAAAGAACTGATTTAGTTTTGTTTTTACGACACTCAACCGAAAACCGCTCTAAAATTTATAGTTTTTGGCCATATTGCAAAGCCAAATGGCTTAAGTTTGTCATAGCCATCCATATGCCAAGCGTCATTGGGTCCCCTATTAGCATACGACCTTCTCTTTAAGCGATGAGCTTTCCTTAACTGGGTACCTTCCGGATCCAACTCTTTTAATATGTCTTGTACTATTATGTGTGCCATACTGTTCTGTATCCCCCAGATGATCCAGGACCGTCAATAATATCACTGACACGTTGCCTCACCATTTGTATAGAACTATTTGAATCGTCCTTCGTAAAAAAAAAAACCCGTCTGCTAAGCCCATATGCTTTCAAACGCCTCAAAAGCGTGCTGTAACTCATTTCATGATTGTGGTGTTTCTTTAGTAGAAGGAGGATTTCTTCATAACCAAATCCACGTTGAAAGTAATCCATCGACCTCACTTTCACTACTCGAGTCATGATCATCACTGCTTGACTCTTCAACGATTAAATCTTCATTTGCATTCAACTCTACAACGTCATAACAAAATAAATAAGTCTTACAAAGCGTCAGGGAAATTTGAGAAATCCTCGCTATAATAAACTTTAAAAAACCATTTACCCGAATAAAAAACTCAAAAAGATCTCCCCGAACTATGCTTATAGAAAGGAGAAAACTTACCTTTTCCACAACTACTGCAAAAATTATCTGCTATGTTGATTCTAAATCCACAATTGGAGCAAAACATGGTTGACGACTTCAACTATCGACATTACAGACAATAAACCGAGAAGAATAGGCGGGAAATCTACGTCGTGTCGATTGTGATGCGTTACACCACGTACTTGGATAACCGCTGACGAACTCGTTTTCTTTGTTTTGCCGTGAGTAAATTGTGTTTTGCCGCGAATAAATTGTGTTTTGCCGTGAGTAAATGTTTTACCGTGAGTTAATTTTGTTTTGCCGTGAGTTAATTTTGTTTTGCCGTGAGTTAATTTTGTTTTGCCGTGAGTTAGTTTTATTTTGCCGTGAGTTAATTTTGTTTTGCCGCGAAGTAAGTTTGTTTTGCCGTGAGTTAATTTGGTTTTGCCGTGAGTTAAGTTTGTTTTGCCGTGAGATAACATTGTATTGCCGTGAGTAAAGTTTATAGTGCCGTGGCTTTGTGTTTTGCCGTGACAGTTGTGGGCCACCGTAAAAAATAAACCTACTTGTGAAAACGCCGTTTCACAGAGGCAGTATGGAAGTTGCACGCTCCGGGTGATGGGCTCCTGTTTTAGTATAATTTCAGAGCTGAACAACTGAGAATAACGGACTAAAACATAAAAACTGGGACCCAATTG
>CM042751.1:10088998-10091963 GCA_022496165.2 Catalaphyllia jardinei
TTTGATAATCAAAGTTTACAAGTTGTTTTTCTTTTTCTCATCGTGGTGTTTTCTAAAAGAAATAGAAAACATGTACTCCGTGTTTCTATCGAGTTATACAAACACGGTACATGTTTTCTATTTCTTAATACTGTACAATAATATTCTCTGTAGTTAAATAACATTCGGTCAGAATATATAAAAAAAGAAAGCAAAAAATGTTTTTAAAAAAGACTCCTTTATACAGTTTGAAGATTGCTTGTCACCGGCGATCACCAGGGTTTTTTTATGCAACATTGTACTGTCCACTGAATCAGCTCAACAAGACTATGAACGCATTGGGTCTAAAGAGATGTTACCCTTTCCATGATTATCTCCCTTTCCTGGGCTTCTGAGCTCCTGCTATTTCCACCTCTATTTGCCATTAGTCTCATGGACGGTGGAAGAGAGTTCCGCCGGAGATCACGACTGATTCGGAGTTTTGCTACCATGCCTTCGAGACCGTTTGATGAACTAACTTGAGAGTTCCGTCGCATTTCGGCACTTGAGATGGAATATTTCCGCCTGGAGTTTGTTATTTTAGGTATCTGTGATGTTTTGACCCTTCGACAGAGGTTAGTGCAGTCTCTCTTAAATTGACTCGTGAAAATAGCGTACAAAAATGGGTTTGCACAACTGTTTAGAGGGAATACAAACACTGTAAAAATTTTAGCGTCTTTAAGACTAACAAAGTCTCCACCAAATGCGGCGGCGAGAGACAGGAATGTTATTGGTGCCCAGCAAGCAAAGTCTGTGAACACAAGCAGGGCCATTCGCTGAGCGGTCCTTGAGTCATTCGTGTTCCACGCGTTAGACCCGCGAATAGCGCAGTATATTTTCAGATAACAAGTTAATATCACTAGGAATGCTGAACCATTGAGTATCAGCACTGTTGTGACGTAACCCAAAGATTTCATATCGCTAGTCTCAAAAGGAAGGCAAACGCTAAACTTGGTGTAATCGCTGACCTTAAACAGCGGTAGCGTAGCGACAGTTAGAGAAAAACACCATCCGGTGAGCATTACGATGGAAGTCTTCTTTAAGCTCATCTTTTTAGTGATGTCCAGCGCATGCGTAATAGCAATGTACCGTTCGACAGTAATGACGGTCAAGGTGAACACTGATGTTTCGCTCGATAACACCGCGAGAAAACCCGCGGTCTTGCACCCATTGCTCAACTGCCACTCAACACCGTAGCTTCGAAAGTTTCCTCTCGTCGAGGCATCCACAATGGCCAAAAGACCAAGGTAAACACCCATACATAAATCAGCCACAGCGAGATTGCAAATCAGGAACCTCGACACATCGATTCTGGAGCTACGCGTAATTATGACAAAGATAACCGTAGCGTTGCCGAGCAAAGCAAGTAAAAACACGATCCACACGCCAACTCGAAGTAAAGAGGAATCCATGAGATCGTCGCATGGAAAGAAAGGATCGGCTGGTTCGGGCGTGCATTTCACTTCACGATTAACATCTTCTTCGATTTCAATAAGCTGATCAAAGTCGTCTTCCTGAGCTGAACTTTCGGAAGTTCCGTCTTCTGAACTGCCGTCAAGGTCTAAAATTGGATCAACGCTTCCGGAACCAAACCCGGACACATCGTCTTTCAGTTCCACCTCTGTCATGTTATCCTCATCGCTATTTCTCAGAAATGTTAATTCACTGTTATCCCAGATCCATGAGTTCTTGGACTCGCTTACGACCTTCTTTTCCTCGATCATCTTCTCTTTCCGTTTTTTCTCTTTGCGGAATTCACAGCAGTGATAAGGATAGTACGCTTCCACATGTCGAATCTTAGAGAGTTGTTTAGCTGGTAGTTCTTTTAGCTCTCTGTTATCTCGTACTTTAAGAGTCTCTAGTGTTTTCAAGCCTTTTGCAGGAAGCACGGGGAAAGAATTAAAGCTCAGGTCTCTGTGGAAAGAAAATCATCCGAGCTTTAATAGAGCCCAATCATGTATGAAAAAGAAAGCTACTATATGTCAACAAAGAATCACAATCAATCCCTAATCAATATCATTGTATCTGCGCATCCCTGAAGACGAATCTTCCCGCTGATCTTGATGGAATTCCACCGTTGTCAACAACACGTCTTGATGGAATTCCACTGTCGTCAAAAACATCATTGCTTCAAATCTCGCTGAAACTTCATTTATTTTAATAGCTCCGATTGTTATCAGTTTTGTTTTACACTATCTAGCTACCCAACACTTCGTCATCATTTCGGTTTGGCGAGATAAGGCGTGGCTGGTGAATCCGAGGCTGGGTCACAAAATAAGACACAAAATTTTAACACCTGCGCATAGACATCAACTTTTTCAGCGGACTGTGTTGAAGGCATTTCTGTAAAGTGTTTCTGTTAAGTGTTTACTATCATCATCATCATCGTCGCCGTCGTCATCATCATCATCAGTATCACTATCATTGTCATCGTCATAGTCATCTTCATCGTCAACGTTATCGTTATTGTTACTGTTATTATCATCATCATCATTATCGTTATCATTATTATTATTATTATTATTATTATTGTTGTTGTTGTTGTTATTGCTATATCAATGTTGATTCTAGAGGGCTGAAATTTTCATGCAAGAAACACAATTTCTGAGAATTCTGTACTATAGCACTATTTTAGTTTTACGGTCAAGTCTGTCACAACAGAAGAAAAGAAAAAATTGATCTTCAAGTAAGTCATTTAGAAATTATTCAACTAGTATTGGTTGCTTTTATGGAGTGTAAATGGGTACGGGCGAATTACTGTGGAAACCTAACAAAATGCGGGGAAGTGACCTGCCATGGATTAGCATCACGTCATGCTACAGAAATCGGTTAAGCTCCGGCAGCTATGAGCCAGTTATGGCTTCAAGGCTTCACTCTTCTACTTACAATAAAGTTAAGAAGTAATGTATATATGAAATAATTCATATTTGAACTGCGGTTATAGATG
>CM042751.1:10099086-10123639 GCA_022496165.2 Catalaphyllia jardinei
AGACAGACAGACACACAGACACAGGCAGTCAGGTAGACAGACAGACAGAGCGAGCGACCGACGGACCTGGCACATTAACACAAACAATAGTAAACACAACATGAACCGCGAATTGGCATGAAATTGCAATTCAAAAGGTGAAAGGTAGTTGGAACTTACAGGTGATGAATGTCTGGGACTCTTTGAAAAGCACCATCACCAATTGTATGCATTTTGTTTCCTGTCAGGTATCTGAAACAAAAAAATGAACCATATTTACTTTATTAGATTCGCGGAAAGCACAGCTGCAAAAGAAATTTACAAAACTACCAAGAAAGGAGCTGACAACTTTTCAAAGCACTTACAACTCATCCAAGTATTCCAAAGACAGTCCAAACTCTGGGCAAGATCTGAAGTTGTTCGATTTAAGGGACCTGAGAAATAATATTAGCGACGTGTTAAACGAAGGAAACCAAATGGTCAATATTTGTTCAAACAACTGACAAATGTGCTGTAAAAGAGAAACAAACGGTCACAATTTGTATTACAAATGCAGACGATTCGATAAGCCACGTACAAGGAACACATATCATACGCAACTGAAAAAAATATACGGACACGAGAAACTTACAATATCTTGAGTCTCTTCACTCCCTTAAAGGCGTTAAGTGGAAGACTTTCAAGCTTATTGTCATCCAGATGTCTAGGGAGAAACAAATGTCATCATTTAAACATAAAAAACTATCTAGACATACCAAGTCGGCGGACAGATATTGACATTAAGGAAATAGCCCACTTTTTCATAACTCGATAAAAACACAAAACTAGTACGAACTGTTGAACGATGACGCGAGCAAAGAGAATTTTTATATTTTGATGATCATGTGGCTTTGATAGCTCAGTCAGTAGAGCACAGCACCGGTGACGCAAAGGTCCTGGGTTTGAATCCCGTTCAAAGCCTGAGTTTTTTCAGGTCATTTTTCCAGTGTGTCATGGCTGCATTCGCATCTTTCACTATTTCATAATTAAATTGCTACTGTTGGACATCTATTACCACTAAAAAAGTTGTTTTCTTTTTTCGTCGCGGTATTGTTCTCACTGAGAAGAAATAAAAGCATGTTCTCCGTGTTTCTATCGAGTTATAGAAACACTCGTAGAAGTTTGGAAGAATTTAAAAAACGCCGTGGAAACACTTGTCTGTCGACTCGTTTTCCCACAGCATTTTCCAAACTTACAAGACCTCAGCTTACAGTCAGGGGTAGAGGGCGGGGACTTAATATGGCGGAGAAACTGAAACACGCTTTTTTACATTCGACTTCTAAATGGATAATGTTGTGTTTTAGGTTAAAACATGTCAAAGACCTTATTAACAACTGACCATCTCACGTAAAACTAAAATTAGCTTAAAAATAATAATACTACAACGTTTCATCTTGCCGATATCTAATTTTAAGGGCTTTATGGCTGTTTGCACATTGGGATTAAATTGAATTTACTAATTCCAACAACGCTAAACAAATAAGTCTAAAGGATGCGATCAAGTTAAGTAAATTAAGAAGCCACAATACATGCGCAGACGTAAAAAAGAAATAAGCTCTTGCCACATGCGAAAGGAAATAAGGATTAGAATCATTTCTAATATTTCAAAGTTACCGCCGCAAAAGAAATATTGTCTTTTCGCTTTTCAGACTCCATTGAATTTTGAACACGGAGATAAAATTGCTGCTTGCTTTTGAATGGCGCTTTGTAGCAATTTAAGTTTGTTTTTCATTGACGTTCATTAAAAATAAGCTGTTTAAGTTTCCACTCGATACTCTAATAATATCGAGGATGAAGGCTTTTCACATGAGCTGTTTTTTCGCAGCGAGCTTTAAATGTTTTCAAATTCTGCTCATGCACACAATGAGCAACTTGCACGGACCTAAAGGCAGAGGCTACAATTCCACTAACCTATTAAACCATCTCAACGAGCCCCTCTTTTATAAGATCTTCCGTTTTCGTTAAGTGCAGGCTAATTAATTTGTGTTAATCCTCGGCAAACTACAGCATACAAGCCTATCTCAACAATGAGTCTTTACATTTGAAGGTGACCTGTTTAAGTAACAGGAAAACGCGGCATATCTGTCTCTTTGGTGACTTCAGTAAGGTGGCTTCTATAAACTGGTTGTTTCATCTATGTAACAAACCCCTTCAACTTAGAATTAATGCCTTAGACTTTTCCCACGCTACCAGGGTTTTTAAGACTGGAATGTTTGCTCAGGTTTTTTTTTACTCGACAGGGAGTTTTAAAGGAATCATTTCAACTTATCATGTTTTCTGCAGGTCTGCATAAATATTTTATCCCTCGGGAAACGAAACCTCGACAAAAATAGTCAGATGACAAAGGAAACTCGACAATATATTAGCAGTTAGATTGTCCAGGACAAAACTCTAAGCATGACTGGAGTTAATTAAGAAGTTAAGATGACTAATACGATGGCGAGGATTGCAATGTTTCACGATATAGACAGACGTAAAAAACACGCACTCAAGTTTGCACGCTAGGATCAGCCTGCCCTAAAGTTCTACCCGAGTCTGTAGAGAAATTTCCAGCGATTCTCACGATTTAAGAAGAGTTCAGAAAGTTTGTTAGTTTCAAAAAACAGCAGCGTGTTTTGCGCGAATACCAAACTGAGCCAGGTTGAATTCGTGTGGGCAGTTCTATGACGTTAATATGACGTATGAAAGGGATTAGTGGCTATAATTGAGCATTTTCAAAAGTGGAATTAAGCTATCCTTTTCTACCTGAGAGTAGTAAAGTATTCTCCGACATTCAGTTTGCCACTTGACCAACAGACTTGCTGAGACTTAGATAATCGCGTTTTAAGGTTCCCTGCCAACAAATTCACTTTCACCTAGTTCCATTTAGTTAGTAATGGCATCGAACGGATAGACTTGACAAGTACTTCTCGATGTCATCCCAGGTTTTTTTTTTCCCCTTTTTTTTTTCGTTTAAAATAGTAAATAAGATTTAGTTAGAACCCCTCTAAGTCAAGACAGAAGAATCTGTCTTCTGTCATTTGGTCGTGAGAGTATTGTATTATATGAAAGAGTAACATAAAATATCAAAGTTTCCCTCCCTACAAATTGTTGCAGACTATTCCAACACTTCGGAACAAAATGGCAATAGCATCGCCCTTCGATTTGAATCCCCCGAGCTCGACTCAAGCGCCCCAGCAAATTTAATACAACCTCTTGTAAGTGAATGCCTCTTTCCTTCAACCGAGAATGTAATTTCGAAATGGTGAATCTCATTTTTAAAATATAATTGTGTCCTTCCGGTGAAAAGAAGTCTGTTCAATGACCTTTACACTGTGTCTCTTTAATTCCGCTCCTGTCAGATCAACGTTATGGAAGTTGCCATTAAAATTGTTCTGATCACTATCCAACTCCAGCATAAATACATTGCACATATTCGGAGTGGCCGTTTTCAGATTTCTGGGCAAAGGCACGCACTGAAAGGAATTTAAAAGTGTTTAAAGCGACAATAGAACAAAAGAAGACTTATGACCCCTCCGCCTGTTCTTATTACTTTTCGAGAGTCTATTTGAGGCAACCAAATTGCATTTGCTCGGCGCCCTACTGTAAGACTCCACTGAAATATTTGAAACTTTTGAGTGATATATTTCAGTGATCAACGCAAATAAGATAATGGCAAATATACCCCAAACCACATTTTATACGTCAGATTGCAACTTCAGTTCACTCATTGAACCGAACGATGCAATAATTTTAAGCGCAGCTGACTAATGTTGCGCGGCTTAAAATGGAATGGAATTTTTCAGGAATATCAAAAATGAAAATGAATGCAAGAGTATACTCAATGTAAACTAAGAATAACAATCAAAAAGCTGTTATTAGGAGCTTAAGGAGAGACTAAGTATGAGAAGAACGAAACTATTTTCATCCGAAATAGCTTCCATTAATGTATTCTAACATTCCCGGAGAGGTTTTCATAACAAGCGGCCAAAGACGACAATAGCTTTTACTTTGATATAAACTTTAATTATATGTACAGTATACACACGACGCTACACCACTTTGGCCTATTTCGCACAAAGTCAATTTGAAAGCATAACAAACTAGGTCTAGGTACAAATTACGTTCAGTTTTAGTACGTCCGTAAAAACGGTTTACCCTCACTAAAGGTCACATTGTTTAATATACAATTTTTGTCTAGCTTGTTTCGTTATTAGCTACAGACTTAGAAAAAATGGTCAAGAAATGTTTATTTATTGACGGAACCCTTTCAGTTACTTGACAAAGAACTGAATTCTAAGCATTTATGGACCCCTGATTTCCACATGTCGCACTAAATCATTGTTATTACAGCGATCAAATTTGGTTCAATGTAATCCTATTTAATCTCATCCAGCCTCGCCCATCATTATTGCCGCTTGACTGAATAGTTTTCAGTTTGTGCTCAACTTCGCTTTAGAAGTTCTCTTTAAAGTGACATATGAGTATTCTCTATGATGTGCTTCAACTACGTAGCTTGCCACGGAGGCCCACGCAGAGGAATATCATTACAAAGACATTAATGTCATTTGTATTTCAAAAGATGCCCCTCATTAGCCTCACTTGCAAGCTAGTTCCAGTTCCATACCAGGAATACGAGTATGGTTTATTGGAAGATTAGTTTAATAAAAGAACAGATACTGATTAACTTACTTGCTTTGGAACACGCAATATGCCAATGTTTCGATGTTAAACGAGAATTAAGAGAATTAAACAGCATTTTTCCTTATATTCTACAGCGCTTTTCTTCTCGTTTTCAGTATTCTTCATTAAGAGATCAAATGAATCTTGCATTGACGCGAGCTAGGCCTGGATGTCCCAAATTACGTTTGCCTCAAAGACTCCAATTTCCGGCATTTCGCACAATGAACCTGAGGTACCAGCTAAGGTCCTAACCAGGGATTAATTGTTCGTTCAATACCACAAGCACAGGGTCAAATTCTCAGCCAGAAAAGTGTTATCAATTATTTTTCCTGCCGGGGAAGCTTGCCAAAATAACAGTCCAAACATAACTGCTGTCTGAAGCGGATATTAGTCAGCTTTACATAGATACATGCAGACGGGTTCTTGGCTGTATACATCCAGCTGAAGCATGTGACATCTGGTTGTCACCTTCCAGCATTCCTGGTACAGCTAATATTAAGACTGATAGACAGTGAAGATTATCTTAGTCGCCACTAGAGATAACCTTGATCACAGCACTGTACAATATTCTCACTCACCCAATCGAGTTAAGATAAATTATCAACTTTCAGCCTATCGGTGTCTCTTATCGTTCGGACCCAGAAGTTGTAGCAATTGACGCTTTTCACATGCCATACAAACCATGTATTTCTTTGGTTATAGGATAAAACAACTACTTAAAAAAGCCATCAAGATAGGCCTACAGGAATTAGTCAACAAATTAATCGGGATTGAAGCCTTCATTAAGGCCGGTCAGTAAAGGAGCTGTTTTTCTCCACTAAAAACAAAACAAATTTCTTTTTTTTTTTCTCGTTTATTCTACACAATCTGCACCAAGATGGCAGCTTCTCCTGAGCTTCTTGTCAGAAGATTCCTGCCGAAGTTTCCGAAATTGTTTCTAGTGAATTGCTGTTATCGGATTAGTAAAGTTAAGAGGTACTGTTACTTGAACAGATGGACTGTTACGAGTAACACTTGAGTGGTACAGTCGCAATACTTCAGGGCCCCAGTCAACAACACTTTTGTTCCTGTTTACAAGCGAGAATTTTGGCATTATGTTTTACTCGGAGCATGTCGAAACGAAGGAAATTGCTGAGAAACTACTTAAAATAATTACACTTACTTTAAGGATAGCGATATGATGTCTCTTCACCATACAATTATATTAATAATTTCGATGACATCAAAAATGGTGGAAGTTGACTAGGGTCCTATAAGAGCAGATTGTTCTCTGTAGGCAATTAAGAAATAGAAAATCTTCCTTCTATTTTTTTCAGGATAACACAGCAGAGTCGACTCAATGAGTTCACAAAAAAGCCATTGGGACCTTTATTTATAAATTTTGAGTATTCAGTATTTGCTAAAAATTGCGATATTTCATTGTATCTTCAAGAAAAACGCCAACAATGAAAGCAAATACCTGTGTCTTTTGTAACGAATTGAGTTTCCCAAAATTTCCAGATTTCGGAAACAGAGCCAAACGCAAATTAACCCGTTTCACTTTTTTATGGAAAACTGTAAGTTCACAACGAATGTATACATCAACTCTAAATCACTGTAAGCCCCAGACTTGAAATGTCAATTCTCCTTTGAACCTGACACATTTCTTTCGATATTAGTTTGAGAAACTGGTATTACATCAAGACAACATCCCGTTGTTAAGGGATTTTTTTTTTTGACTTTCTGATTGACAATAAAATAATGCTATTGATGATGTATTGAAAGACAGATTATAACATGGTCAATCTTCCATGCAGCTGCTCTCTCACGTCATCCGAAAAACCTCAATGCATGTACTTCTGCATCTGAAATTTGACTTGCTGGATGTAAGCCCGGCCTCCATTTCTTTACAGCTCGCAAAGAAGACACCTTGAGCTCTTCCTTAGAGCCAATTCAGGTTGTGTGAAATGCAACATTTGAGAAGACAAGAAGCGATAACGCTTTCCCTTTCGTAATCGCCTTAAATTGTTCCAAAATCTCACTCATGCACCCATACAAACTGAAGCCTTGCACTCAACTCCTGAACCCACTCCAAGGCCCGTATCAGTTTACGTTTGGTAAGGGACACTCATATAAAAATAGCCAGGAATGTCAGTATTGTTTCGCTGGGCCGTTGAAAGAATTATACCAATTTCAAGAATAGAACGAATTAAGGCCCTGTTCGCAAAGACGAAAATTTGAGATTGGCGTTTGCAAAAAGAGTGAAAATTTTGTAATCACCAAGTTTTTGTTTTCGCAATCCTGTTCGCACATGAAGATACGACATTTTTTAGTGACAGAGAACTTGATCAATTTACCATCAAGATATCGTTAAATGTGTGTCGGTCTCTGTTTCGTGCGAAGCTTCCGGTCGAATTTGTCAATGAAAAATGCTCCCCCGAAATGTTTTTATGCCACTTTTTTTCCTTTTGCTTTTCATGCAGAACCTATTCTTGCTACGTCAACAATTTGTTATAGTTTAGGTTGCTAGGATTCGCCTGTTATGGATTTTGGAGGTTTTAATTCAGCTGAGAAGACCTCGTCCCCGGGGGGGGTACTCCCAGAAAAATTGGGTGGGGGTGTGCGGCCTGCTTCCCAAAACCCTCACCCTATTTATGACCTGACCCTTAAATCAAAACCCTTTTCAGAGCTGCGTTATAATTAGTTCCTTAGTTCCGACCAGACCGTAAACGTAAATGGGAAGGGCTTTTGCTGATTTTCTTTTCGATAATTATGAAAAAGTGACTTCTTCTTAGAAACATGCACATATGAAGACTAGAGTGCAAAAACCATACCCCATTTATGACCAAAATGGCCAAAATTGGCTATATAGCCCATATAAGAGAGTGCCCCCCGGCCCTCCTCCGGGCTTGTTGTACTCGGAAGTTGTTTGTTAGGTTAGAGAGGTGGTTATTTCTAGAGTAAAGCAAATATAAGCTAATATAGTAATAGTCAATTTATTTTCGGAGTAGCTTTTGAATTAGGTTTTGAATAGGCTTAGCAAATTTTTCCTTCAATACCCGCACTGAAATAGTCTCTTCAAAAGGCCAACCGTAGATTTCCTCTCCAATTCATGGGTTAAAAATAGCTCTGGTTTCTTTTGTTGGTATGTCTCAACGCATTCTTCACTCAACACTTTCTTGATACCATTGCCATTGAACGGAAGCAGGCAATCAGTAAGTTACGTTGAATTGTAGTCTTTATCATTAGGGGTCTTCACTAAAAGCAGATGTTGAAAATAGGCCGAATTCTTCAGTGAAAAATACTAAGCGTGTCTTCGAAGAAAATCTCCATGGTGTTTCCTTGTAAAGCACCGACAAGACGATCCAAAAGAAATCACAAGTTAAATTTGCAAGACAGTTCGCGAGGAAAAAACTGACAAATGGGACCAGTTCGTGTAAGAGACTCGTTGCTCCTTAGCCAAATATTTTGTAAATGTTAACTAGCTGCTGGAAATAGTATTAGAAACCTCAGTAACCTCAACTCGCAAAGAGAAATTCAACCCACTCACTGTTCACTGTATTCCAGTAAGAAAAATGATGGCTAAAACTTCAATTACTATCAGATTTGTTTGCAGCATATGGAGACGGTCTGCACTTTTGGGGAGAAAATCAACGAATTTATTTAGTTATTTGCAATAAACAACAAGTTGAAGAGTGTTATGATGTTTGAATACCCTATGCGGAGTTTTAATGAGTTTCATAACGCCCCTTTCCTAAAATATCATGAGATATTCCTTGCTATTCGATTATTCTTCGCCCTTGCTCGAAAAATGACATTTTTAAACCATAAGCGTGCATGTCAACTTCGTTTCCAGAGAGAATATTATTTACATTGGCAGTGTTTAACATAAAATAACTGATTCATAATTTTATTGGAGCATCATTGAGTTATGATGCACTTGGTTTAGAGAGTACTTGTAGCCGGCTTCCAGCGCTTTTCTCGTGCTCTCCAAACTTCCCTCAAAACACTGTGCTAATGAACCTTTAATGACCTAAGGCAATCACAAGGTAGCATATCTCTTCAGTGTTTCACTCTTAGGTTGGCCTGATGCCATTTTTCAAAGAAATAGCCAATTTTACCGCTTGTCTCTCCTATGTCACCTAATCGTATAAGGAGAAACTTTTTTCGCTGGGTTTTTCAATCGGGGTCTAACTGATTTGTCTAAAAAACTCTAAAGCAAGACATTTGGCAGCTGAACGACAAAACCTGACGTAGAATCTTTCGACTGCAATGAGAACGCTAGGTTTCGAACTGAAAGAACAGCCACGGCAAAGTTCTAGCTGTTGTTCATTTTAGTGTGCTAAAAGGAAACTTTTAGGAACTCTTCAACAGACTTCAAACTTCCCAAATGAAAAAACCAGCGCTCTTATCTGTGCAGTAAGGCTATTTATGCAGTTACCAAATACTCATTTCAGGCATTGTTAAGTGCATGTACTAAAATACATCTGATTATAGATGGTAACCTATCGCCTTCGACTGAAAACACTTCGTCTTCCCGTCGAATTAAAATAAATCTGAGTTAAGTAATGCGAGATATGACATCTAAAGCGTTCACAAAAACGTCGAAATTGTTCACTACTGATAGTTAAAACTGAGTCAGAATCTGTTCACCAACGTACCTGTGATAAACAAAAATTACTAGAGATACATAATTCTACTGAAATAAAAATCTTCCATGGTTGCTTTCACCCGCCCTCCAAAAAAAAATTGTCAATGAATTACTTTGAAAAATATTTGGAAAAACCCTCAGCAATAAACCAAAATTTAAAATGGCTCGTATAGAAAACCTGAATTGAGAAACGTTTTTTAACTAGTTTGGCCGATGAAAGTAACGAAGAGTCACTTATATTACCATGCAAGCACTGCCATGGTTAATAACATAATTGATATACGAGTTACTAGTCAAAAAGCTAAGCTTTAATAAGTATAGAGGTAAAAACATTTGGAGAAACCTAAAGTTTAAGCCTGAACTTTAAGTCAAGTGCGGGAATATGCTAAAGCGCATCTGAAATCATTAAATCTCTAAGCTTTAATTTCTCTTTCACTGAAGAGCAAATGACGAGGATTTAATTGGAAAACACTGAAGTAGTAAAACATTGGTAAGGTTAGTAGAATTGAATATCACAGTATGAAAAATATTTTAGAAATATTCCCTTGACGATAAAGAATTTCAATTATATCTCTCATGTACTTAAATGTGTATTTTAGGAAATAAATATGTAAATCAATTTGTCCGCAATGTTTTTCATATGAATGTTGAGTATTTTCTTAATATGATTGTTTTAGTAAACAATTCCCCTGAGTAACTTTTTACTGTTTAATTTTGCGCCCAAAAAGCCTCTTATCCATTCTTGGTTGTCCTTTTTCCTTTTCCGCGAACTTTTTATAGTCATCTGGCTTAAAAAAAACAATCTGTTCTTCAGAAAAAAAAACTGCGGAACACCCCCGTGTCGGGTGCAAACCAAAAATAACAACGAACCAGGAAAGCAAAAAGTTAAGAAGGACTCCATTTTTAATCGTTACGTAACTGATACATTTAATATTTTATCATAAAATATCATAAAAGAAGACAACTTCAGCAAGTCGATCGTTTTAAATTAAAGTAAAAGCGGTCTGTTTTCAGGGAAAACGAAACCCCCACGAACATGTCCAAATCGTTTTCAAACAGTGGTGATAAAAATAATAGTCTCGAGCGGTTGACATGTGATGTACTGCATATCAAGCCAAACGAACAGTATACCATCATGGGACAAGTTTTAATATTGCCCGATTTTGAATCATGTTGCCTCGTTGGAACACCTGTTTGCTTTGCCAACAGTCGTCTAGTAGCATCTCTACTAACCCTGCCCAGCGATGTCTGACCAAACTGTGAAAAGTTTGAAATACTCACGCGGGAACTATCCTGGTCGAATCAGTGGAATTTGGAGATGCTGGGGTTTTTTGGAAGGAGGAAAACCGGAGAATCCAGAGAAAAATCTTCGGAACAAGGCGACTCAACCCACATGTAACACCAGGCCCGGGCCACATGGGTGAGAGACAAGACGCTCTCACCACTACTACCGTTGACTTTTCCATCATGCGCGCGAAAGCCTTTTCTATATCTGTTATTTCAAGCTTTACATTACAGGAATGATTGTCTACCAAGAAAACTCTTCAGAAATTACTCCATTTGACCATACTAAAAACACTGTTATCCAGTCTGTATAAAAATCACTTAATTTATCTTCCTCTTTCTAAGTGACTTCTAACCGACTTCAGTGGAGAAGTTTAAAAGTACTTCGATAAACACTGATGAGGCATAAAACCAATAACTGAGCCAGAACCTTTACTCGACCATTATTAGAGTAGAGATAATTTTACACGTAAATGAAGAAGTTTGTTTATCGTGTAATCAGTGAGTGAGACATAGTTATGAAAACTGAAGTTGACTTTCTTGGCTTTCAAAAATGACGCCCATAAAAAGGTCGCAGTTTTTAACCTTCCTCTCATAGAGCCGTCAGTTCGTCTTCGGGTATTTGCCAAGTAAAGAGTATGTTTTCGGCGATTTTAAACCCTTGTAAGATTGGTTTAACACGAGAACAGCCACTAAATTGTCGTATTAGATGTGTAAGTCAATTGAACGAATCGTTTTTGTATCGGAGTGTCCGCGCTTTCATATTGCGTGCCATTTTTCAAGAACTTGTTTTTATATAAACTGCACGCCATTAGACTGAGCAGCAGATTAAAGTTTAAAGCGTTTAACAAAAATAAGATACATTTGGTTTGGAGCCGATAAGGCATCTGGCATCCCCTAAGGATTAAACAAGAACAACACCGAAAAAATGGTCTTTGCAAATAGACAATACATGAAATTAATGTATGGAATAGAGTATCTCCGCAAAGCGATTCGAACTAACCATTGAATAACGATTTTAACGTTGACATTCTAATAGACTAAAACTGGTTCAAAAGTAAGTGAATGGGCCTAAGAGTATTTTCTTGTTAGTATTGAATAACCTCCACTTATTCACCTACTCGAAGGTGAACTCTGGATACCACCGGCACGCCAACGTAGTCAAATACGAGAATTATTTCCCTCTAGAGATACACTGCGGAAATAGACAGGACATGTGCAGACTGAAACTCTGGATATTTCTGACTTTGTTTGGTGAAGGGCCAACTTTGTAATTTTACGAGATGGAATGCTTTCGTGATGTGTGCAAGGTATCTCATGTTGACGGATTGTCATGCGTTCGGCGCATTTATTTGTAATCAAAACAGAGACGATACTGGAAGTCTCCATTTCCGGGATTTCGACCGCAAAAAAAGTTTAAAAACTTT
This sequence comes from Catalaphyllia jardinei, assembly GCA_022496165.2. Taxonomy (NCBI): domain Eukaryota; kingdom Metazoa; phylum Cnidaria; class Anthozoa; order Scleractinia; family Caryophylliidae; genus Catalaphyllia; species Catalaphyllia jardinei. The sequence goes on from CM042751.1 coordinate 10,111,108, forward strand.
TTAACGAGCGATATCAAACTTCAACAATTGAACTAATGGTAGGGTAGGAAGACAATATGACTAACGAGCAGGCGTACGTTTTATTTTTGAATATCCGCATGCACATTAAAATATCCGTTTCTCATAGAGAAATACTTCCCACACCAAAATAACAGTTTCCTTGCGGTTAAAATGTGGTTGAAAACCTACAATGCATCGGTGATGTCGAGCTAAAGTTATTTCCTGAGAACGTGAGAACAACAGTGATCTGCTCTATTCTGTATTTAGGGTGTATTTCTAACGCTATAGTTCCATTTTGGGACGCTTGTTTATGAAAACATGCCATACCATAATATGCACCTGGGTAGGCTGGAAACCCACATATCGCTCAAACTGACAACAAACAACATCCACAAAGTGCTCTTTGTTAAAGTATTCCACGCAGGGAATAAAAAAACAAGTTGTTTTCCCACACTAATTTCCCACACGCGACAAAGAAAGGAAATGAGAAATCACGTTTTCTTTCAACGTTTCTGAGGATCTGCCCTTGGTTTTCCGTAAAATCGATTTCCTAACGACATTGAAAAGACATTGCTGTAGCCTCAAAGTTAGCTTTTCGGGTCGATGAAAAAATTATGGCTTGAACCAACGATGAAAGACATCTAACGAAAAAAAACACTTTTATCGTTTGTGACTACATGCCTTGAACAAGAGTAAGCTTTACACTGGAGAAACAAAACATTTCAAAAATTTGCTGTTTCAATTGTTTCATGTACAAAAAACCTGGCTGAAATTCGGTCCGAGCGATAACTGACACAGCTGAAAATTGGATAAGTGGGTGAAACTAATAAAGTGTTTAGTGCAGCTTGGGCTATTTAGTTCCAAGACACTCCATGTTTGCTTTTTACCTTTTTTAACAATAAGCGAGTCGAATAGAAAACAAAAAGTATATTCCTAGACGCTGGCAATTTTAAGCTCTAAAAACAACAAGCGCCATCTAAAATTAAACAGCAAACAAGGTCTCTTTGTGTAGTCGTGGGTGTATTTTATCCACTGAGGAGTCAGTGTAATGCTTAGAGAGAATTTAAAACAAATGGAACTCTTGTTCCAACCCATTTTGCGTACAAAGCTACAGATGGTGGAATCGTCAAATTTTAGTCATTTATTATTTTCAACCGCAAACCTCTGGCAACTTCGGTTCTCATTTGACCTCAAAGCTATCCCATTTCACTCCCAAAACTCAGCGAGATATCCTGAAATATATATTTTCAACGCTGACGAAAGGAAATACTGGGAAAAATGCGGCAATACAAAAGAAGGTTTGCTTGGCATGACAATGGAACCAACACTCCTGCAGATTTCAGGAGTGCTAAAATAAACAAGGTCGCAATGTCTAATTGGATAATTGTTTACATATATCGCGCTATTTTCTTTTCAAACCCATAGTCACGAAACAGATGCGGTTCAAGGTTGTTTATTTAGGACCCTCTAGCCTATGCAATGTTTCTATCAATAGCAAAAATTTCCGGTCAAGTAAAGCAGCTGGGAAGAAGAAGGAAAGTGTTTACTTACAGTTCGGAGAGTCTGCGAAAACCAGAGAACGGCGAATCGGAGAGCTCCGTGATCATGTTGTCACTCAAATCTCTGAAATGGATAATATGCAACTTGGGATTAACAAAACAAACAAAGTTATTTGACGATATGACAATCTAAAGTAAGCGAAGAGTAAATTTATCACATTGCACTGAACACTAATATGACAGGACAGGCGAAATAGTTTAAAGTCGTTATCAGGACGGTTCCATACGTACTCTCATTGACGAGTGTCGCATGAATTCTCTTGGTTTCTTCGTCAAAAAATGTGGCCCCCCACAAGCTTAAACAACCAAAATCCTTCTCAACCTTTGCTATTTCAGGATCTTTGGTAGGGACTTCATTATACAGACCTACCAGTTGTTGAAAAGACTGACCAAAATGTCAAACGTTACATGAAATTTGCCATATAATTAGGAAAGCGTTCAACTACAAACGAAACACGGTATTTCACGAGTATTTTCCAATGAAAAGTGATACGGATTCTTGTGCAAGCCTGCTAGTAAATATTTTTTCTCCGGTAGAATTTGGGTCATTAATTTTCATCAGCTTACCGTGTTATTGCCCCGGCGACGTCAAATTGTAGACTAAACGGCGTATTAAAACCATGGTAAAAATGTAGTAACAATTATACTGTTCCCGTAAACATGACTTTATTTCATAGAAACAGTATAGTCGGACATTGTCAATCCAAGATCTATTGTACTTTACCCTTCTTATTCTCAAAATTGTGAAATGTGAATGAATATTTGGACTTTTCGAGGGACAGAAAGCTTGAAGAATCATAACTTGCAGTTTCTCGATACATAGCATACAATAACAGAAAAAGTGATGACTAGAAGTGCCGCATTCCGGCTATATCAAGCTGCGCTGTCCTCGTAACTTTGCACCTTAGTATCTCTCGAAAGGGAGCGCAACGATTTAGAATTGAAGAAAACACCTCATAACGATCAGATCTCTGATAAATCGGCAGATATCCACGCAAATTCCCAATTCTCTCCAGTTCTATATTGATGAACCACGTTAACAATGCGATTACAGTAAAATCGCAAAGCATGAATTCAGTCAAAAGGGTCTAAACTTTGTATTTCGATTGCGTATAGTATGTAGTCTGCTTAGAATATTCAGTACGTGATCTTGGGAAGGGATCTTGCTATTTTTAACCTCCCTTGACACCTTTTAGAGAAACTCATACGATAGCCTTTGAAACGAATGCCTGAGAAATCCCCATGTAGAACGCAAAAGATTACGTTTTAGTAAATAACTGACATCAACAAATCGAGCGACTTATGAAACATATTGGAACTTACAAGTTAGTGACATTGAGAGGTATTTCAACTGGAATGGTAGTTAAATTGCGCCTTGTACAGTCAACCAGCACTTTTCCATTTTCTCCGCTCCGACACCAACACGGCCCACAACCCTTGGCCAATCCATAACAGACTCTTTCTTCTATGACAACTAGAAGCGAGAAGAGCACTGCAATCAACCATTGCACAGCCATTACTCAAACTGAATTCGCTAACTGTGTCGCTCGCTCATGTCTGCATGGGATCCTTCTGCCACTCGATACGGATAAATGTGTCAAATTACCCGAATGAAAACGATTGAGACGCCAATCAAAACAGTGGCTATATTTAGGACGGGACCAGAGATCAAATTTTAAATGCAGAAATCTGTCCGTGAAAATACTCACACTCGCCAGCAGATATTTCCACATGAACTGTAAAAAGAATGAAAAATATCTAACTTGTACTCAGACTTTTAAGTAGCTTTCAATCTCAGGTATTACATAACCTTGTTTTTCAATTTTGAATGCCGAATCACTAGTTTTTACCTGGAAATAGTTTAGTTAAAAATATCCCTTTGTGCCTTAAGGGGCTGGACTAAAAGACCACTCCTTCAATTTCTGGAATAACACAACTGAAGAAACCCGCTCACATAAACAGGAGTACGACTTTCTTGACAAGTTTTTTATGTCATTGTTATTACTGATGTCTTTGTCATTTTTAGGTACGTCCCACTCCGATATTGATTCGTCGCCAGTGATGATATAATGATATCAACTGAACGAAAAGTGTCAAACAATTAAAGTACATGGTGCTATTTTTAGAGCCTAGAGGTCCTCGAGAGCGTGTTGACTTTGTAAAATTGTTTACGAATAACTTGATAGACTTCCAGGCACTTAGTATTGCTAGTGAACAAAGACAGCTATTTTTGAATGACACCGTGAACTAGGAGGAACTATTGTACAAAGAGATAGAACCATTCACTTTATCATCTTTGAACTGAACTTTCCACCGGCAGTTTCAAAGATTGACACAAGAAAAGTTAGGCTGACTGACAGCTTATTTTGTATTGCGAATACCTGAATCCTTTCGTACAACAGCGCATGATTAATAATCGCATTTCAAAAGAGGCAATATTACGAAAACTATTCTTACGGTATAGATATTTAACTGAGTAGTTGTAGTGATCTTGAGTTGTAAAAGTGAAAGCTAGTAGACAGGAAGGAAAACGAAACCAATCGAAAGTCGCCGTTTATGTCTAAAAATGTGGCTAATTTCAGATCTTGCTCTCAAGGGCCGGTTTGCCTTTGAGCGACGTCAGTTCTTTTGACGAGCGACTTTAAATGACCGAGTTTAGTCAGAACGTGACTCACAAAGTTTCTGTCTGTCCACGGCGACTTACCCTCAAAGTTTCGGTTTGTTGTCTTGTCACTCACGCAGCGCCGAGCTGTGCCGGTCGACAGCTCTGAACTGCTTTTTTATGTGCCTTTGCTTTACTATGTAAACCAATAATTTGAACATTAAAAATTAAGTTAGTATCGTTATTTAGTTATAATTATCCACTGCTGGTAATTGATTCAGTTACTGGGAGCGAAGGTATTTTTTTTCCTTCTCATTTTCCTTTTTTTTTTTACTGTCTTTGGTGACGGATGTGTTCAGGGGGATAATGTATAGTTAGTTAAGCAATTTGCGCCGATGATCGTATGTAGCTTGGCGAAGACTAAAATAAGATGTTTTTCCTTACCATGGTTTTGATTGTCGGCTTTTACTAATGTAACATATTTCGTGATTTTTTTTCTGTACCTGAAAGTTTCTAATTCTAATAAAACCAGCTGAGGTCACATAAGCCGAATCAGCTGTTCACTTCGGCTAGTTTATTACGCCTTGACCTATTTAAAAGCCATTCAAAGATACGGCACATGCGTGCCTGTTTGTGCGTGTACCGGTGGGAAGGAATGAAGAATTGTGAGGATACATGAAACCCCGGGCGGGGGGTACTCCCAGAAAAATTGGTTGGGGGTGTGCGGCCCGCTTCCCAAAACCCTTACCCTATTTATGACCAAAATCTGAGATATTCCCTACACTATTTATGACCTGACACTTAAATTAAAACCCTGTTTCAGAGCTGCGTTATAATTAATTCCTTAGTTCCGACCAGACCGTAAACGTAAATATGAAGGACTTTTGCTGATTTTCTTTTCGATAATGATGAAAAAGTGACTTCTTCTTAGAAACATGCACATATCAAGACTAGAGTGCAAAAACCATACCGCACTTATGACCAAAATGGCCAAAATTGGCTAAAATCGATACCCTATTTATGACCAAAACGGCTGAAAAACCATACCCTTTGGGGCCGCACATACCTATATAGCCCATATAAGGGAGTACACCCCCCCCCCCCCACCCCCCGAGCATGAAACAATTCTTGCACGCTCAGTGCCGGCTTTGTCGGCGCGCGCATCGCAGCACAAGCGCCCGCTGAGCGACTTTGTAAAAAACAATCGAATGCCGATCATTTCTAATTCTGTGATAAGGATTTACAAGTTCAAAGGACCAGTTTAAAGGTACTGTCTATATATTCCGACTTCGGACAAATTACAGCATAGATCAACCTGGTTTTTAAGTGACAACGAAATCTATAATTCGCATGAAACGCACCGCTTCCGGTTCAACACTCTTAAGCCTATAGTCTAAGCATCGAAAATGCTCAAGAAGATGAACTATTTGAAATTTTTCTTGAGAATTTGAAGTTCGGCGGCGTTAAACGATGTAAAATATAAACATTCGAAACACTCTAATCAGCTTATTGTTGACTTTATTCAAGTCCTTCAGCCTCACAAATCAGTCAAGTCAAATGTTTGGAATATAATTGCCGATAATCACAAGCAGTATAAAGAAACAAGACCACGCATTGCGATGGATTCATCAGATTAGAAATTCCCCCCAATATCATGCTCTTTGGGTGTTGCTAGCTCTGGTCGTTCGAGGGCATAATTCACTGTTCTTTTTCAAACTGGGAAAGGATACGGAAAAATCCGATCAACTTTGCGGTACGACAAACCCGTCCGTTATTCGCAGAGACCTGTACAAGAGCAAGGCATGGATCTAGGGTCGCGTGACTACACAGACAGCAAGAAACCAAATTTACAAGAAAAACAACTTTACGACACAAGGAGTGGAATAACAACGGGATCTGAGAACTGATAACACTATTTTTAGCTCGGTAAAACAATTCATGATCCGGTTTCTACTCAACACTCAATCAAATCACATGTAGAATTTAAGTCAAGAAATCTAAAAGTAGGCTTACTCGTTCCTATCTTGTGACCAGCTCCGTTTCGGGCCCATGCATGTTAGCGGCCCGTTTATTGAATATTCTGAAGCACTTTAGACTAACATCCCTATGCGCTTTCAAGTAGATGGTTTTATTGTAGCTGTTTCCTTTACAGTATTTAAATTAAGGCGGGGTTAAAATTGACTAGGAGTGAAATTTGAGGTAGTCTAGGGAATTGTGAAGATTACTTGGATGGGTTGGAAACACTACCAGACAGTTGACCCCCTCAAAGGAGAGCCCCAGATTGGTAAGGAACTGTTTGGTGTCCATCTACTAATTCATCACTTCAGACCATTTTCTTTTTTCCAAATCCATCAAATCTTCAACATTTCATAACTTTCTCAGTTTAACTTATCCTTTGAGAAACCTTTTAGTCTCTTTTCCAAAATGCCCAAAAATCACTCAAAAATTTACACAACACCGCAAAACATTGGTCCATGAGATAAGCAGAGGGATTTGGAGTCGCTTGAAATGTGAACGAGATGGTTATGCGACGTCAAAACAGCCTTCGCGTTTCCGCCTTAAAGAAAAATACTCTCCGGGCGATTTCGCTGCAAACAGAACTACAGTAAACAACTCCCTCCATGAGACGCCCCTGCAGGAAAACTTGGTAGTTGTATTCATCAAAATAAATATTCAGATCCAGACCAAGGGAAACAAACAAAGGAAATTGAATGAAATGTTTACTCATTTCCTTTGTTTGTGTCCTCAAAGCCCCACTTTCAAGCTGAATTTCAATATGTCGAATGTGATCTATTGGTCATTATGACTTAACGCCTTCGCAAGTTCTCGAAATTCTCCCAAAGTCAAAAGATCAAAATGAATTATTACATGTACCGTGTTTCTATCGAGTTATATAAACACGAGTCGAAGTTTAGGAGAACGAGAAATGCTGAGGTGTTCCCACAGCTTTTTCGAGTTCTCCCAAACTTTCACGAGTATTTATATAACTCGATAGAAAGACGGAGTACATGTTTTCTATTTCTTTTAGAAAACACGGCGACGAGAAAAAGGAAAACAACTTGTTAACTTTGATTATCAAAATGTAAATTCTCTTTGCTCGCGTCATCACTACGTCAACAGCGCGCGCTAGTTCTGTGTCTCCATCGTGTTATACAAACAGGACTATTAACCAATCAGCACTCGTGCTTTCTTACAATACGTTTTTGGTAATTTTGGCGATATTTGCCATATACGACAAGATCTTGAAAAATTCTGCCTGGGACTTCCTTAATTTGGCATTAAACTTTAACCTGCTTAAGTTTACTTACGTTAATAGTTTTCAACAAATGCCTTAGATGTATGATTCATTTAGGTAAAGGCAAAACACAGACATAGAAAAGGTGAGATTTATATATCGTTTTTCATTCATTATAATTGCATCCATCGTTTAAGATTTTGAAACCTTTCTAAAAGCTAACAACTTTGTCGTCAATAAAGCCAAGCTTTCGTGCTTTCACTCCTATTTCACTCAAATTGAACTTTGTACTTTTCGAATCATTCTATATTTCCTTTCCTAGTTTTCATGTTTTATTATATGACTGAGAAACTCAGTTATGATTAGCTGAGAGCAGGCCAATTAATCGTTAATTTTTAATTTACACTGCCCCCCGCCCGCGTTGGCTATTTTCTCAGTCACTTAGTAATAAATGAATAAGTAATCGTATGCAAGCTCGAGGAATTAAGTATTTACACTACTCGTAATATTTAAAATTCTTTCAAAGTGCAACAATCTAAAGGTTCATGTAATTTTGAGAGAATTAATTTTCAACTATAATTCGTAGTGTATGTAAATCGTTAATTCCACATGCATTCATTACCTATGGAAATTGAACCTTGTACCTTTGAACATCTGCCCTGTCGTGATTTCTGTTTGACATGCGTTTGGTTTTAACTTTGTACTTATTGTACGTATGCCCTTTTCAACCCCGGCTTGTTGTCAGTCACTAAAAAAAACAAAGCAATTGTTTGAAAAAAAAAACTTTGAAAAGACTGTATTATTTTATCGCCTTTTGTCTTCGTACTTTGTACCTACACCGAATAAGAAATTGTATCCTAGAAAGAAATATATACTGTTAGTAAAAATTCTTCGATGCAACGTCGCGACAACGTTACAATCGAAGTCTGAATGTAAACTGCTATTTTGACCCAGCTGCTCTGATCTCTTCTTCTTGCTTTCCCTTTAAGTCCGTTAAGACTCTAGCAGGTAGATTCTCTGTTATCAAGAAATTGTAACAGGTTTCCATTTAAGCATGCCAACCAAGCTGCGTTCGACCAAAAATACCGTGTTCTTGGTGGAAAAACCGACACCATCGTGACATCTGTGAATCCGTTCAACTCTGATTTGTAAATTGTAATCAGGCTATCAAACACCTCTTACACGATACATGCATGTGGCTGTTTTGTCAACACGAGTCAGTATATGCGTCTTTTATCAACCTAGGGACATAATTGGGTCATAGTTAAATACGACAAGTGTTGCTTGTTACGACTCTTATTGTATTTTAAATTACTGTGGTCCTAATTAGTATATTTTTAAGTAATTCATATTGCATATATTTTAAATTTCCATTTTTAATTTTTGTCGCTGTCACTTAGGAGCTACAATCAGCGGCAAAAGTGTTGAGACGCTTGACAGTAAAATTCGATTTTCTGCGTCTTGGAGTCATTTCTCCCCCTTTCCCCAAAAACAATGTCGATTTTTCTATTTCTTCGACTGTACAGACCACAGCGCCTACACAACATTAAATTGGGGGGCCTGGGGTATCAGAGATTTAACGCTAGATGCAAATAAAATAGAGCAAATGCTTAAGTACCGAAAATCGTATTTTCCTAAAAGTGTCTCAACTACTTTTGTCGCTCATTGTGGATCCCAAACTGACACAAATGATGATTATCATTTGTCATTTTCAACTCAGTCTGGTTATTTTATTTACAAAAACTTCACTAATTCGATCGCTTTAATCTTTCATTGACAAACTGGATAGATTTTGAGCTCAGTGGTTTAAAATCCATGGTTTTTTAATCCCGTATAATTTCTGGAGCTGCTAAGAGTAACAGTATACGCCTCGATTTTTCTGATTCTAAATTTTACTCGAACGCCTGGCATGTAGGCTGGTAAAAGCGAGGTAAAACCAGTTTATGTAACAGGTAAAACTGCCATTCACTAAGGCCTCGTCCACACTAATCCGTTTTCAAACGAAAATGGAGCTTGATTAAGAAAATAACACAAACAGCGGTGATAAACATTGTATTCCAACGCATTTTTACATAGAACTTAACGTTTCGTATGCTAATCAACATACATTTTCAAAAGTGACGGTTACAATTTTTGAAAACTATATATATATCGTAAACATAAGAGGTCTGGAACCTAGACTGAGAAATATGATCTGCAGCAGTACGTGTATAAACATAATGAGGAGTAACAGCTAAAACAGCAACAACTTCTCACTACTAATATTGACATTAAGGGAAGGCTTTAGCTCTTGAATGAACAAAGTCTCTTTAATTTTGCAGTGAAAGTCAGTTTTTCCGGACGCTAAAATGTCAAAATGATCCCATTTAATGTCGTGACCAGTGGTTTTCACATGATCAGCAATGGCTGATGAATGGTCACTTTTGGCGAGGGCCTTGAAATGTTCTGTTTTTCTGTCATGGAGTCTTCGTTTTGTTTTGCCGATGTAGAATTCATCACAGTTCCAGCAACCAGCTTTATAGATGACCTTGGACCTCTGAGATCGGTTCAAGCGATCTTTGTATGGAAAAAAGGATTTGATGCGGCGTGTGTTTTGGAATATGATCTTGAGGTTGACGAAAGAGTAGAAATTGTATACGCAGGATTTCAGACGTTTCGTGACTTGGTCACTGTGAAGACCTAAGTAGGGTAACACGATTAAGATATCTTTTTTGGGAACTGTAGCTTGAACGAGAGGTTTGTTTTTATTTTTTTAAGAACAAGAGTTTAAAACGGAGCTATTTTGCTCCGGATACGGCTATCGTTCACATTACAACGCCTAAAACGATCACCGCAAATGGAGCCATTCGAAAACGCTCTCCAGAGTGGAGCGATTTGAAAACGATGTGTGGACGGAGAAAACGATGCTATCTGAAAACGGTGACGTCATCAAAATAGACACGACCGGGCGCCAGACCACTCGACCGTGAGTATCCAAAATGGCGGACAGACGCTACCATGCGCACTAAGGGTATAAAAGCGTTTTCAAAACAGATACGGCGTTGTAGCGGGACGGGCGAAAACGATAAGTGTGGACGCAAATTTTTTTTGAAAACGGAGCGAAACAGCTCCGTTTTCGTTTGAAAACGGATTAGTGTCGACGGGGCCTAACTCAACCTATGGCCTGTGGCCTAGTCGTCTAATTATCAGCGATATTTCGCGCGATTCTACAGGTTAGCTGCGATCGAGTAACTTGGTATTCTGTTTTCAGCTTTTGTATAAAAAATTAATTTGGATGATTTATTCACTTGTCACGGATGCAAACCGGGACGCCATTTTTCCCGAGTTGCTCGGAGGTAAATAGCAAAGGATTTTCGGAGTTTGACTAGCCAATCAGAGCTCGCCTTCAACGCTATCCACTGTTTTAGTATATACTAAAACAGTGGATAGTGTTAGACACGCGCGCTGATTGGCTCGTCAAACTCCGAATATCCTGTGCTATTTACCTCCGAGGACCTCTGAGCAACTCGGCCTCCCGTTTTGTATCCATGACAAGTGAAAAAATCTGCCAAATTAATTTTTTGTGGTGCATATTATCTCACTGTTTTAGTATATACTAATTAACAACTATTCGCCTCAGTCTCGGTAGCTAGCGTTGGATATTAACCTCGGCGCTTCGCGGCTCGGTAATTATCCACTGCTAGCCACCTCCACTTCGGTGAATAGTTGTTAATTATTACATTTTAAGATAGTAGCCTGGTTATCCAGCACTGACCAACCTCGTTTTGTTAGGTAGCAAACACAGTTATTGTATGTAGAACGTTTCAGACAGTCAGTCAATCAATGCCCTGGTTAAACCCGTGTTACTTTACGCATGCGAAATTTGGGGACCAGAACTACTATCATACAAAACACCTTTTGATAAAAATACAACTAAACAAGTTCATATAAAGTTTTGTAAACAGTCATTAAACGTTCCATGGTATACAGAAAATATTGCCTGCGGAGCAGAGCTTGGGCGGTACTCTTTAAGCATCGACATAAAAGCATCAATCTTCAGCTACTGGCAAAGATTGAAGCATTTCACTAACAACGTGTTGTTACGAGAAGCATTTCAATATGCAACAAAAAATACACCTTTCTTCAACATTCAACAGAATGAAGAAATCAATAAAAAGTGTAAAGTAAAATAAACCAGTAACCCAGCAACACATCAAGAATGCACGATTAGTTATAAAGAAAACTCTCAGGGATCAATATTTACAGAACTGGCTTGAAACCCAGAATAGGCCACAAACAGATTCAAGAGAAACATTTACACCAAAGGCAATTAAAAATAATTATCAATTTGAAAACTACTTGACATTAATTACAAAGCCAGCCTACAGAATTAGCCTGACAAGGCTTAGATTAGGATGTCATGCATTACAAAAATAGAGGAGCATTAATCCCAGTGTAAGAACGAACATGTTTAGTATGCAAAGAAGATTGCATAGAACATGAACAGCATTTCTTGTTGTATTGTCGGGGATATACCACATTAAGACGTGAGCTGCACTCACATATTTCAAACGTTGACGCTCATTACAACAGTTTAAGTGATAACGAGAAGACAAGGTATTTACTTAGAGCGGAAAACACGAATACATCTAAAATAATAGGAAAATACATCCACTTAAATCTTTCAAAAAAGGAAAGAGATTCTTGATTCACAACTGTAATAAGCGCTATAAATTTTCTTATTAATTGTATGCGGATGATGGTAAACATCATTTTGCATTTTATTAGTTAATGTTCAAAACTTTGTTGTATTTAGATCAATACCTACTTTTGGAGAGTGAGGTGCAATAAAGAGTACTACTACTACTACTACTACTACTACTGCTGCTGCTGCTGCTGCTGCTGCTGCTACTACTACTACTACTCTTTCAGTCATTGAGTCAGTCAGTGAGTCAGTCAGTGAGTCAGTCAGTGAGTCAGTCAGTGAGTCAGTCAGTGAGTCAGTCATTGAGTCAGTCAGTGAGTCAGTCAGTGAGTCAGTCAGTGAGTAAGTCAGTGAGTCCGTCAGTGAGTCAGTCATTGAGTCAGTCAGTGAGTCAGTCAGTGAGTAAGTCAGTGAGTCAGTCAGTGAGTCAGTCAGTGAGTCAGTCAGTGAGT
>CM042751.1:10123649-10146699 GCA_022496165.2 Catalaphyllia jardinei
CAGTCAGTGAGTCAGTCAGTGAGTCAGTCAGTGAGTCAGTCAGTGAGACAGTCAGTCAGTGAGTCAGTCAGTGAGTCAAACAGTCAGTCGATCGGTTCTCCAGTCACTGCAGTCAGTCAGTCAATCAATCAATCATTCAGTCATTGAGTCAGCCAGTGGGTCAGTCAGTGAGCAAGCAAGTAGCTTTGTTGCACCTGATGCACTCGACAACAAAATGAGTTTTTGCATGCTCTCTGTTGGATGACGGATGAATGCGTTGTTCTTGCTTTTCATCTACGTAGTCAGTTATTAAATAATCATTGGGTAATATCTATTAGCAAATTATATTATTATTATTATTATTTATTATTATTATTATTATTATCATTATTATTTAACTTTAACTTTATTTTCTCAACTTTACTAAATCTTAGTTGAAAAGATTTTAACTTATATTTTAGTCTTCCCCGATTAGTAGAGCACTTGTGCTTCGCAGCTATTAAGACTTGAGACTTAGGGACGTTCGCGCCCATTGCTACTGCGCATCTCTACTGCGCACGCTATTCATTGGGCATGGGCGTGCCACATGTCCTAGCGCGCGCACTGAGTCGAAAACTCAACAAAACATAGAGCTGATGACCTTTGCGTTAACTTGGTGTGCGAATATTCTTGTTGGATGCTCGGTGACCCCCACTTTTTTTCGGCAGATCACTTCCTTTTCTGATTTTTTTCTATTATATTAAAAGACAAGAAAATCTGTGCGTGGGAAGTTTTAATTGTTTCTCATAATACTATTCAAATAGGGTCGAATTGGTACATGGATTCAGGTGTGCGTGACTTAGAAGTTGTATTTTTTAAGGCTAATTCTACCTGATTTAATGACAAATGTAGCAAAGATATATCAAATAGGCCTATGTATGCTGTGTTAAACACACATTACTTAACATATGATTCTTCAACTTAAATTTATGCCGATAGTAATGAATCCAGCCAGAATCGCCTTGTGTGACTGAAAATCCTAGAAATGTTATGGTCTATGATGCGCCTTATCTTAAAAACGAGTTCGGTGACCCCCGATTCTTTTTACGTTTTTAATCTAATTTTATCATTTCTACCTACAATGAAAGTTTTAAAAAAATCTGTGCGTGGGAACTTTTGGGCGCGGACGTCCTTAAATGAAGCTGTCATTCATTCATTCATTCATTCATTCATTCATCCAGTCAGTCAGTCAGTCATTCAGTCAGTCAGTCATCCATTCAGTCAGTCAGTCATCCATTCAGTCAGTCGGTCGGTCGGTCGGTCGGTCAGTCGGTCATGTTCAACTTAATGAAACTTTTAAAAACAGTGAAGTTGTCATTAATACATTCATTCATTAATTCATTGATTCATTCATTCAGTCAGTCATTCATGCACTCCTTCATTCATTCATTCATTCATTCATTCATTCAGTCAGTCAGTCAAGTCAGTCACTCAGTCAGTCATGCTCAACGCAATGCCGGCGTACTCCAAACTGTCTTAAAGCTGGTTGAATAAGATGGTTCTAATCAAAATATAAACTCCTCTACCGTCATTAGACTGCAAATAGATAATCTTCCAATACACTACCATAGCGCAAAATTGCAATTGAAAACCTACCTGGAGAAACTACCATGGACATTTTATGTCAGAAACATCACATATAAAGAAACATTCGTACATATTATATCAGAAATATCACATTTAGTTCCTCTCCCGCCCGCCCGCCCGCCCACGTTAATTAAGACAATTTCTGTAAGTCGCTGCTTCCAAAGCAAGAATTGAGTGAAAAGTACCAAGCAAGTGCTTGAAACATAAAACCCAAGCGATCTGTTTTCTTCCGCATATTAAGTGGCTTAAAAAGCCGCAATCACCATGAAAACGAAATTTAGGAAGGCTAACTCAACGTACAAATTTGTTAGCATACTTTCAAGCTTCCTACTTATTCGAAGTCAGGAAACTCGCAAAGAACACAGTAAAGAACAGAAAGAAGAAACAAAACAAGTAAGTATCGCGAAGATAGAGTCATTTTCACGGTGTCTTTGAGGCAAGTTAAACCGGGATTTCTTCTTAATCTGAAAATAAGATTTTCGCAAATTGTCGCCGATTGTCGAGGTTAATCTGCGATCTTCAATTTAAAATGAAGTTAATCCTTAATATTAAGAGGATAACTTGATTTCTTAATTGTCTTATCATATCAGTGACTGCATGTATCAAATTATCAAATCTGATTGACTCTTAACATTCACAAGATAAAAATGCCAGCCACGGATTTCATCGTCGAAAAATTAAGACCAACTAAATGGGACAGGGACTAATCGGTGAAAAAATTGATATAAAATTGAAATATATACTTCTTGAACTTGAATAGAAAGATTTAGAGAGCGCTCAACTCTGAGAGGAGCAGTGATTATAGTGATGAATGGTAGCAAAATGTTAGTTCATCGTTTTATTGCTACAACGCTGTTTCGTGTGGTCAAAGAATGACCACACTCATCAGGCAATAACGAATCTATATATTTTTAAGTTTAGACTGAGAAGGTTCTTTAGAAGCCAAGTAGTGAGTTCGTAATACCCTTAATTGGTGAAGAAATGCAGAGATCGACTGGTAAAAGTTGCGTACATGTCATAACTCAAGTTTCTTAAAATCTTTCTCCCGTAGTACAATTCAAGGGTACATTTTATATATTTATCTTCATATCCTCATCCTCTACGAGTATATTACAAATTCATGACTTGTTTGAAGAAAGCTCAGTTGGTTTGAGCGCTGCACCGGCCGGTAGCGCAGAGTTTATAAGTGCGCATTTTCAACCTTTCTCCATATTCCCTTTCATAAAGGGACTCAAATGGTTAAAGTCTGATAAGAGAGTGGATAACTAAAACCCAGCGCAAAGCACGCGATGCTGCTAATAGCTAGTGAATACCTGTTGAAATTGTTGCATGAGCCAGAAGAACAAACATTTTTTAACCACGGGCCTCAACCGGAAATGAAAGTTCTTAATTTTGGCCCGCTTTCAACCACCAATCCCCTTTTCCCTTCCCTTCCTCTTTTTTTGCGAGTTTATGGACCTCGACTTCGTCTCGGTCCATAAACACGCAAAAAAAGAACTTGGCCAATATCCAGCCATCTTGACCTCACACTTGGTCAATAACCCATATATATTGAGGCCATTAATTCATGTCAGGAGAGACACTTTGTGTTGCATACACCCAGAAAATATGTATTGTAACATACAGTTCATGTACCATACACGAAGAAGAAGCGGTCAGAGTTCTGATCTGTGGATTCGATTGTTCATGTTGTTTCCTTTCCGCAAAATTGTCAGTCTTTCCTTCTCCTTTCCAAGATACTGTATGGTCGATCCAATTGAGTAAGTGATAATAATGCTTGAAGTTCATTGTTGAAGAATTATTTTGCCATACACGAGTGCTATTCTCGATCGTTTTATTGAGCGCAAAATAATGGTGAATCAAGTAAGTTTAAGTTTAGCCCACATATCGAATTCTCAGTTGAATATAATAGGTACTTGAAGCTAATCTTGTCAATGCAACAAAATAAGCTTAGCAGGCCAGAAATTCTACCCTTGCATAGTAAGCTTTAATACTAAAAAGTAGTCTGACAATCCTGCTGTAGTTTAAGTTTATTCATGTTCATGGTATATTTAAGTTTCATTTACCGTTTACTCTAAACCCTACCCTGGTCCCAGAGGCTTTCTTTTAATATTATCTTTTTTCATTTCGAAATTTGCGACGCCAAGCGCTTATCGAGGCGTCGAGCCGAGAGAAAAGAAAACTTTCTTTTTTCGGCTCTCAGCGCTTCGAGCCAACAACAAAAAAAAAACAAAACAAAAGAAGCGGTTCGCGTCGCAAAATTTGCCAATAAAGAATAAAATAAAGCCTCTGGGACCAGGGTATCTAAACCCTTGATCCTTTGGTCACCAAAAAGTAGCAACAAGCAAGTCAACCACACAAACTTCGGTTTTTTGATAGTTAAGCTGACATATTATAGATCACTTGCCCGTTTGGTGAGTACGATTTTCATTTTTGGGAAATTATTTAAGCTTACATATTGATAACACTCCTTTTTATTTCCATTTGGCAAGGAAACAAAAACTTTCCAGTGCTTTTTTATCTTTTGAGATAACCAAAATAGACAAATGAAATACTGCTTCCTTGCTGTGACAATTTAGGTAATGCAGGCATCTTGTATAAGGACCAGAACGAGAAAGTTCAACATGAAATGGCAAGGTGGTCAACCATGACTACGAGATACCAAAAAACATGTTGTGAATCAATGCAGAGATTTTTTGGGGGAGGGGAGAGGCATCTTTCTGGGTAAGTTAAAATTACACTGGGTGAGTGGATTTTGAGAGCCACATGCCTAATGGCAAGTGCTGTCAAAATTTAGTTTCCGACACTGTAAGAACCTTGATTTTCAAGGTTCTAGGGGTCTGTATGAAAAATCTTATACCCCATTCACACCAACTGAACATGTTTAATTAAACCAGGTTTAGAAAATTGAAAACTATTAAAGAAAAACTGTGACTCAGGCTTTTGTGCAGGATTTAGATGAACTTAAACATGTTTTTTAACTTGAGCTGAATTTGAAGTGAAAAAAAAATCAGTAAGCAGCTTTTATAAAGAAAACAATTTTAAGCCGTGTTTAACTAAACAGCTTTTAAACATGTTTAAGCTTTGGTGTGAACAGGGCATTAGTCTAACACATGTAACAGGTTTTTGAAATCCAGGTTCTTCTATGTGGCTTTTCCCTTTATCTCATCAATAACACAATTTTTCTTTCGCTTCACCAGTAGGTAAAACAACAACTCCAGTTGTTTTACAATCAGAGATAAAGAACTTTGCAGTTTAAGGGACATTTGCAGTTAAAAAAAAGAAGGATAATGATTGCCAACGTGCGGAGGTTGTGGATGCGTCCAGCTCAAATTCTTCACCATGGACCATCTTTCATAAGACACTCATCTACATGTACAAGTACTGGCGCAATTTTATCCAGGCCAGAGAGGAAACGCTTTGGGTTGGTGAAAGTCACTTGCATTGTGATTCCATTTTTGTATGTGGGAGGCATGATTTCTCGGGAAGGAGCAGCGTGGCTAGAAGAAAATGATATTTTCTCACCTGAAGATGATGACTAGCATCATTACTAGACCAACATGTGTGAATGCTTTCAGATGTAGATATATTTAAATTGAAGTGTTCAACTTCATGTAATCCAGAGCTAGACTCTCAGGTGCTAAGATGTGTAGAAACATGATAGCAAGGTGATTGTCTTGTAATGATTTACCAGAACCTAGGAATGGCTAATACTTGTGAGTTGTCTTTAATATAATTTAGAAAATTCCAAATAAGAAAGTGCACATTAAAAACTGTACTTCTATAACTTGATTATAGACACAGAACTAGCACAAGCTGTTTGTGTAATGATGGCACAAGCATCGAGAAAGAGAATTTACTGTACATTTTAATGATCTAAATGTATGAGACAGTGTCTTTTTCCTGTCTTTTTCTTGCAATGTTTTCTAAAATAAAAAGAACGCATGTTTTTCCATGTTGTTGTAAATTGATGAGTTATTAACTCAGTTCTCACGAAAATAATTTGTTTTCTACTATTTTTTGAATTTGAGGTGGACGCTAATAGACGTTCATGTTCTTGTTTTTTCTTACCTCTTCAACAAAATTTATCTGTTCTGGAGTTATTTTTGTTATTAAATAATATGTTTCATACTTTCTGAATCTTGTATCTGTATATTTGGTTAAGTTGTACCAAATGAAACACTGTTTCTAGTTCAAAACTGTGCAATGCAAACTTTCTTTAGCTTGACTTGGTGTTTGGGGTTCACGACCAATAAAAACTACCTTACAACATGTTCTTCTGTTTCAGATTATTGCTCTTTTCATTTCCCATTATAGCAGGGTTCAACCAGAGAGCCTAGGGAGAGGTGGGATCTTCAAATGCTTGAGTGTAAATGAATACAAGCCAAACACATTACAAACTGATCATCTCTTATGGAGGGGGGGCTTGGTGATATTTCAAAGAACTGGTCTATTTAAGTGCAATCCACATGTCTGCTCAGTTACAAACATGACTGCTGAACTGCTGGAGAGCTGTGTGGCCTGATTAAAAATCCATAGAAAACAGCATTTTAAAGTCCCAGTGGATGCAACTGCTTGATATGATCAAAGAAAATTCCCAGAGTTCAACTTTGATCCTGTAAACTCCCAGATTTTGGTGTCTGTCACTCGGTTGGCACCTTCCATTCATTGAAGAAAATTGTTTGAACTTCTGGAAACTTTGAGTGATGAATACAGCAGCCTTCTAAGGAATTTCCGTAAAAGAGGACAACTTTGCTTTCTCACCGAAATTTTCGTTCTAGAAGAGCCGCTACCTCCTCCCACCCCTGGCCTCTTACTCTAATTTGTTAGCAACACAAATCCCATAATGCATTACTCCATAGACAAAATGGCGGGCTTGGGCGACCAAGGAGACCGGAGAAAACTGATTTATATCTAAATTTTACGAGTCACGCTAAGTGAGCTCTAGATTTAGAAGCTCCTTAAGTTTCGCCAGGATATAAAAGATCTAGGGAATTTTTTTTCGATGGCTTGTATGGAAAACAAGTTGGTGTATCCAGGAAAAAGGTAAGTTGACAACTTCAAAACGATAGCAACCGATACACGCTGAAAGGTCGTGCACGTAAAGCAGAAACAAACAACAACATTGTGATTTGTGTTCTAGCGTTGCCGCTGTATCTGTTGTCGTTAATTTGGCATGATTTTTGCATTTTATGGGGAGGAAGGCGAAGTATGTTTTATCTCACAAGCGACATTTGTTCCAGTATTTATCGATGTCTATGCAGTAAACTACTTGGGATGCAACTGAGCTTCAATAAGCTTAATATCCCCATTCTCTAGCATTCTTGATATTTGTAAGTTGACGCTGGTGTATTTTAGCGTCTTTCATCATAAGCCAACATTTCGCAATTTATGGACGGGTTTCTAAAGGCTCTGTTTTCCTAATAGTATAATTGCGGCATTTTATTTGAAGTAATGCTACTTAACATCACTTAAAGTTTAATATATGAAGTATATTTCAGTTGTGAGTCACTCTCATTCTGATCATTTAGTTTAGTACATTCTGTAGTACAAACTATAGAGCCACAGTAGGGCTTCAAAACAGCTAAGACCAATTGCAAGCCAGAGAGAGTGAAATAGTGACATCAAACATAAATTATTGCAGATGAAAGTAATTTGTCCCATAGAAGCAATTGAGTGATAACGGTCATTAGTATCACCCAACTAGTGGACTAATGCAAATCCTGCATTTTGATTGGCTACGCTACTAGGGGTCTAATAGTAATAGTCATCGAGTAGCGAAATTCGCCGGTTTTTCCTTCGTTTTTTCCCCCAAATAAATATTTCCTAAACTTGCATTTGCTAACTTTGTTATTGCCTTTTCTGTCCGACTAGTTGGGTGATACTAAAACAATTAGACCCTTCGCCCTCAAGGGCCACGGGTCAATAGCCCATTCGGCTTCGCCTCATGGGCTATTGACCCGTAACCCTTTCGAGCTACGGGTCTAATTGTTAATTAATGCAAGTGCGGCCGTAACACTACATGAACAGAGACCTGAAAAAATTTCAGGCTCTGAGCGGGATTCGAACCCACAACCTCTGCGATGCCGGTGCAGTGTTCTCCCAACTGAGCTATCAAAGCCGCATAAGAGCGGTATCAACCACACTGTAGGGGGCTATACATAATTTACACATGAAAATTACCAAATTATGTTATTAAAAATGTCTGTCAAATATTGTAGAGGATATTACATGGCTGCGCAGAGATACGAAATTTCTTTCAAGTGTTGAAAAATATTTCACAAGTGAGTGTAGTAGTGAATGAGTGAAGAGAAATTCATATCTTGAGGAGGCCATGTTATGTTCCTGTTTGGGGGGGGGGGGGGGGTTTGCCGCTGGGACCCTGGAACCCTTGACCTATACCAGAGCTAATTCTGCTGAATTTTGCTACCCTATGCTAGAGTTAACTCCCCAAATCACTTCTGTCCTAGAGTAGCTGTTTTCCAGAAACTGAGGTCACTAGCACAGTGTAAAGCAAAGCCAAAACAAAACCTTATACCACAATGGCTTCTCTCTTAAAAAGGGATTTAATGCTGAGCAACGCCAAGCACATACGTATGCATTATCAAGACAATATTGTTCAATTTTAACCAGTATTTATACCACCGATTTCCATCTGAATCCTGATTTTTGACAGTTAATAATATCCAGCAGCGTCTTATGATAGTCATCTATCAGCGCTGTTGAGGCTGAGTCATGAAAATTGAAACTTGCCAATTTGGTTTTTTTATTTTTTTGAGTAGCAATTCCTGGTTTCCTTAGTCTAGATAAAATTGTCAACCAACTGGTCAGTTTCATGAAAAATGATACCCTATTCTAGACCCAAACATTCTGATTTATATTCCCTATGCTAGAGTAAACTGCTTGAAAACCTTACCCTTCACAGTGGCACATACCTATATAGGCCATATATGGATGTTCTACTTATTCTGTACACACCAATGACATAATGAGACATTTAACTTTTGTTGCAAAAGGCATGATTTGTTATGGTACTATAGCAACATGATCTTTTCACCTAAGATGAAAATATCTGTAACATGTTGTTTTCACACAAAAGTTTACGTGGTTTTTCATAGGGCACATAAAGGAGTATCCCCTTATTCCCAAGAATGAGAGTGAGGTCTTTATGGGAAAATTTCAAACTGAGATCTTGCTGTATTGACCAAGTGATAGTAAGGTCAAAGTAAAAAACCCATAGTTTGAGATTTTGATGTAAAGACTGACTGTCTGAGATGTCCTTAAACTTAGTTATGCATTAATCTAGTTAATGCTTTTAGGGAAAAGATGTAGAATTAGCCCAAAATTGTCTTTATTTTCCTTAGACCAGAAAACAGAAATTAAAACCAAATTTTCTGTTGTGGTTTCAACTTGAGAGGATAAATTTCACCAACGTTTTTAAGAAGCCAATGCCCAAAAGTCAGTCAACATGATGTCTGGTACAAACATTATCATCTTTTGCTTTTTTTTGTAACCTGCTTGGTTATAAAATTGGCGCCTACAGTGTTCAAAACCATTGTCCATTTTTTTGTAACTGTTGCAGTTTCGATTAAAAAATCCTGATTTTGAATTATCTCCTTCTCTCTTTTTAGTAGGGTGTTAACAAAATCACAATTCATGATGTGATCTTAAAGTTATATTGATTAAAATATTTAGTTATCATTGTTTTTTTTCATTGGTCCTGAAAAGCCCCAATGGGGAGTGGCCAGTTATGTACACATTTGCGTTAATTGGAGAATCCTCTCTAAAAATAACAGATATAATAAGAGCTAGGGGATAATACAGCTGTAACTCTAATATTTGGGTTATATATCACTATGGGATCTACATGTATACTTGACCAGCAAGTCAAATATTTGCCTCTGACTCTGATACAGGGTGTTTAAGTCTCGCTTTATCTCTGGAAGAGTACTTTTTTTATTTTCCAGTTTTGACTTTTCAACATTAGTTGAAAGTGCACCCTTTGTGGTATTGTATGGGTTCAGAAAATATTTGTACCCAGCTCCAAGGCAGAGTGGAGGGGTCTCAAAAGCCAAACATTTTTAAAGGTACATGTATGTATTTAGGAACGAAAACTGGAATTCACAGAGGAATGGAGGGGTTGAAATACAAAAATTCCTCTGTGTGAGCGGTAGAGATAGTTTTTGGAACAAGACATTGACTAGGGTTGTGCAAGTAGGCCAGACTGTGATCTTTTGTGTAATTGTACCTTTATTTTTTGTTGCTAATTTTCTTGAACCGGACACATACATTGATGAGCATCAGCAGGTTTCACCATATTATGCAAAATTATTTTAGTTTGCAAAAGTTTCACTGTAGGAAGGTAGAACAAACAGAACCCAATAGCACTCTTATTACTTTGTTTTTAGTGTAGGTATGGAAGACACATCACTTACCCTGGAACAAATTGAGCATGTGCCCCAGGTGCCCAGAGAATTTTCCTCGGTAAGAATACGCGAGTTTGATGACAGTACTGCCAACCCTGAACCAATAGCACAGGATGAAGAGGCAGACCAGTTATTGGAAGAATTCTTGTCGCCCTCAAAACTGGTAGGTGTTAGCAAGTTTTGAAAAAACATACACCCAGTGTTAATTTACATTATTGTTACTTAATTTTGAAGACAATGGACTGAAACTGACTTGGATTGATAGGCTTTAAAGTTGTAAAGTAAAGATATTTGTATTTTGTATGAGTATGAGCCATATGGACATCTCTTAATGCATCATAACCAAAACTTATATCATGTTTTGTTATGCAGAGATCCCTGACTGGCTTTAAGAATCTTGATGAAGTTGAATACCTTGAAATGAAAGTTGATACAAGAGAAAATAGTCTTGGAAATTTTGGTAAGTATTAAGTCTGAAGTTTTTTTTCTAAGTTCACAATGATCTCTCATCCTCTGGAAAACACGATAATGTTTCAGTTGCAGTTTGTTGCAAAAATGTTTTTGATAAGGTTGGTAAAGTCAAAGAAATTGTTGTTGGCTAGGCATGGTTAATTTATAGTAATTAACAAATTTAATTTATTTTTGGTATCTGTACATGTTCAGGGCTTCTGTTTATAAAAAGTACCTTCAGTTAGAATTGACGGGGTGCATGAAAAAAGACCCAACAGTGTAAGTGACATCTGAGAGACTGCAAGATTCTCCTAGCAAGGATTTGACATGAGATCAAGGGTCACTTGGGCTTTTTTTTCCACACACCCTTTAGGCAAATGAAATTGTTCAGGTCTTGTCTCATGTTTCCTACACGTAATTTCAAAGAGAATAGGCAAGAATCACCTGAAACTTCAATTATGGACATTTTCACAAAGCTGAAAATTCTTCTCATTGATACATCATGTTGGAATTGTCTAATACATTCATATTTCAAGCAGCTTTACAGAATTCTCTCTTTGTGAAATACAAAGTGCTAGTTTTTCTCCTGGTTGTTGAAAATAAATGGTTTCACAAAAAATCACTTAACATCCTGATCAACCATTCCCAGCTAAAGCTAAGGTCAATACAAGACAAAAAAAAACAGGCAGATGCACACCTGATGGCAGCTGTGAAAACCACATAAATTGTGTTTGTTCTTTTAGTGACTATTTCTCTTTTGTTGTCTTTAGGTGCTCTGCTGCCTAACTTGACTGAGCTTAAATTGTCTAACAGTATAATAGCTACTGTAAGGTGAGTCCATAGGTACAAACCATAAGCAAGACCCATCAATTATTGTAATGTTAATTATATTAATATCTAACTCATCGCAAATAGATGAGCTTGGGAGCTTGTGGTGAAGCATGAGCCCTGAAATCCCCTAAGGGCCACACCACAGGTCACATAAATACTGCTAAAGGAGAACCGCTATCTGCATTTTTTGTGTCTGATTTTGCCTAAGTTACATGTAGCCACATAAAAGTTTCTGCTTGCAAAGTGGTGATATGTCAAGTGAGCACAGGGCTATCAATAAAGGTCCATAAACTGTAACACCTGCTACAGCAGAGCATGTTTGATGGGTCCTTGATGATACAGTTAAAGTTGCCTCTACATGTAGATGGTACAATTCACCTAAAAGGTAACTAGTTTGCTATGGGTGTGAAGATCAAGGCTACAGGTGACTCAAAACTTTCTGGCAGCTGAGACAAGCAAGAAATTGGCAGTCAGTATTTTTATCACTATTTAATAGACACAATCATATGATATAGTGCAATGCTTTGTACAATAGCCTTACTAAGTATAAGCCAGTGTTTTTCTAGAGGATTTTTATACTAGACAGACAGTCTTGGGTGTGAATGCCATTTTGTTTACATCAGATTAAAATAAATTTAAACTCATTCATTGAATATGAAGAACTACTGTCTGAAATGAATCAATATTCAAAGTGCTGATTTGAAAGGCTTTTCAGAGTAAAGAAGAATTGCAATTTCCTTTTTTGGAATATCTTTTTTCATTTCAGAGATATTCACGTTTTAGTATTTTGAGTGATGACATCATAGGTAGTTCCACTAACACAGTGCAACACTCAATCAAGAATATCTCTAGAAGTATTAGAGCAGTTGTCTTTACACTTGGCACCATAAATGTATGTCACAAAAGAAACAAAATGACACCTGTCGTGCTATTGCCATGACAGCGGTTATGCCACTGGTCCTGTTTTAATTAAAACTAAAATTCCCAGATTTTATCTCAAACAAAGATGATCCACCTCCAAACATCTAATGGGGAGAGTGGAGACAGTACAGGAACCATGTGTGTTCCCAGCAAGAACCTCTGACCCTTTTCAAAGGGTTGCAAATGGGCATATTTGGTTTCTCACAGAGAGAGACTGGAGCCGAAAGTGTTGCCATGGCAACAACACGGTAGGTGTCATTCTGTTTCTTTTGTGATGTACATTTCTGGTGCCAAGTTTGAAGAACACTGCTCCAGTATTTCTAGAGATATTCTTGATTCAGTGTTTTACTGTTCAACTGGAATGATTTATGACATCATCACTTTTGCTCATTTGCATAATGCAAAAAACATAAATATCTCTAGAAAGAAAAAAGATATTCCAAAAAGGAAAACGCTATAATTCTTCTTTACTTTGAAAAGCTTTTCAAATAGGTCACAATTATTTTTTTACTTCATAAGCATTTAAGTGCAGGTCTATTAAAAATAATGCAGTTAAAAGATACCTGCTAAGAATTGATTCATCAATATGGTTTCATGACCTTACCCACTTACTGATATTATTGTGCCCACTTGGTTTGTTCCTTTAGAGACCTTGGAACCTCTTTGACTAATCTAAGGACCCTTTGGCTATCAAGAGCTGGACTGAGTGATTTAGATGGAATTAGTTCGGTTTCCTCTTTAAAGGTACTAGCAGTGAGTAGTGAATCATGGCAGTGTTCTTTAGCTACTGAAGATGTGTTGATTCAAAAACTCATGAATAATTCGTGAGCCTAACAGCCTATCAAAACACCGATAAAGCTTCACTTGCATGAGCTTTATATCCCGACACTCCTTGTTAGTATTCTTTATATAAAAAATACTGATAACGTGTAGCTTGTTTTTCTTGTATGCTAATATCTTGTTCTCAAAATTGGAACCTTTGTTCAGACTCCCAAGACACGCACTTTTTGTGGAATGTTTTCGAAGCCGTTCAACGATCTCGCAACATGTGTTTTATTGGGTCTAAAAACACTTGGCTACGCCTTGTGTTTTTATACTCCGATAAAACACTGCTGCTTGATTTTTAAACATTGCTCAATATGGCAACTTTAAATAACTGTTTGCATCCATAATGTTAATCAATCATCATACCATGAAGTAAACTTAAAATTATTGATTTTCATTCTTAGTACAGATTCTCTATTGGGATGTTTAAGTTAGGAGGCTGCTGTTCATTAAGGCACTAAGGCACGAATACAATAAGGTGTAAACTTAAATTAATTTAAGTTAATGTCACAGTTCCTTTGGATATTAGTAATAATAGTGGCTATAATAACAAGACAACAAAAGACAACAAATGGGGGGAACACCTCTCCATAATCGGCATGACAGATGACTTCAAGCGTGACTAAAAGCCTAAATTTATAATTAAATCTCCCCACCGCTCTTAAAGACCCGCGCTGGATCGGACAAATTGTAGGCCGGTGCAAAAGCAAATCATTGCGATCTAAAAGCCTAACTCTCCATGGCAGTACGAGCTGAACCTCCGGCCAGCACCGTGCTACATAATGGAACAAGTTTAGGCAGTAAGAACAAGCTCAAGCCTCCTTATCTCCCCAGCACTACGAGCCGACTCCGCCGGCACATGCTGGATTGGACAAGACTAAAGGCAGATAAAAAACGTAACATAGCATAGCATGAAAAAACAAAGCTTGGGGAAGTCGCTGCGAGACTTAACGACCACTGATACGTTCGAAGCATGTATCCCCCCAAGCACAAAATATGTAACCTTATCAATCTATGGAGACAATAGCCATATGCAGCCCAGCAGAGACTAAAATGATGCAAGATGCGCATATGTAGAACTGGCACCAATATGACGTACCATGTGTGACAATTAGTACCAGAGTGGTCTAGACCAGTCCATTAACTGGAACTTGTATTTGATTAAACCACCAATGGCAGCTTAACGATATTGCTTGAATATAATTCTAGACGGCCCATGAGCTGCGGTACGGTGCAGTGTAGAAGTAACCATGTATAATTATATCCATGATAGATATGTTCTTCAAGGAGATCTACCTAAGGCCATGCAAAGGCTTGAAGAATAAACAGCTAGGGATAATTTATAAGCAACAATAACCCTAATAATGTGTTACAGGCAATGATTGACGTGCAGCTGCCAATCATATACCGGATTAATATAAAACATAAGTGTATGTGTGTCCACCAGGAAGTGGTTGACATTTACTGTCCATAACTTCATGAAGGCCAACTGCACTGCTGCTCAACTCAACCAAAATACGATACAGGATGGTAGATTAATCCAACAGCTCGTGGCGATTGGCAAACTTCTCCAAAATAGCTCACATGCAAATGGGAAAAATAAGAAACAAAAGGTTACAGGGGAAGGGAAAACCTGTACCTGTAATAAGCTACTGGGCTACTGGGTTACTGGGCTAGCTAGTGAAGAGCATGTACCGTGCAAATTTGAAATAAGGCCAAATAGCTTAACAATAGCCTAGTAATGTGCCTAAAGGCACAAAGGGAACACCCAACCCATGCAGTGCACCGTTGTTAGCAAAAATTAAGACTAAGCTGACACGCATGGAATGCCATCCTTGCAGTAGGAGTCACTAAATACAGAACGGGACAAGGGGAAAAACACCCAGAGGTACATGTATCAATAATGCCTGCTGCACTGTGAAACCCTGCCAAGACAAGTCACTTGTGGGAAATGTGTTAGCATGTTAAGGCCTCTGTTTGTGTGTGGAATTCAGATATAATGAAGCCTGAGGAGCAAATAGCCCAGTCAAAGAGCTGAAGACAAACGGCAACCACCTAGATATAAGCTTAGCCACTGAATGAAAGAACTGCATGCTGAAATATAAACTGCTAACTTGTATAGAGTTCTAAAGTGTGACATCACAAAAAATTAAATCTGTGAAATTATGGGATTGGGCGCCATTTTGGAATGGAGTATCCTTAAAAAAGGTTCCTTGCCAAAACTTAGCTCTTAATTGTAATTCCCAGCTGAAATATGAAGGATTGAAATTTGATACTGCCCCATATAAATCTCTCCCATTTTGAGTCAGTTCTAAACTGAAGGAACAGAAACAAATTTTGAAGGGTTTGTATGGAATGCCATCAAACTTTGATCCCTTATATCTCTACCGGGAATTGCAATTCGGAGCTATCTTTTAGCATGCTCTATAAGAATATGGCATCATATCCCATAATTTCAAAAAAAAATTTGTGACATCATCACTTTAGAACTCTATAGCCAGTGAGTAAATTGCATATCATGCAGCAACTTAACATGTATCAAATTCAGTAGGGATGGTTTGGTATAAGAAAGGCAACTTGGCACTAGTGTATCTAGTGGCATTTAAGCAGACAGATTACATAGGGCAAACCCAGAAATAGTGGCAGAAATCTGGGGTTGCAACCAAACAGTAGAGGTATAAAATCAATGCTGAGGAATGAACTAGCTAGGAGTGACCTTGGAACTGGCAACTTAATTAACCCAGGAAAACTTAGTCACCTAGACTATAATAAAGTAACAAGCAAAATAACAAGCTTTGCTACAATGTGCATTACATCGTAAACTCTAGGACTGAGGTAAAAGGTATAAGCCTTAAGTGTTCTTGAATTTAGCACAAGACATCCTGTAAAGATTGTACCAGTCAAGTTCCAAGGTTATAAATATTGTTGTCTTATAGCTGGCGTTTTTCCCACTACAGCGAGCCCATTCATTGGCTAGTTCATGGTCACATGGCATCTAACAATGAAGCTATTTCCCGCCAAATGCCATGAGCGGGCAACATTGCGAAAACTATGACGTCAAACGGGAAACAGTTCATTGTTACCCGCGAAATGTTGACCGCTGTTGCTGGAATCTCAGCGCGTTCTTCAAAATTTGCTTTTGTTTTGTTTTGCTATATAACAAATCACTTAATGACTGGTCCCTTGGGGAACAGTGAATTTTGTTTCCCTAGAATCTCAATGTTTCCCTCGACTTTGTCTCGGGAAACATTGAGATTCTCGGAAAACAAAATTCACTGTTCCCCTCGGGACCAGTCATTAAGTGTTAATTATTGTTGAACCAAAGCATTGTGAATTGCTACCATTAGAGTTTAACTGGACACTGTGTCCCCAAATTCTTGATCCTTCCTTCCAAAATCGGCATACAAAGTTAATAATTTGTCCTTAAAAACCATCGAAGATAACAAGGCCTACTGACATGCGTCATGGCTTGAAGGCTAACAAACAAAACAGTTCCTATTAATGTGAAGTATATACGAAATAATTCATATATTTGAACTGCAGTTGTAGATCAAAGTGAAGAATGATAATCACAGTAAATTCTAAAAAAAATTACTGCGATGATCATTCATGTATTTGAACTGCGGTTGTAGATCAAAGTAAAGAATGATAATCACAGTAAATTCTAAAAAAATTTACTGCAATGATCATTCTTCACTTTGATCTACAACCGCAGTTCAAATATATTTCGTATATATGTTGTAGTTTAATTTTTACCTCTGGTTTAAATTTTTTTTGAACCAGTTTGAAATTTTTAAACTGGTTTTATTTTTTTGTACTGGTTTCATTCTTCCCAGACCAAGACTGAGGCTCAGCAAAGTACTATTTAATATTAGTTTTGAGTAACATTGAACAAAAAGTCACTGCATATTATCAAAGAAATAACATTATTGCCAGAATGTGTTCATAATAAAAAATCTTCAATGCTCAATTTCAACTGTCTCCTTTTTTCGTTGTCATTAAATTTTACACGAGTAGCTGAACAAGCAGTGTCTGACATTTGCAAAATGTAGAATGTAAAGGCGGAAATACAACATAATGCAGACCCACTTGGTGTGCGGTTAGCTTTTGTTTGAGCTTAGGGACATTGTACATGCTTATCAGGGTGAAGCGCTCATTTGATTCATTAGGGTTAAGCACACAGTCTGGTGATTAGGGTTAAGCTCTCATTTTGGAATGGTTAGATTTTATTGGGGGTTAGGGGCACTTCACACCAGAGTTAGCTTGTGCTATTGTACCAAGTCACTAAAAACAACAGGTGTTTAGATATTTGATTTTTTGTTTATTTCAACAAAAATACAAATCATAAATACTCTAAATAGCCTTCTTGCAAGCTGCAGAAAATGACAGCTCAGTAGTATAATCAAGTTCAATGTTCTGAGTGCTAGCTGTGCAAGGATATAAGCGGGTGGGTGAAATTAATGTGTTTATTCTACCAAATTTGGTTACAACACGTGCATAACTATTAACAACTTCTTCAATTTTTCCCAGAAGAAGATTTGAATGAAGGGGCGATGCTTTGTCAACACGATCAATTTTAATTGAGACAAAGTCTCCAACTTTGAATTTCTGATTTCTAGCTTCATTTTTCTTCTTGGTTTGTTCCACCATTTTGTTGTTGTACTTTTCCTGATTTTGAGAAATTTTTTGCCGTTTATTGGGTCTTTCCTCTTCATCTTCACATTCTCTTAAATCATCAATTACACTGAGGTCTGGATGTGTTTCATCTTGAGCCTCCTGATGACCAGCCTCTGAATTTGTAGAAGTGTAAACTTCTCTATGGCTTTTTATACCATACACAGCTTCATATGGTGTCATCTTTATTGCTCTGTGGTAGCTGATATTCCTAGTATAAGCCGCTTCTGGGGCTTTTTGACACCATTGCTTAATATTTTTGGATGAGGTACTTAATATCAAGGCTCGCATGTCCTCTTTCCATGATCGATTAGATCTCTCAACCAAGCCTTGAGTTGTTGGAGTTCGCGGAGAACCGTGAGCCACTTCAATTTTATTTTTTTTACAAAAGGCTTCCATCTTTTTGTTGGCAAATTCTTTACCGTTGTCTGTAAGAATTTTTGGGGGAAATCCATAGGTGAAGCAGTAGCGTTCGAAAACTTTAAGTGTCTCGTCGGCGGTTTTATCTTTCAAGGGTGCAGTATAAACGTACTTCGTGTGATGATCTGTAATGTTTATTGCCCAGTTATGTTGTCGGCTACAATCGCACTGGCAGTTTCGAAAGTCCATTAAATCGATCTCCACGAGGGCTAAAAATGTCGGAGATTGAAGAGGTTTATCCACCAACTTAACTCTACTTGTAATGGACTGCTGTTCCGCATGTATCACGCATAGGCCAACAAATATGGCAATAATTTTGACGTTCACTTCGGAATAATTGTCATTTACCCATTTCGAAGTTATTTCTCTTCCACGATGAGCGGTTCTATTATGAGCAACACAAAGTACTTCGTAAAGTTGTCCTTTAGCACTACCGTTTTTTGGTGTGAAGTTATCATCGAGTCATTTGAATAAGACCACTTCTTTCTGTTGATTGTCATTGATTCCCATTTCGTGAGCTTTACTTCTTCCGATTGAATTCCTAGCTGCTTCTCTGTCTTGTGTTTGAGATGAGCTTTAGCTTTGTGGAAGAATTCGTCTTCGATGTATAGCGTTATAGGCGAATCTTTTTTGACTTGTTTCTCTTTCAGTGCTGATATATTTTGGTAAAATGTTTCTTTCGAAACGCATTCAGCCATCTTTCAAATTTGTCAAGTCCAATTTCGTATGAAGTGCGCATGTGTGAACATTTGAATACAAAATTAGCCGCGCATTAGGGGGTCTGGGCCCAAATGAGTTATAATAATAACAAATATGGGGAGCAATTGCATCAAATCTTTCGTGGCAAAGTGGATAGAGGCGCAGAATTACAGAGTGGGAGATCAGGAGATCACGTCAGGTAAGGTCTGAGAAAAAGAAAGAGTAGTAAATATCTGTGTGTATAGAGGGGTAGTGGGGAGGGCATGGTCAGGGGGGTAAATGGTATATCAGGGGGGGAGGATCAACAGAGAGAACAGGGTAGAAAGGTAGGGCCAAAAAAAATTCCTATTTTTTCCGTATTTATTCTTTTCAATCCCCCCAAAAAATACCATGCCCCTTTTTTTTACCACACCCCAAAAGATGAAAGCCCTTTTCAGACAGTTGATAAATAAACTGGTTTGAAAAAAAATAAACTGGTTCAAAAAAATTGAACTGGTTTGAAAAAAAATAAACCAGAGGTTAAAATTAAACTACAACATATACTTCACATCATTTCACTCCTCACGGGAGAATGAACTCAATAAATTGACCTCGCTCCCAATGTGTGGCTTCATAGCTCAGTTGGTTGAGCATCGCACCAGTATAGCGGAGGTCACGGGTTCGAATCCCGTTGAAGCCTTGAGTTTTTCAGGCTTCTTCTTTCTGATTGCTTAAATTGAAAAATTTACTGCGATGATCATTCTTCACTTTGATCTACAACCCCAGTTCAAATATATGAATTATTTCGTATATACTTCACATCATTTCGCTCCTCACGGGAGAATGAACTCAATAAATTGACCTTGCTCCCAATGTGTGGCTTCATACCTCAGTTGGTAGAGCATCGCACCGGCATCGTGGAGGTCACGGGTTCGAATCCCATTGAAGCCTTGAGTTTTTCAGGCTTCTTCTTTCCAATTGCTTAAATTTGAAAATTTACTGTGATGATCATTCTTCACTTAGTTCCTATTAAAGCAGAAATGGCGACAACCTGATGTCGACAATCTGCAACAATCGTTTGAATGGCACTACTGGAACAAACATCTTCGACGTGACTTCATCTGTTCTGTGCTGAAAATAAACGTGACTAGTAATAACGAATCTCAAATCATGAAGTAAATCATGGATACTCTGCTGCAAAGAAATGAAACAAGCTAACCAATGGCATTAGAACGAAAGTCGGCACGAATTTATCTGATGCAATGGACGTCGATGAAATACTAGCGATCGATAATGAAGTGAACAACAATCCGATCCACCTTATCGCTTAGGTTGTAATAAGCTTTAGCTTATTATAGTACGTGGAGCACATAACAGATATGAGCAGACCAACATTTAATCACTATCAAGATGGCGGCTGGGCCAAGCACGAGGTACAACTGAAAAGCACTATGGGTAACCTAGTGTGTGACGCGTGACTAGTAACATGCCTTCTTTTTTTTCTAATTGAAGGAACAACAACAAGAACAATAGCTCAGACAAAAAAAAACAAATGTCATCAATGTCTGAGACAGTTCCAAATGGACGGTCCAGAGCAGAGTCAAATCATACAGTGTCATGAATTGCCAATGTCTGCGTCAGATGTACGGTCACATGCAACAGTTCCACGGCTGGCATTCTTTCTGTACTTACAGCAGCAGATAGTGCTCACCACCTGCAATGGAAGGCCGTATAATCAATTATCAGTCAGAGTAGCAGGCAGGTTTTCGAACAACTCGGCCACTACGGGTAACGACTTGAGGAGCTGTTTGGCTAGGTGACTGAGAAGGAGCATTTGAAATTGGAGGGTTGTGAGGGCAGGGTGGTATCGGTGTGTCAGGGGCTGATTTGGGCAGTGGCCCTGAAGTTGAGCTGGAAACTGTTGGCCGTAGAGAAGGTGGACTGACATCATTCGGTGCTGCTGTTGGAGCTGCAGATGAAGCAAGTGATGGACTGACGTCATTGGGTGTCGCTGTGGCTGTGGCAGATGAAGCAAATGATGAAGTAGGGTTTGGGAACAATGATCGCAGTTTGTCAGGAAGATTGGAGTTGGTGTTTATCTCAGGTAGTGGTTCCACATTGTTTAAGGGAGGTGCCAGTTGCACCTGAACAGGGTTTCGTCGGATTTGTCCGGTGCTGGTTTTGATGTAGTAGGATCGAGGGCCGGCAGAGCCTGTGATCCGTCCAGGAACCCAGGCCTTTGACTGTGAATTAGGGGGAGGCTTCGCATAGACATAGCTACCCGGTGGGAAGTCTGGAAGATGTCTTGCATGTTTATTGTAAGCTTGTTTTTGTTGTAGTTTGCAATGTAAGTGGTCGGATACCACTTTGTCATGAGGAGAAGGGTGAGGCTCCAAAGTAGTTATTGCCTGAGGTAAGTTGTTGCGGAGGACACAGCCAAACAATCTTTGAGCAGAAGAGAAAGTGTGACCAGCAGGTGGAGTGTTACGCACTGACAGGAGTGCCAGGTCCACATCTTTGGCTGTGGGAAGGATGTGTTTGGCTGACTTTATGGCCACTTCAGCTCATCCATTGGATTGTGACCAGTAAGGAGATGATGTGATGTGATTGAACTTGTATGTTTTGGCAAGTGCCTTGAACAAATCAGAGGTGTATTGAGATCCATCATCCGTTAATAAGGTGTGTGGAATTCCATGACAGCCAAAATGCTGCTTAGTGGCCTGTACTACCGCTGATGACTGAAGGGAGGGAAGGCGATTGATTTCATAAAAGTCACTGAAGTGGTCAACGGTAACCAAATAATAGGCACAGGATATCATTGGAGGGGTTCACAAGGGTGTTGTCGCCTGTATCTGGCACAGATAGGACAGGTCTTACACAAATCTGCAACCTGGCTGTTGATCCTTGGCCAGAAGACACAACTACGGGCGTGTCAAATGGTGAACTCAGGGCCATGATGAGCAGCATGTAGCTTGTACAGGATAGTGGGACGAGCCGAGGAGGGAACAATGACAAGCCCTTGTTTAAACAGGAGCCCATCATGCAAAGTGAGCTCATGCCGAAAAGTCCAGTATGGGTGTGCTAGTTCAGGAACTGCTGCCTTGTCATTGGGCCAGCCGGCTTCAACAAGAGATCGCAACGTTCTCTGTTCAGGGTCAGTGAAGGCAGCAACTCTTATTTCCTGTAGTGTTGCATCTTGAAAACCGGTTAGGTCGGGGTGTTTGGCTTCAAGTTCTACACGATAAACCAGCTCATCCTGAACTTGTTTGTGTGAAGTGGTGGATAGAGGAGCCTGAGAGAGTGTCAGCAATGTGGAGTGTTGACCCCTTGCGGTATTCGACTATGAATGTGTAGCACTGAAGAGTTAGCATCATGCTTTGGAGGTGTTGTGGTGCGTCAGCAAGAGGACGTTTGAAAATTATCTGTAAAGGTTTGTGGTCACTGTGAACAACCACATCAGCCTTGCTAAAGAGAAGTTGGTCAAACTTGTGGAATGCATGAACGATAGCCAGAGTCTCTTTTTCAATTTGGGCATATCTTTGTTCTGTTGGGCTGAGTGAGCGTGAGCTGTAAGCTACAGGTTGCCACAAGATGTCAGTGGAGTTGGCAGAATGGGTAGCTGGTTGTAGCAATGCGGCACCAAGGCCATATTCAGACGCACAACCTGTAACACCACTGGGGCAGTGACATCAAAGTAGCGAAGGCAAGGTGCTTGAGAGACTAGTTCCTTTGCTTGTCGGAAAGCTTCGGTGTGTTGGTCAGCCCACAGAAACTCCTGATTCAGATGGGTGAGGTCCTGAAGAGGGCGAACGACCTCACTAAGGCGAGGACAGAACTTTGACAGATATGTGATAGTGCCCAGGAAACGCCGTGTGGCTGCTTTGTCATGAGGCCGAGGCATGCTTAGAACTGCATTGGCAATCTCGGAGCTTGGTTTTAGGCCTTCAGGCATAAGGGTGTGTCCCATGAAGGGTGCGGTGCAAGTTTTAAACTTGATTTTGTCCCGGTTAAGTCTGAGTCCATGTAGCGAGAGACGATCCATAAGCTCTATAAGAAAACAGTCCTAAGGAAGCACATGCGCTGATTGGTTAAAGAGCCTATTTGTATAACTCGATGGAGACACAGAACTAAGCGCGCGCTGTTGACGTAGTGATGGCGCGAGCAAAGAGAATTTAAATTTTGATAATCAAAGTTTACAACTTGTTTTCCTTTTTCTCGTC
>CM042751.1:10154818-10170424 GCA_022496165.2 Catalaphyllia jardinei
CTTGCCAACTTTGAACTTGCTTGATCTTTTTAGGGTATTTTTTGACAAGTAATTCTTCATTTACACAGTTTTTCTATAGCGTTTTAGATCATTACACATGTAGAATTAGACTTTTCTCAATCCTTAACTTATTTATCTCCCTCAAACGAAGTGAGAGAGTAATCTTTGAGTGATACAAGCACATGTGATGTAAGTTACAAGAGGTTGACTTGTTTCATCTGCAGAGATTTGAATCAGAGGATAATTTTTTCCCCTCACTTTTCATGTACTCCATGTACGATCTTCATGAAAGCAGTTAATGATTTCCATCAAAGCATTTGCAAGTACTTTTCCCTAACTGAAATGAATTTATTTGTGTTTATTTGTGTACAGTGCAGTATGTAGTCAGCAATAGTGATAAATAGCAAAAGCTGTTCCATTGAGTAATACCTCCTGAAAAGACAGAAGCGTGTTTAGACCGATCAGGAATTATATGTTTTAGTCTAGATTAACCAGCGAGTAACCAGAGCTGCCTGACAAATGCTATAAAATGTGAAATGAAATTGATTTGAACTGCGGGAATAGAGATGAAATGGAGATGTGATCATTGCAGTTGTTATCCCAATTTAAGCAGTTGCATACTTAAGCCCCCAAAAATTTTCAGAGCTTCAATGGGATTCAAACAAATGGCCTCAGCAGCCTCTGCATTAGTGCTACTGACAGTGCTCTACCAACTGAGCTATGAAGATGCATATGTTGGGAGCAGACCAATTTATTGAGTTCATCTTTACCTGTGACAGGAATGAGACATGAAATGAAGTGGATTTGAACTGCTTGAATACAGATGAAATGGGGATGTGATCATCGCAGTTGTAATTCCAATGTAATCAATTGCAAATTTAAGCCAGAAAAATATTTTCAGGGTTTCATCGAGATTCAAACTGGACACGTAACACGTTTCAAATGACCAAATTTAAGTCTAGTTAAAAGTAGGTCAGATAAATTTAATGATTTTGTTACTAAATAGAGAAGAATTACTTAAATTTTTGTCAACATATGTTTTGACATTGGTTTTCAAAATTTGATAGTTTTAATTGGTATAGGTTGTTGGATTTTTTTGTTTGAAGCTTCAAGATTCATCTTAAATTTTGAGCTCCAAATGCAGCATTTTGATGGATTCGGTTATTATTGATTTTCTCAAAAATAAATCAATATTCAGCCAAATGAAGTATGTTGTGATTTTTTTCACACTAAGGCCTACCCAACCCAGAATATAAGCAGAATTTATTTTTTGCTAGGTGCTGTAATGACACTACATGTTCTTTCTGGCTGGATTGCCTCTTCTTATGTGATCTGGCGTGCTTTTCTCCAACATATCAGTGAAAGAGTTTCCGTTGAATCTATCATAAATAAACAAAAGAGTTCTTGTCATCACCTGAAGGAATGGCTCGATGTTTGTTCATCCTACAAATACGGCGGTGATATTGGACTAGAAAGGCTTTGTAATCAAGCAAAAATTATTTTTATCAACATCAGGATATTACTATTATTATCAATGGAGAAAGTGAAACATACCATAGCTGAAATCGCCTTAATCATTGTCTCTCTAAAGTTAATCGGTTCATGTGAAGCTGCCGCGTTTTATTTTTACTTACTTGTTTTTCCCACCTAGCCGCTTTAGTTTGCTTTCTAGCTGTCGTTCCCTTTCTTGCCTTTCCCATTTTGCTCCACCAGCTTCAAAAAAAAAGGCAACAAAAAAATCCTCTCCACTTTAAGCCTAATGTAAAACAATAGGGTGGTTGAAGACTACGCGCGTAAATTTTGTTTCCGAGGGCTGATTGGTTCAGTTATCTGAGAACTCAGTTGACTGTGTTTGTGGGCAGAGTTTGTTTGCAAAACAAGAAAAATTTTTCACTTAAAAGAGACACTTTAAAGAGCTACAAGTCAAAGAGAATTTGTTCAATTGCCATCAAATTTGGATAGTAGCTAGTTTAACATACAGAAATAAAAACGTGTCTGCGAATTTTTTTTTCTAAATATTTTTTTTTTCCAAAAGCGATTTTTGTACAATCACTCTATATTTTTTTAATCCTATTTTGATAATTTTCTGTAACGAGTCACTGAAATTGAATATGGCAAATCGCAGACATGTTTTCTAGTGCTTTGGGCCCAGAAACTGAGGGTTCAAAAGGTGATTGGGGCGTTGCACGTAGCAGTCGTAAAAAATTAGACAATTTATTTTAGTTCAAATAACTTATTTTAGTCCTATAAGCTTTAATTTGATATAGGGGTTTAGGTATCTACAGTTTAAGCTGGACCCGCTACACTGATTGCATGCGAGACACCCCTGCAAGGTATACTGTAACCTTAACAGTGCTGTTTTCAATAAGGGCCAGGTAACAGGCAAATTGACTGGCAGTGCAGACGACCATGCCCGCATCGTTTGACCACCTAGAAGAACGTTTTCCTAAACAAAATGTTTACTACATTTCAAAATAGTTTATTTTAACATGTTTCATTAAGAAGCTAAGAACTTGTTCAAAATACAAACATGTGTAAATGAGAGCTGTAGTAATTACAGCGGATTATATTAACATAATTATACAATTGCATGTGAGTTGACATTCATGATTAATCATTTATTTTTATCATCAGCAATAATGTGAGTGACATCACTCAGGTGGAGTTTTTGTGCCTGTGTTCATCATTGAAGATCTTGACTTTAGAAGGCAATCCAATCTGCACAGCTCCAAATGCACTCTCATCACAGGAGGTAGGTTCAAAACTTATTTAGCATTCAGCAACTATTTATCCAGGTACACATGTGTAAAGCCATCATTACTATATGTAATCACATGGCACATTTTCACGCACATTTTGTCAAAATTCTGATAATTTTCCGAGCCTTTAGGCGAGGGAAATTATCCCTTGACAAAACGCAAGTGAAATTATTTCCTAATTTCATGAGGAAGCCATTTGATTACCTTTTAATATCGTGAGTGACAAATTATGCTTTATACAACCGCGTAAAGTATTTTACTGGTTTATTCTATCAAAAACCGAGAACATTGAGAAGAATATAGTTTTAGTTTAAAGGATAAATATTGCCAAAGTTCATAATTTTTTGAGTTTCTTCACAAAAAAAAACTTTCTAATTTAAGCCAACTGTCAAACCTTTCTGAAATGATTGGCTCAAATTCGTCATGAACTGGGCCGGGTTGTCCAAAGCCCGATTAAGCTAACCCAGGGTTAGCGAGAATTTTGATTTCAGTTTTGTATCTTTTTGGTTAGGTAATCTGTTCATATTGTTTGCCCTTCAGTTTTGAGCTGTAGTAATCTCAAACAGCACCTAACGTTAGAGGTGAAAAACGTTTTTACACAAGAGAAAATAATGCCTCAGTTAACGTTTAATCCTGGGTTAACGTTAACCAGCTTTCGAACAACCCGGCCCTGATGAATGAAATGACAACGGTGCCTGTTGAAATGCGCTAAAACTAAAATTTTGCACAAGGCCATATGAATTTTTGACAGTATGTTTTGGATTGAAATTATTGCTAAGAATTTACTCTATGGTCAGTCTAAGAAAACTTACATAAATGAAAGTCAATTGAAAATGCACAAAGTTGAAAAACATCCAGGGCTGGCAAGGAGCAGGGTTGTGGACAAATTCCACATCACGGCTTGTTGTACATAAAGAATTAGCCTGTCCAGCATGTCCTTGGTTTATCACATTACAGTTGTCGAAAAAAATTTGTAGACCTGGCCACCACTCACTCGACTAGTTGTCTGGATTTTTTTGCCATCAATGGAGGTGTAAAACGGCCCCTCGCGATCGATTAATTTATCCAAACGCTCAAGAAGAATCATCTCCTGGTTTTTCTCGAGGCTATTTTCGTCACACCACTTCTCAGAAACTCTTACCCAGTTAATTGTGCTCTTTCAGGTATTTAGGTTTTTTGTTGCTTCTTTGTATTCCGTAACTTCTTCAATGGTCACCGTCTCTCGACGCCAACTTGGCACTGATCAACATACAAGAGATGTTGCCATGGCAGTTTTGTAATTTCATGAATTAACGCTGAAATTTCGTGCCAAAACTAAGGAGTAATTTGTCACCCATGACATTATGGTAAAAATTATCAATATTTTAGGTCTACACTGGCATCTTTGAAAATTATTGGACCTTGTTGTATGTTGTACAATAAAGGTTGTGAATGGAACATGCTCCAAATTTTTGGGCTGCTCTATAATCTCCCACCAAGGAAGAAAAAGACATATTATTCCTTCTTTTCCATTTTTGATGGGAGATATGGGTTGAAATGTTGATGTGAATCAAATTTTTGTCCAACATGTCCCAGGAGAGTGATCAAACAGTACAGTGTAACATATTCATCCAGTAGTCTTTAGGGAGGCCTCATGGTTAGTGCACTCAACTCCGGACTGAGCTGCTTGGGTTTGAGGCCTGTCCGGGGACACTGTGTTGTGTAAATTACTGTACTCTCAAAGTAATTGCCTCTTTCCAGACAGGTTTGTAAATGGCTACCGCTTGTATGCAGACTTAACTGTACTTACCTTAGTCTTTGATTGTGTTAGATCAAACATGTTTGGACAGTTTGATGGTTTTAGCATAAGTACAGTTAAAAGAAACATTATGGCTTTCAAGAGTTCTGGAAGGGCAGTTCACTTTTTAAAAAATAGTGCAATCCATTTTCTAGGAAATAAGAAGTTATGATTATCGCAGTGCAATTCACAAAGTTGTTCCCAATGTCAAAATACTGGATGATGAGCCTTTCTTGGTAGAAAAAGTTGATGGGAAACCTGTGTTGCGGCAGCCTCCAGCATCGCACAGGCCTAACAAGGTTCCAGAGCATCTCAAAACAGACTGGCAGCTGGTCAGTGAAGGAATTAAGGCAGTTAACGTTGATGAAGAGGAGGAAAGTTCATGTATGTCATTATAAATAATAAATAGATAAATCACTTTATTTAAGTACCGAAGTGTTAGCACTGCTGTACTAATTGTGGAGACAATTATCTTTGTTTTTAAGTCTTGCTTTACATTACCATGGCCAGTTGTTTGATTAACATAATTTGTTTCAATTGTAAATAATTAACAATTATTCACCGAAGTAGAGGTGAATAGTACTTGGCTAATTACCTCTGAGCTAGCCAGTCAGCATGCTGGAAAAGTACTATTCACTTGTGTGGTATATACTAATGTAATTTAACAGAAAAGAGCCACCTCATGGATCTGTTAAATAAACCATTATTATCAGGGTTGGACATTAGCACTCGCCCGCTCGCCCGCCCAGGCGAGTGTCTAAAGTGTCGGGCGAGCGCAAATCACAGTTCACCCGTTTGGCGAGTGCGATTTTTCATCGCCAAGAAAGTAATTAAACTGCAAAATAGACGATGTTTTTTACATTCCGTTTTGCCTTTAAATTTCCAAACACAAACTTACCATTGACCATTTCTATTTTACAAAGTTTTATATTCAAAACTGTCCAATAAATTGGCGCTAAAGCGCAACATTAGGCTTCGCAAAAGAGTAAACAATAATGGCTTCCTCGTAGTGATAATTACATAACGCGTGATACTGCTGGTCACTATCGAGCCATCGGTGATCAGGTAAACATGGCGCCCAAGCTGGAACCGCACGTTTGGCCACAAACTGCAGGGATCTCACGAAGATTCGTCAATAAAAAAGTATTTGAAAAATAAAGTAAGTGCCTCGATTGTGATTTCTTGGGGTTTAAGGTCTTAAACTAGACGCTCGAAACGTCAGCTTCTGAATATCTTTACGGTGGCTAATTCACATTATCA
The DNA here is from genome assembly GCA_022496165.2 of Catalaphyllia jardinei. NCBI lineage: Eukaryota > Metazoa > Cnidaria > Anthozoa > Scleractinia > Caryophylliidae > Catalaphyllia > Catalaphyllia jardinei. The sequence goes on from CM042751.1 coordinate 10,160,615, forward strand.
ACTCAGTTGATAAAACCAAATTATCTTGTAATACTCCCACCGACGCAGCACCACAGTTTCTTTAGAAACTTACCCCCTTTATACGTCGAATTATAGCCTTTCTGAGTGGACGAGTCGAAACGACGGAACGACATGACGAAACGACGTAACGACGAATGCAATAACGAAACGACGAAACGGCGATATGACAAACGAGACGAGACGACGAATCGACGCCGAATCGACCTAGGACTATCGGTGTGCCGAAACGACGAAACGCCATAACGAAACGACGATACGACATGACGAAACGCCATAACGGAACGACGAAACGACATGACGAAACGACAAAACGACGAAACGCCATAACGAAACGGCGAGTCGAACATTTTGTCCAAGATCTACCTCCATAGAAGTTTTCGGCGAAATGGCAACTTCGGGGGTAAACGTTTGGGTGAGTGAAAATTAATCCGGGCGAGTGCATTTTGAGGGTTACTCGCCCGAATGGCGAGTGCTCTCAAACTTAAGTGTCCAACCCTGTATTATTATTTTTATTATTATTATTATTATTATTATTATTATTATTATTATTATTATTATTATTATTATTATTATTATTATAACTGTTGTAATTGTTATTGTTATTACTGTAAAATTAGTAGTATTGTTTTGAATTAAATGTTAAAGTTTCCTTATTCAGTCTTCAATATGTATCTGCACACTTTCAATAGGGAGATTCATGCTGACGTCATTGTTTACATTTTTGCTCATTTGCATTCGGCTTTGCTTACAGAAATAAACATGTTAGATATGAATTGACTGCAGACAGTTAAAGAGCTAGCAAAACTTAATACATGCTTTAATTCTTAGCTCTCTGTGTGTAATATTGAAGGAGAAATTGTCTTTCAAAAAATGCAAAATTTCTGGGTGGCAAAAGCGCTAATGAGCTCATACATTCTTTGTTAAATTTTGAGTTTTTAAACCCGTGTGGCACAAAAAGTATTCAGGCTCAAATTCATTGGCAGAGTTAATCGTACTATGACCTTTCAATATTCAGAACTGATTTATTTGTAGCTGATGAGGCAAATATTGTAAACAAGGATTCCCCTATAGTGAAATTCTGAATGTCACTGTCCAAGCTAGCTAAAGCATTAGGTCAATTGATCTACAGAGAGCATTTAGTTTCAAATGGGTCACTGTTTTATCAATACTTGTTTGGTTATAGTTACTATAACACAGTTACTGTACTAAACTCAGGCTAAGAAGAATGTATATCTTTAAATATTATGAGGTCATTAACATTAATTTATAGTAAGTATTATGTAAGATAACTGAGCCAGTATGTGCTCTCTCATTGGTCGATAGGTGTGTTTAGATGAGAGTATGTAAACACGGTTGTGACGTTTCAGATTTGAGCTTATTTTTAAGAACTGTTTTATAAAAGCAATAGAGCACTTTTTCTGTGTTTACAGAGCCTCATCTTAACACTTTGGGATTGAGAGAATTCGAGGCAGTTATGCAAACGCTCCACTACGTCTTGAGTTTGCATAACTGCCTCGTGTTTAGATGAGGCTACATGTATGTAAACACGGAAAAAGTGCTCTGCTGCTTAAATGATGACAACGAGAACTTAAAGACAATCAAAAGCCTTCAGAGAAAAACAAGGACATTATTTTCCAAGTGATTCACTCGTGATTCCTAAAAATGTTTTATCGGTAGTGGAGGAAATAGAAACACAGAAAAATAAACTGAGTTTGGGATCTCTAAGTTTGAGCGCATGGACAAATCCTGCCAGTCGTTTCAGCTGTTTATCTCTCGGTGATTTCTTAGTGATCTAGTAACATAACCTCACTAGTGCTTTGATTCCAGTAAGTGATTAAGACTTAATGTCTCATAATGTTATTGATATATACAATGAAGACGGCAACTAATAAGCACAAACATCAACTTGATGAACCACAAAGTTATCACAAGGGATGCCATTAATAATGAATAAAATCAGTTTGGAGAAAGTCTTGGGAATACTGATTACCATCATCTGGTAACTTCAATTGTTATTTTTTATTGTTATTTTAGTTGATAGACCAGGCTCAGCTGGTGGTGCATCAAGACAAGAGAGACCCTCGAGTGCCATGTCCACAAGATCACGTCCAATGTCAGCATCACGGCAGAGACCAGCCAGTGCCATGGGTCCACGGCCAGCTTCTGCAGGAGGTGAGTGCCCAGTAGAACCCTTCAATGTAGACTGAGTCAGCTTGTTATTATGCACAGTACTTGCAAGAACACAATTTATGTTGTTCTTTGACTGGGTAATAATAAATCGAAAAATGCCTTGACAAGTGTATAGAGGTTTTGCAGGGCAGCCATGTTACATGGCAGGAAAAATAGATTCTTTTTTTCTATCGGAATAAAATTCTTTCTAATGCAAAACATTTTCATTGTTTCATGACTGCCTTGCAAAACCTCTATTCCATAACCAGGCTCTTGTTGCCGTGAAAGTCACTGTAATCATCTGTCTGTTACACCTGACTAAAACGACTTTATGTGAAGTATATATGAAATAATTCATATTTGAACCGTAGTTGTAGATGAAAGTGAAGAATGATCATCGCAGTAAATTTTCCAATTTAAGCAATTGGAAAGAAGAGGCCTGAAAAAATCAGGGCTTCACTCGTCACGGGAAGATATGATTTCAATAAATCGACCTTGCTCCCAATGTGTGGCTTCATAATTCAGTTGGTAGAGCATCGCACTAGTGTTAGCGGAGGTCACGGGTTCGAATCCGGTTGAAGCCCTGATTTTTTTCAGGCTTCTTTCCAATTGTTTAAATTGGAAAGTTTACTGCGATGATTATTCTCCACTTTAAAAAGGACTTTGTCAACACTAATCACAGTCTGGGTACTAATTCAGCATTCTGCCTTTCCCTGATGATTTTGTGGAGTCCTTTTTTACCAGCGAGATTTGACATAATCACTCATGTTGTTGTGTTTTAGGAGGCTCAGAACCAATGGGAGTTTTTCACCAGGATGATAGCAGTGATCTCACTCACGGTAAGATGTGTGTTTGACTCTGATCTACATCTACAGTCTCACCAACACATTAGTACAATGTCAAGCATGTAGCTCGGTATCGCTGAGGTGAAGTGTCTAGGGAGACTTTTCCCTCCTGTTCTACTGACTTCTCTCTGCCTTTGAACCTGAGAAGACAAACGTTTGTGTTGACCATAGATACGTTAACTTACTCTGCGTCTGCAAAATAAATTGTTATTTTGAACTCTTCTTTCCGACAGGTTCCAGTCAGGTTATTTGCGGAAATATATCACGAGCACTTAAGTCAAGGCGAAAGGTGTGTGGATTGATTCTTTTTACTCGAATGTCGAAAAGTAATTGGATCTGCATTATTATACGCTACACGGTTGGCTTAGAAAAACTCGCGCCACATTGCGATCCAATCAGAGGCCAGCATCAATCACCACTCGTTCGCTCGCGGTTTCCCGCGGTCCGGGTCATCTACATGTATTTACTGTGAGTTTTGATTGGTTCATTGGTTTGTGTGTAGTTTGTGACTGGTCAGACTGATGGTTTAAGTTTTGATTCGAAAACTGGTCTATGCCCGGCGCTGTCATGTCGGTTTTAACCGTAAGAAAAAATAACAAGGAAAATACCAGGTGATTTAGCTCGAACTTTAGCAGCTCAAAACATTAGTTTATAATATTAAGTGTATATGAAATAATTCTTTTTTCCAGTGGCTTAAATTGGAAAATTTACTGCGAGGATCATACTTCACTTGCATCTATAACCGCAGTTCAAATATGAATTATTTCATATACACTTTACATCATTTCACTCCTTACGGGAGATATGAACTCATTAAATTGACCTTGCTCCCAATGTGTGGCTTCATAGCTCAGTTGGTAGAGCATCGCACCGGTATCGCGGAGGTCATGGGTTCGAATCCCGTTGAAGCCCTGATTTTTTTCAGGCTTCTTTTTTCCAGTTGCTTAAATTGGAAAATTTACTGCGAGGATCATACTTCACTTACATTAGTTTATAGTTAGCAGGAAAGCAGAAATATCGGAGCGATTTTGTAGACCAGTACTCGACAAATTAGAGGAACCAGTCATGAAATGAATGTAGCTAACGATGGCCAGGATCGAAAGTGTAACATTGAGGACAATCTTGACGTCTGTAGCTTGGCCGTGCCGTTTGAAATGTGTGGAAATTTTGTAACAGTTTCTTTATTAATGTAGGCTCATAAACTTTCTATTCTCTACGTTTGGGGATTTCCTGTATTTGTGGTTTTGAGATAACATCTGGTGATAGTCGTGCTTCTGCCGTTGAACTAGCTTACCTCTCAGCTCCCACACAACAACAATGCAATAGAACTTCCCATCTAATACGCAGCCTACAAGCAGGTTCTAGGTAAACTTACAGTTGTAAGTCCGCTCGCCACCTCATGTACTATCTTGGCCAGTCTTTATTTGGTCGTCGTGAAATATGTCTACCCGGAGAAGGGTTATGTGACTGTTTACCTCGAAGTAATGTTGCAATTGGGAAAAAGTTGCTCCTTGTGTTGTTACATTCGAGGCAAGCCTCTTTAGAAGCCTATTATATTATATAAATTTCCGATTTTCATTCAATGACAAAATGGTTTGAGCACTCTCGTACACTCTAAAGCTGCTGTGTCACTTTGGCACAAAAAGAATATGCCGTGTTGCCTGGCAATGCTGCTGACATAAACTGCAGGCTCAAAAGATTCCGTCGCGCCTGACCAGTGATCAGACTGAACGGGTTTACTTTTTTATTCAGGAGAGGAATCAAAATTTGTGGATGGTAGAAGGCCGCGTTTTGCACTTGTTTATTGGGGGTCAGCAATTATATGTGTCAATTTTTATAGTATTTGTGTTTGCTTATACTAGATTTTGACCGGATGATTGTTATCATGAACACTTCAAATCCTTCAATGGCGTTTTTCTCTAGACACTGTTTTTCGGACTGCATTAAGGTGCCACTTAGCTGTTCCACTAAGGTAAACAGGTAAACTTCTAATATTGCATTTAACGTGATTTAGGATTTGAAAGCACCCAGGATCCCCGTGATAGCTTTTCTAGAGAGTCCTCGCCTTTACACACCTGAGAGGAGTTTTGAGGAAGACACGGAGCCATCAGCGAGCAAAAATGACATACTTGAAGAACTCAAAGCTTGGAGAGACGAGTATTCCAAGTAAGCTTTACTTTTTTCTTGGTGTTTGAACCATTGTCACTTTAGACCTTTCGCCTTAACAAGGGAGGATGAAGGTTGCAAAGACAGTTAATCCCACATTATTCACAACTGAGGTAATCGTGTCACCCAGTCTCCCGCGGTTACTTTTATCACTCGCTTTGAGTAGATGTTTTCTTTACGAATGAAGAGGTGTAAAGGCCGATTTACACGGTACGACTTTGTCGCGTACGGCAAGCATACGACAGGCCTACGACATGAATTGTTTCTTGTGAATCAAACCGCAACTCGCTTACGATTGTCGTGTAGAACTGTCCCAAGTCATGTCGCAGGCCTGTCGTAAGCTTGTCATATGCGACGAAGTCGTACCATCTAAATCGGCCTTAAAAAATTGGCTTCGTAACTTGACACTATTTTGCCTTTTTAATCTTACTATTTTTAATTTTAAATTTAGTCTTTTTTCCCTTGTTTTGAATATTTCTAGACCCTCCTGGGTTATGGGTTATTTATTTTTAATTTAGTCTTTTTACCCCTTGTTTTGAATATTTCTAGACCCTCCTGGGATCTCGGATCCCGGGTGTGATTAAAAAAAGGAGAACTTAAGCAACGACGACAGCGACGCCGAGTACGATGCCTAGTAAAAAAAATGAATTTATATCAGTTTGCAAGCGAAATTCGTAATTCTTTGTCTTGATCTGTTCAGTACGCCAATGGCTCTGAAAACATGCTCAGGTTAAATATACAATGACTGGGATCATCTATTCAAAGCGGAAATACCGTGAAAACTTGGCCTTCGTCGTTCGCGTTTTTTCAGACTACGCAGAAATTGGTCATTTCACGTTGTTAAACCATTTGTTTGTCGACATTCCTGTTGCCGTCGTCGTCGTGGTTTGCGTGAGTTCCCTAATAACTTGAGAGCGGTTACCTTAGGGATGACACCTACGTTGTCTCTTGTACCTGTCGTCATCCTGTTTAGCAACCCCAACTATTATCCCAATAACACTGCGAGAGAGAATAAGCAAAAAACAGGAACATTAGCAGAAGCGAGGGATCTCGCCGCAAAGGTCTATATCCTTTAGTATAAATCTACTAGCGTTCTATCATGTATGCCGTTCTCTGATTGGCTGCGCTACTCGCTATCCATTCTGTGATAAGTCAATAGCTTAGCCGTATGCCCTTGTTAAATGCATATGACCACCGCTTATTGTTTTCGAAGTGTTTGTAAACAGGATTTAGACGAAGCTTTGAACGACTGGTAGATTTATACTTAAACAATTACATTATCCGCTCTCGATTTCTATCGCGCGATAGTTTACTCGGGCTGCGCCCTCGTCCACTCGAGATTTCTATCGCGGATAGTTCAACTATCACGCGATAGAAATCTCGAGCTTATAATCTAATTGTTTAATAGCCTTTTTTTTCTCCACGGGAAAGAATTAGCAGCTTTATTTGCCTAATTTAACGGAAAAACTAATAGAAAACTGAGAGAGGATTTAGTGGTTAATTGCAGTGATATAAAACAAACGTTGGATCAACTAGTCTTGTTCAGCTATCATGAGGTGACTATCTTTAGCGCCGGACAGCTTTATTTCAAGAATTCAAGCATGTTCATTATTCGTTCAATTTCAAACTGCCTTATAAGTTTCAGCAGAAGTTGCTAACATCTCAAACAACTTTCTTCAAACATTCAGTTTCGTTGTAACTTGTGGTGCAGCAATGTTGCATTGCAAGTTGGAAAGCAATGTTACACGTATTACCTCAATTTTGCTAGTTGCAGTAACTTGTAAACATGTCAGTGGTAATACGAGCAATATTCAGCATAACACTTTTTAACCCGCTGACGCAAGTTGCGACGAAAATGTTGCTCGTATCACTTCGTCTTTAACTGCTGTATCGACAGATCAAGGACAATACGAACCAGAGACCTAAATAGTTTTGGAAATAACCAACCAGTCTAATCAAGCCCATTAACTTCTGGCATAGCGTGATCTAATTGTTTGTCTTATTAGTAGGCGATAATTTCGAAGAATGAACATTCGCAGACAGAAGTTAACGCCCTGACAAAATCATTCCATTCTTCCTCCTCCGGGTAAAATGTAGACAAATATGAGTTTTCAGTTTGTCCTCTTTGTCGAATTCATTTTGGTACATCTTGATGTGTGAGACTAGTGAATCTGTTCAAGAGTTTACTTGAAGAGCAAAGCAGCCATAATTTTGGGACGTCAGTGAGTCGTTTAAAAAATATCTATACTTTCTAACATCTGGTGTTGCTGGCGTCGTTGCCGTCGCCGGTTTTACTTGTTCTTATTTCTCTTAGACGTTTGTTAAGCTAGTGCACAGAGTTCAGCTAGCGTCAACTGTTTGATGACAGTTTCCTTTTTACAGTGACTTCTCGTCTCGAGAGAGCTTTATTAATGTAGAACCGTTCCACGAATCCCCTCCCATCCGGTACACCCATCATTTATCGTCAAAGCTGTAAACATCTCCAGGACGAAAATGAGCAAGGCTGATTTTCCCAATATTTCGGAAGGCGCGGCGTTCCTTCAGAGTGTTACTACGTCTGAAACGCCCAGGAGCAAGATTAGTGTTTCATTGCTTTGGACCAAACAAACTAGAACTAGAGCTATGTCGGTTAAAATATAGTTTCTTCGTGCCTCACCATTTTTACACGATGCTCGTCAAAACTCGTCCAGACACCGCAACCGTGTTCCCCGGATCATCTCTCTCCCCATGGACGGTGAGATGAGAGACCCTGGGTACGAGGTTGCAGACACCGAACAAAATACCACCCGGCACTGACAGTCTGTAAAACACACCAGCAATAGCTATATGACATAAAGAAATGTAGCAGAAAAAAGCAACGTACAACTTAGGAAATACGAGCCACAAACGATGAAAAGTGATATTTACTTGACGATATTCACATCAGTCAAGTGTCCGTGTGTATCTCATCGTAAATTCCTCCTTGTTTCAGTCCTCATGGATTAAAAGGAATAATAAGATACCGTTGTGACTTGAACTTGTACTACGGAAATATATAAACTTCCTTCGGGCTTGTGTTCTCTTAATTGTTTCCGAGGCGGACGTAGCCGTCGATACTGGGTTTCCGATTATAATTCATTCAGAAACGATTATGATAATTGATTTTGATAATGATTCATTCGGTAGCGCGAACCATTCTATTTATGACGTCAGCTTGTCGCCCTCAGCTAACTTCATGTCGCTTAGTAACTGTCTGTAACAATGCGGGCTCAATCAGTTGTACAGTGCCGAAAGTTGAACACAATAAGACCTCCTTCCCTTCAAGTCTTCCATTTTTCGTTGTTTATCAATAAAATGACCCATCCAACCGAATTACACCCTAATCTAACCGGAAGCACCATAACAGCTCTTATCTTGAAATTGTATTTTCTTTTCATCAGTAGCACAGATCCGCAAGGAATGCAGAGACCATTTGTGGTACTTTTTATTGAAACTTTTTTGCCCTCAAAGTGTTAAGCTCTCAATTTCTTTTATATTTTAGAATGTTAGACGACGAAAAAAGCACACTAGCCACCAGGGAGGACAAGAGTATTGCATCTCATGGGTGAGTGGCAGTATATTGACGTGACGTGAAGTAAACTTATACTTGTGGTTCTTTTACAAGTGAGGAGGTCACGCTTAATTTGCGCGCAGTCTAGCCTGACATTCTTGTGTCTAAAATTATACTTTCTGAGATCTGAGGGGCGAGGCCTCACGGCTGTCTTTTTGTGTCCTTGGATCAACAGGTCAAATACACAGATCGTTGCGTTCTCACATCTCCAGAGATGCAGGCTAATGAGATTCATGCTCTTGATGAATAAGCATTACTGGTGTCATTTTCATATTACTTTATATTTGACAGAATATCAGGTGCATTTTGGTGACTTTTTAGGAAAGAGGAAACTTTGTGATGGTTATCATAAACAGTATGCATTTCATTAACTTGCATTTCTGGACATATCTGCGTTCTTTGGCAAGACTGTTTATACTTACAGTGTGTCTCCATAGAAGAGTTTACTTGAATACTAGCAGTCAGTAACCGAATCTTTGCCAAACAAACTTGCAAGCAGACGGTAGTTGAAAACTTGCATCTTCTCGCGACTCCTTTTGATCTGCAATGACTTGCGCTCACTTCAGTCGAGATCAAATTTGCATGTAAGTCGACGCAAGTTGTTCACTGTTTGGCCACCCAACCTAAGTGAACTCAAGTTGAGTGACGTCCATTCGTTGTTATAGCAACCTATTAGCCAATGAAATGCAGGATATGTATGCTGGCCTTGAAATGGTTTTTTTTTTTTTGCAACTTGGGTGTACTTGCGAGTCTGTTTGGCCACCCAAAGCAATCTCTACGCAAGTTCAACTAGCGGCTGCTTGCGAGCCTGTTTGACCAGGGCTTAATTCTCTTGTTATGTTTAAACATATTTCACTCGTTCCTCGATAAGCTCAGAGCCGTGGCATGCTGTGAGCAAATTAAAGTATCTGCACTGTGTTGAAACTAGGCTCCAAAAGACTTATGTTTACTAACAGTAGTATTTGTTTGTTTCTTCCAGGGAGGTTACTACTACATCTGCCTCAGAACAAGAAGCACCCA
>CM042751.1:10179213-10214425 GCA_022496165.2 Catalaphyllia jardinei
CTATGATATTATAATAACTAATTTTACTTGATGGTTGGATGTTATTACTACGTACCAAACTTTTTGGTCATAAAGGTCTTATTTGAAGACCATGTTTGCTTTAAAATATTTTGAAAATCACAAATTTGGTGGATTTATGGTTTGTGTTGATCTAATAGCCAGTTTAGACTTTTTCAAAAAGTGTAATAAACATTTGCTTTCAAAATCCCCCTAAAATGCATCACAGAGCATACTTTTTTGTTCATGTACGCTTACAGAGTCATCAGATTGTGCACATCCAAAAAAGGATTGAAATTTCCTGGTGGGTTACGGGGTTATATTAGACCAAAAATTCAAAGAAATGTGTGAAGCTTCTGGAATTTTTAGAGGGGTGGGGGGTCTCCATGGGGAGGTATAGGGGGTCTCCATGGGGAGGTATAGGGGGTCTCCATGGGGAGGTATGGTGGGTCTCCATGGGGAGGTATGGATATTTTCTGGAACTACGCATTATTTCTGTATGTAAATTATATGATATACGCCTGGCCAAATTGGTGATGTGTCCGACCAAAAGAGAGCTGTGAAGGGACACATCCTGTCACATAATAAAGAAAATTTCCAGCTCTGTACATTGTTATTTTATCTAATGAAATAAAATGTAGTTTAAAGGGCCCTAGTCAGCCTCCGCTATTTTCAATGCCATCGAAATTATTGATATAGCATGGTGAAGCGAAATCTTATTGTTTTACTGTAAGTTGTTTTTCACTGTGATTTTTCTTCATTTCGACAGGCTCTGGATAAAATATAATAGCCAAATTCTCGCATGTAAACAAAAACAAAGGTGTGGCTGACTAGGGCCCTTTAAAGAGAGCTCTAAAAATGTTTATCAGTAAGCACACAGGTGTATAATTCCTCCTCGTAAAATTTGTTATTCTCCTCGCATGGTGAACCTTTTCATTTAGCTTATAGATCAGCTAAGAAGACTTCTAAAGTCATTGCAATAAAGTGTCATGGCTTTCATCAGCATTCAGTATGCATACTGCATATCAGTACTGTAGGGAAACTTATGATATAGGGTTTAAATGTATTGTTCAAAATGAGTAAGAGGAATGTGGTTGCTGCCATGTGGATACTAATAAGCAGCACTGGTTAATTGAACATAAATGTGAACAGTTACATGGGTTTTTTATGATTTAAAAACTGTTTCGATAGTAGCAGTTATCAAAGTTTCCTCTATTTTCCAGCATCTTGTATCTTTTGTAATGTATGATCCACAAGTGTTCCAGGTTTCGAGTTATGTTATGTGTATGCACAATGAATTTTTGCATTCCCCACCAAGAACTCCATTTTAACTAAAGTGAGTTTTTAATGTTTACAAAATGACAGTCTTTGGATGGTGATTATAAGGCTTCTGTGGCCATGTGTGATTTGGTAGATCTATTGAGAGTTATTTGGCTACATGTGGCTTAGTAGATCTATATAGACCTTGCTATTGGAAACCGTTAATGATTTAATGATTGTACAAATGTTTGCAAGTTCCTGAGGGCTTGTTAAACTGACATCTTGTCTTTGTATAGGACTTTGCAACAATGCTAAAAGAACTAAACCAAGCAAGGGAACAGCTCCTAGAAAAAGATGAGGAAATCAGTGAACTGAAGTCAGAGAGGTGTAATACTAGAGTAAGTACAGTTGTTACCTTAAAACCAGAAAGGTCAGCACACTGGGGGATATGTGGATATGGTGGAAGCTATTTCATAGTGTAGCGACAAGTTCTGTTGTGGGACAAGAAGTTGCATGAAATTTACCTGGTTTGTATTCATACGTCATGTAGCTGGGACAAAGTGACGTCAGTTTCATATCATGTCCACTGCTCATGCATGCAAACTGTGCCCACTGCAACATAGAGCACGAGCTTGCATGCTGTTCCTATGTGTGTGCATGAAGGGGATTGTCTCCACTTCATATCCTCACAATACTTGTATGTACCCAGCTAGTGTGTGCTGACCTTAAGAGTTGAGAGGAAGTTTCCACAGCACTAATTAAAACATCATAACATTTATTTACTTGGCTTCACTGTATATTTTGCTTGAGGTGATTATTGGTAGAGTAGCAACTAAACTGAAGTGGCTGCCTTGTTAACGTGACCTCTCCTACTGTCTCTCCTATTTAATCGCATGAATTCCATACACGCCATGATGTCTGCAGTAACATCTGTGGTGCAACTCTGAATTAAAGAGATGAAAATCATTTCAAATCGTTTAATCAACATACTGCAGGAGAGATATTCAAGATTAGATTTCAATTGACTGTTCTAAAACCAAAGTAACTGCAATATGCAGTCAGAGCAAACAATACAATTCACCAAGTGCTGAATAATTAAAGCAAATATAGACCTGCAACCAGGACCAGTTCTGGGAAAGGTTATGCATCAGAGTCTCACCACATACAAGAAGCTTTCAATTTATTGGCTTGGTAGGTGATACAATTTATCAATCAGTCACAGAGAAATTAAGAACAAAACAACATCATATTTTACCATGTTGACACTTCTTTTTCTTTGGTGGATGGATTGTATCAACTCAGAAATTTCCTTAGATTAGATTCTGGATAGGAAGTCATTAATTTTGCCTCTAAAGGTCATACAATAAGGCTTCAATTTTCAGACAGTTATTAAAAGATAATAATGGGAAAATAATCTCCACTGAAACCTACAACAGACAGCCATTTCTTGCTCAAGATGGCAACTGTTTACACAGTCAACAGGTCTTTTGTCTAGTTGATCATGTGACCTGCTCATTTCTAGTGCACCCTGAACAGTTTGTCATAAGTGAAATTTTGAAGTTGAAAATTGGAGTGAGTAAAAAGCTTTCAAAGTGGAATATTTCTTATCTACACTGCAATGTAGTGCATCAGTTTGTTCAACAAATCATATGATTAACTGTGACCAGCATGTCAAATTAAGTCATTTCTAGTCTGACCTGAGCTAATACAAACCAATTAAAAATATAAAACAGTTAATTAGTGCTGTTTGGCAGACAAACAGATGAGCACAGTTCAAGTTGGCAGGATACTGGTCAACATTTTTTTGGTGTGTGTTTTGTCTTAATTTTCCTGTTTTCTTTTGTGTGTGTGGGCTGAACAGAATGATCAGAAATGAGATTAACACCAATATCACACCACCAAGAATGAAAAAAAGTCAATAGCTGTCTAAACAAGTTGAGTGTTTTTTCCAGTCCAAGCACATGACAGGAAGATGAGACAGGTTTCCTGATGCTTGTATTATCAGGAGCAGATCTTATTATTTTTTCCAGTCCTCCTCCTCCTCCCCCCCCCCCCCCCCCCCCCCCCCCCACTTAGAATGCTAATTGCCATCTTGTCTTTGCTAAACTTTCTCAAGGACCTAAAATATGGAACTCCTTACCTACGTATATAATAGCTGCTGTACATTTTCACTCTTTGAAATCAATAATGTAATCATTTCTAATATATAAGCAAACTGCAACAAATCGCTCCTAGTTTTAAACAGAAATGTAGTTATGATTCCTTTTTATGCGTACTTCAACTATTAATTTAAAATAATACGGAGGAGACCTCGGCCATATACAGATAATAAGATCTTTAGCTTCTTCGAGGTCTCCTCGCTACTGTTAATTTGTAATTTTAAAGTGGTGAAATAATTATTAAATAAATAACTAAATAGTTACATTTTGTTATTCTTTTAATTGAATTATCACAAAAATTTGCTTTCAAAGCAACTTTGTTCATCCCCAGAGTGTGCAATCCTTTTGGTGAAGTACCAAGAATCGCCAACTCTGGACAGGTCCAATGGTGAAAGTCTGAACTTCCAGTAAAATTTGACAAATCTGATTGGCTGAGATTATGAAACAAATACTATGCAATTTGCACATGCTCCAAAAGTAGGCCGGCTATAGATCCAAATACCGGGAAAAAGAATGGGAAATATGAAACTCCAAAGAACTTGCAATAAATAGTCGCCTGTGACACCTGGGCACGTCTAGAACACAGCCCTGAATGGGCTGTGCGGCCTAATGCTTATGTTGAATAAAGCTGCCATTGTTTACAAAAATTTATTTCTTTTTGCTGCAGCTTCTTCTGGAACATTTAGAATGTTTAGTAGCACGACATGAAAGATCCTTGAGAATGACAGTTGTCAAACGACAAGCTGCCACCACTGGAGGTGTGTCGTCTGAAGTAGAAGTTCTCAAGGCTCTGAAATCCCTGTTTGAGCATCACAAAGCTCTGGATGAAAAGGTAGGCATGGCCTATTTTATAACTTAGCTGTGGGGGACTGCAGCCCAGGGATTAGTGTGTTTGACTCAGGATTGCATAGTCTGATTCAAGCGTTGGTTGGGGGTTAAGCCACACCTTTCTACTCAAAATTTTCCCTTAAAAATCAGGGGTGTGGCTTATCTACTAGAACATCTGAACAATGTGCCATAAATGTGCATAAACGTACACTTTATATCACGAATTTATAAGTTGATAAAGCAAACTAATAAGAACTTAAGTAAACAAATATTATCATAGTATGCATCAATCATTACATGTACCTTTACAAGTTTGGTGGCTCCTAAAAGAACTCTTTTAACCAGTTTAAGGTATCAGTGTACCCCCAAATAGACAACTTTGCCAAATTTTAGTTATTGATATTCCCAAGTACATTTAATTGAGTTCTTTTAATTGCAAAAAGTTCTGCGAAAAAAGGTTTCTCCTAAAAAACGATTTTATGACTAAATTATCTGTAATTAGAAGCTGTCAACAAGTTGTCATGATCAATATTAAAGTACCATTAAAAGATAGAAGCGCAGCTTTGCATCGTGCGATTAGTCTTCACACGTGATCGCTTTGTTTGTGATGGAGATGTCTTCAAAAAAGAAACGCAAAAGATCATGTCCTTTTTCAAGCACGAACAAGGCATCAAAACGGAAAACCTCAAAGGTATTTCATAAGGAATGGGCCGAAGCGCTGGTTGCTAGTGATAAAGGCTCACTTTGAGCAAGATAAATTGTTAGAACTGGACGGTCTCGATGAAGAAGCGATTCCCATTTTTAGTGCCAACCATTTGAAACTTAAAGCAAAATGTAGCGAGGGTCTTCAAGATAATAATCTAAAGAAGCCAAAGTGATGTATTATTATACTTCAAAACCCTCCGATTGTTTCAAAATACTCACTGAAAAGCCATTCGATTGCTAAGCGTTCCATTTACATTTGTCCTATATTCCCAAATACGCGCTGTCATGTTTTCTAAACAGTTTTGAATCGCAGCCGCTCTGTTTAAGCTCAGTTCGCCTTCAAGGCTGCCAGTTTTCACAAAATGTACACCCTTTTAATAAGTCGCGGCACCATTTTGAATATTAAATTTATGATGTCATTCGTGGAAAGTAACCTGTCACCTTGCGGTCATCGTCTAGAGAAGAGTACAAGAAAATAGGCAGTCTGACTGCACGTGGCTACTGCTGGTATTATTTAGATCACTGCAGTAAAACAAATCATATTGCAATAAAAGGGGTTATAAAACAAGCTAATACGAAAACGTTTTTACGAATTGCACTCGTAGCTTATTAAAAACATGCCGACTTGTTCGAGTTGTGTCTTGCACCGCGCAAAATATGCCAATCTACAAATTTGTAAGATAAGACTCTTGGTAGTTTGAATTTAATATCTTACCTCTAAGTTTGTCGGCTTTAGATAAAGGGTGCAGAAAAGAAACACCGTGATTTCGAAGTAAAATTGAACAGGAAAATTAAAACTTCGATTGTGCGGGTAATTGCATGAGATTATTGACGAGCCAATGTTCTTGCCAAGTTCTAAGTGGGAAATTCTGCATTGACAATAGTACTGCCAAATTTATTTCACTAGTAATTCAAATATACTTAGCAGGCTTAGCAATCACCAATTCTTTTGATAAAAACTGTGTCTGACTGCTAAAGAAAATCCTGTTGCGTGACACGAACTAGACAAGTGAAGCCAAAATAATAGCAAAACAGACTGCAGCATCTTCGTTTATAAATGCATGAGCTCCTTTTTAAGAATACTCCTGCCTTGATTCAATAAAAATGTGTGGCCTGGTTATTTCTTCGGAAACTGCGTTAGGAGTCCCAAATTCTCGGAAGTTATTTTCAAAAAACACAACTTGAAAGTTTATGCAAATTATGTGCAATGTAATTTGACTCGTTGTTATTAGACTGTTGTTTTTTCGAGTGAGTTTAGTCCAGTTTATCATGATTCGTCTTTGTTCTCTCGAAAGAGATTATTCGCTCTTCAGAGGAGTTATAACTCTTGGAAAGGGTTCAAGATCGCAGCACGGCAGATATGGCTGCACAATTCACTTGGATCGCCACAACCAGTAAACGAACTCCGAACAAACCTGACAATTTCTGCTAGCATAGGCACAGCCGGTAAGGGTTTTTAAAATACTACTTACATGCATAGCCGGCAGTCTGAAGTTATTCTAGAATTTCCACGAAAAAACTCCTCCAGTCCTTCTAAAAACTGTAGATCTTTATTTAGAAATGTCAAGCGATTTCAATTTTAATTTTTGCTATGTCCGGTTACCAGTCGAGCAAAACCGAGACAAAACCTACTTTATAAATTCTAGTATTCATTCATTCATTCATTCATTCATTCCGAACACTGGATCGATTTCTATTCGATTATTCGTCACGAGGACGGAATAGTTCCAAACTTGGACACTCTATTACCCAAGATAAAACTGAGAAGACAACCTTTTTATTAGGCTCAAATGGTTGCAATTGTGCTGTTCCTTCATGTACTTCGTATGGGGATTTATTCCACAACAGCTGCAAGAGGAATGTGACTTATCACAAGATACCAAGTGCACCAGAACTGAAGACATGGATCAAACATAATGAAAACTTTCCGCGAATGACACCATATTCAAAATGGCGCCACAACTTATTAAAAGGGTGTATACTACTCTAAGAAATTTGAATAGTAATCCACCATTTATTACAACTTCATTAAGCATTTTTTTTTTCTCTCCTTGTTGCTCTTTTCCTTTTTTTTATTAAAATAACTCTAAATGGTTATAGGGGCTAACTCGAAAACCTTACGGTTCCTTTAGCCTCTAGGCTCTTTTTTTAACAATAACTTTATTAATTAATTATCTTTTTATTAATTTACCTAAAATGTATAATAATTTAATAATGTAAAATAATTTGTATGCCAATAAAATGTGATTGTAGCGTATATCCCAGCATTTTACGGCCCCATGTCATTATAGAAGATTCACCGTAGTTATCATTTGTCCTCAATTGTGGAAGATTCAGTAAACACTTGCCACCTTTACGGAGTGAAAAACTGTTACAGTATTCTTTTTGGCGCTTTGCAGATGCACAGCCGATTGTCCGGCCGAGGTTACACACGCACTTCGCTGACATTCTGAATAGCCAACTAATGTATTCAATACAACTACTAATGATAAAAGGCGGTTTTACCCTGATACTCTCATTTCCGAAAGCATGGTTGCTTTTGCGGATTCAGCATTCAAATTTTGGTTGCTTCCTCCATCGTGCCTTTTAGATCCCTTAGTTTTGGCCTTCGACATTGTGAAGTTAATGCATCCAGTGTGTCCAAAAGATAGCTCTGTTGGTGTTTCCCTGCCAGAAACAGCATTTGAGACCTCTTTACGGTACGATTTGTAAATGGGAGCTCTATTGTCTGAGAAAGACGAGCCCTCGCTTTATCCATCAACAGGTAATTACTTTTCACACATTTTGAGATCTAATCTCCTTACACCGGAAAAACGTCCTAAAGTACTTTTTGCTTTATTTCTCAAAACCAGAATTTCAGCGAATAAGGAACACGTTTCCAGTTCTTTTACAGCGAGTTTTCATCCTTTTTCGCTGAAATTTGACAAGAATGTTGCCTGATAATGTGGCCAAAAAAACGGGCAATTTTTATTTTGGGCCTCTTTCGAAACTAAAGAGTATTTAAGCAAAAGTAATGCGTGTTTTATAAAGACTTTAAGTTTAACAGCATATTAAAAACAAACCAGACAAGAAATCAAAATTCCCTGACACCATTTTTTAGATGAAGGTGGGAGGAAAACGTAGCGATGTTGCTCGCTTTCTCCCATTAATTTCTGCCCGAAAACAACACTACATACTTTTGGGAAATGATCGCTATTTTTAGGAAAGGGTTTTATATCTCGCGTTATATAAAGTAATAATCGGAATCTGCAATTATTAAGCTTTCAGAAAATATATACTTTATTGGGGGTTTTATGAAACGTGCGACCGTGAAGCAGCGACTAGGCGAGGTTGTCATTTGGGGTACACTGATACCTTAAGGTTGCCATTCTAACTCATTCTAGAGCCACTAAGTGTCCTCCTTTCATTCAGCTACGAACGAACGAATGCACTCATTTTGCTCTTGTTGTATGTAAAATTCTATTGAAAAACTGACAAGAATGAAAAATTTCTGGCTTAAAAATTCCAGAAAAAGGTCAAATATATCTCAAAGTCGGTAGACATCATGTTCATACTATTGCAAGACTAAAATGAAAGGTGAGGATACATTCAATAAATCAAGAAATGCACATGTAAAGACCCTTTCTCAAGCTCCACCTGTGATGTATTTTGATTTCTTTCCAAAAAGGTTTTCAGAAATTTAAGTGACCAAACTCGGGGTGTGGCAATAGCCCCGTCCATTTGCTTTGTCAGGGGATAGCAGAGCCTGGGAGAGGGGCTTTGTTTGCCATCTTCCATCTTGTACTCTTCGTCACTTCAGTTGTGAAGTTGATGGCATCTGCGATGAGCTTACTGGCCACTGCAATCCTTAGGTTTGGACTCTACCATTGTATTATATTTTTCTTAGGTGCGTGAAAGACTTCGGCAGGCTGTAGACAAAAATAATGCCCTTGAAGCAGAACTTGAAGAAACACGGGAAAAGGTAAAGAGCTTTCTTACCATACACTGTGCATTTATACAGTTTAGAGGCATTTATTTTTCATTCCTTGCTCTCTATTCATTCTTGACTATATTCTTACAGCTCAAAGAACTTGAACAAGAAAATGAGGATATTAGACTTCGAAATCTTAGAAGAGTAAGAACTGAAGAAAAGCTTCATGCATCAAGTGAGAATTGCCAGGAAAATAGTGATGAAAATTCTAATGATGAAAAGGTTGGTTACCAAAGCATCAGGTTTTTAAACTTGTTGGCTTGGTATGGTCTTTCATATTTATTGTCAGCATTACATTACTTTATCATATCATCACGTAGACTACTGACCCAGCGTTGAAGAACTAACAGTTCTGTGTCACCTAATCTTGTTCACTTCATCAGCATCTTTCTAATGGACCTGTCAATATTGATGTGAGCGCACATGAAGAACAAATGGAAGAGATGCAGTTTCTCTTGGACAAACGAACCAAGGAGGTGGAACGGGTAATTACAATTTTATTACTAGCAATGAATAATGGCTAAAATAGTGGACATTAATTGTGTGGCTATCATTCAAGATAATACGTGTAACAACAAACAAATGGAGTGAAGATCAATAATGGATGTATCGACAAAAATTGACTTATAATGACACTTAACTTTAGGCTCAGCTATAGATTAGCAATGTGTGAGAAAAATCCTTTCCTCATTGATACTTTCCCTCAATCAGTGAATAATCAACCTGATTGGTCATTGGTTTGTCAGAAAAGCTCTTAATGCCTTTTTCAGCTTACAAGAGAAAATAAGGATTTGAAAGAGAGATGTACCACACTTGAAGAAGAGTTGAGAATATGTAACAAACAGCTAGACAGAGGAAATACCTCCATTCAAAGACTGGAAAGAGATTTAGATGAGGTACAAGTTATCTTGATCTACATGTATTTTTGATTTTTGATTTTTGATTTTTGATTTTTTCTGTTGAAATTAAAATCATGAGCAGATTTCAAATTTGAGGCTGGAAGTACTGTACTTTTTCAAAATAAAAAGGCTGTACTTCATAATGTCAAAAATAATTTCGACAATTACAAAGTTGTCAAACATGGACAATATAGATAATGGAACTGTTGATGTAGCTGTCATCCATAAAAGCAGGATTGTCAGAAATCATTCTATGTGTCCACCCACTTTTTTCCCTTAACCTAGTGCTGAATTTAAGTTCTCTTATTGACTTGGTTTGATGGATTAACTTGTTAACAGGCAGCAGCCCAGAAATCTGACATGGAAGACAGAATAGCAACTCTTGAGAAGCGTTACGTTCGACTTCAGCATGAAGTCACAGCTCTGAATGATGATAATGAGAGACTGGAAACTGAGCTTGCCAGTAAAGAAAGTGAACTCATACAGGTGATTAAAAATTATGAGCAGCAATGTTATTAACTTTGAACTCATTAAACAGTTTTGTATTCAAAACATAAGCCACAGTATGCTGCAATGTACTTGTCATTCAGTGTATTTATAATTTATAATTTATTATTTTACCACAATTGCTGCTAATCTCGCAATCTGATTGGCTAATTTGCTGTGGTAAATAAGAGTCCATACCATGCTCGTGCTCTCTAAAAAATATTTGTGACCTTCTTTGGGAAAACGGATACTAAGGCTTTTCTGTCAAGAAAAAACGTTTGTAAACGGATACTAAACGGTGACAACCCCCCCAAAAACGGTTAGCTTGAAACGTTAAACGGTTGACCAAAGCCCAAAAATGGATAGCTTAAAATTGTTTAAACGGTTTACAAAGTCCACAAACGGATAGCTGAAAGTGTTGAAAATTCTAAACTAGCAGTCTTTTAATGCAATGTTAACAGATATCTTTGAGCGTAAACTTGGAGCATAAAAATTAATATCTAGGATATACATTCCATGAACGAAAAAGTACTGCCAACGCATTGTGCATTTTATTTCTGCGTAAACTATTGCTGCTTTCATCAGACTTTAATTAAGTTGATTCTCTTTCCTTTTCTTTAGCGCAATTTACAAAGAACAATTTTGCTGCGGATATTTCAACCTGAACAGCTAGTGCAGAAGAAACGCTTCAAGTAGCCTCTAGATCTGGAAGCAAATTTATATGTAGCATCTTTGACTGAGTTTAAATTGCAGACTGACAAGAAAAACTGCTTTTTTGCGTCAGAAACGAGATAACATTCGATTTAATAAGTTACCTATTATCCCGCAATAACATTTCATCTCCCATAAATAACACTACATCAGTCTCTTTTTTTCAGAAATGTTATTTTACCGCATAGTTCGGTACTGATTTATTTCTAGTTGCGCATGGAAAGATCAAAAGATATAACGCATTTGAAACTTCTCCCTAGTTTAGCGGCGAAAATTTCGGACATTTTTTATGTAAATGTCAACAGTTTATTTATTATTTACCTGCGAGATTCACAAAATGCTATGCTATGCCTCGTGAGTCCACAACATTTTGACCACTGTGATGATGCATATCATTGTCCATAAGAGTACAGACCACGCTAAACCACATTCTATTTGTTGAATTCCTAACTGGCTCAATTCAAGTCACAGGAAGTTCTTTGAAAGGAGCTATTTAAGAAAACAAAACATTTACCGTGTCTGTCAGGTATTAGCATAAGTCTACTAGCTTGTTATCACACAAGCCATTCTCTGATTGGCTACGCTGCTCGCTATCTATTTTGTTGTAGATAGTAATTAAGTAGCATAGCACTGTCCACTTGTTTACAAAATGACGGCCAGTTCTTTGTGTTTTTGAGGTGTCTGTGAGGAGGATGTTTTGAATGACTAGTAGATTTATACTTAAACAATTGCATCATTCGCTTTTGATTTCTATGCGTGATAGTTGACTCGGGCTCTGCCCTTGTTAACTATTACAGAATGAAAAACTTGAGCTCGTTATCTACAGTGTAATTCTTAAAAAGAGACGCAAGTGGAAGTTTTGGAGAAAGAGAAATGCTGAGGGAACATGAACTGACAGGCAAGTGTTCCCACAGCTTTTTCTGTTTCTTTTAGAAAATACTATGAGGAAAAAAAGAAAATGTTTTGTTTACTTTGATCATCAAAATATAAATTCTCTATGCTCATGCCAATATTGCATCAACAGTTCATGCTAGTTCTGTGCTTCTATCAAGTTATACTAGAAACATGATTTTAAACCAATCAGCGCAGGTATTTTCTTTGGGCTAGCTACTTTGTAAATCACAATGTCATGCAAGCCAAACAATTAACTTAAATAAACTTTTTTCATTACCCTGACAGGGGACAGATTATGTTTCATTTCTTTTTAGACGGAAGAGAAAGTAAGGTGTCAACAAGAAAAACTAGAACTCGCTGAGCAGAACCTTAACCAGTCTCTAAGAAAAGCTGAAGCATTACCTAAAATAGAAGAAGAATTAGCTGTACAAATGGCAGCCTTAAATGAGGTAAGTTGTATACATGTCATGGAGGGTACAATCAGAACTCAAAATTATGGATATGAAATGTTGTACTGTTCTTTTAATTGGCCACTCCCCGTCAGGGCTTTTCAGGACCAATGCAAACAAACAATGACAAATTAATATTCAAATAAACATAACCAGGTTAAGAATCCCAACTGGCGGGAGGCAGACCAGTTGGCTATTTACAAGCGTAACCGAGAAGTTGAACTCGGGGCTTCCGAGAACAACATCAGCAAGCGGTCAGAACGGGATTTGAACCCGCGACCTACGGATTTCAAATCCACTGCTCTAACCACTCGGCCACGCTGCCTCCCTAAGTTCCAGAAAGGTAAATATTTAGTTGATTGTCTGAAAACAGTTGAAACATTGCGTGTATATGTTGCAGGTCAATTTGTTCCCTAGGTCAATTTGTTCCAACCTAGGTCAATTTGTTTCAACCTAGGTCAATTTGTTTCAACCTAGGTCAATTTGTTTTTTGTTTTTTTTTTTTGCTTTTGTGGCAAACAAAAAATATTTTTCTCCCACCTTCGATCTTCTTTTCATCCTCCTTCTACTCTTCATCTCCACTCTACCTACCTCACCTACTATTCCCTCCCTACTCTCCCAACATCCCAACCTGTATTCTTTAATCTCAATGCTTACCTTGGGAGCCTTGAACCACAGACCTTTGGTTTTCCTTTGGATTCATGTCCTGATGCCTTACCATTGAGCCATGCAGACTTGGATGCAAGTTCCACTATTTTTTTAATTACATATACATTGTAGTAGTAATAAATTTTCTTAAATTATTCAAATCAGACATACTTATAAAAGTGAATATACCACCCATTATTACACTACAGTACATGTACCTCTGCTGTAAATATATACAAATAATGTAATTGTACTTTAATTTATATCAAATTGACCTAGGTTGGAACAAATTGACCTAGGTTGAAACAAATTGACCTAGGTTGGAACAAATTGACCTAGGTTGGAAACAAATTGACCTAAGGAACAAATTGACCTGCAACATATATTTTGTAAATTGAGTCTCAAAAATAGGTACCATAAAATCAGTTGATACAATGTACATGGCGAGAAAAGAGTATTGATTATATACTGTGTACTTGAACACAATCTTTTGGCTTGTTTTTTAAATGAACTCAAAAAGTTGGTCAAATCAGTCATGTTTCTCCCATACTAGCCTTTTGTTTAAGTATTAACATGTTATTGTAGGGTCTAGATAGACCAAGTTTGCATTGTGAATGGCAAAGTGAGCAGGCAAGATGTCCATATCTCACATTTGGAATCCCAGCTGTATTATCTGTTGAAAGTGTTGTTCCAGATGAAGTTAAGAGAGCTGGATACTGGCCTCAATCTTTTTGTTGTATGTTCATGAATCTTGACTACATTGCAATC
Source organism: Catalaphyllia jardinei (assembly GCA_022496165.2). Classification (NCBI taxonomy): domain Eukaryota; kingdom Metazoa; phylum Cnidaria; class Anthozoa; order Scleractinia; family Caryophylliidae; genus Catalaphyllia; species Catalaphyllia jardinei. The sequence continues at coordinate 10,192,988 of CM042751.1, forward strand.
CATTAAGGCAGCACAAAATAACTTCAACAAATCATGTTATGCCTAAAAACTAATTAAGCTTGATCAAAAGATGAATGTGTATGCAATAACAACGAAAATATAGCCAGTATCGGGACATTTTGATCTCGCACTTAGTCAATAACCAATATGTTATGTCTTTTTGTCTTCTAAGGCGGCAGAGAAACAGGGGTCAGCAGAAGAGACTGTTCAACAGCTACAGACTCAGGTTCAAGATCTTCAGGCCGAGCTTAACAGGGTGAGAATGCTTGTAGCTTACTTATAGAGTTCTGGGTCACAGTTCAAGGTCAGCTCTGACAGTCCAGCTCGAGGAATGGTTCACACACTGTATTTCCACAGTGTGAAACATTACCTGGTGCGAGCACTGTTTAAATTGCATCAAGTTATTAAAAATATTTTGTACACCAAATAATACTGGGTTGTACTGAGACTTGATGATGTATCTATTACTTGTATGTTTTTTTGGAGCAGGAATGGTGTAGTGATGAGAGCACTCACCTCCCACTAATGTGGCCCAGGTTCAATTCCAGCCTGGTGCGATATGTGGGTTGAGTTCGTCGTTGTTCTTGCTCTTCCTCAAGGGTTTTCTCTGGGAACTCCATTTTTCCTCCTTCTGCAAAATCCCATATCTTCAAGTTCCAATACAGCTAGAGTAGAGGACCTACATGAAAACCAGCTAAGGTTGATATGGCTTCCTCTCAAAATATTGTAAATTCGTTAATTTTTTATTTAATGTTCTGATTGTGAAATAGTCTGAAAGACTGCTAATATACTGATGGCTAACGGTCCTTCATATTAGGCCCGTGAAAGAGAAAAGATGAACGAAGACCATAATACTAGATTATCAAATACAATTGATAAGTTGTTGGGCGAATCTAGTGAAAGACTACAAGTTCACCTCAAGGAAAGGATGGCTGCACTAGAAGAGAAGGTTTGTGATTAATGTGGCAATCATGTATTGTATACAGTATTGTGCAAAAGTAACGCAAGCGAATTTCTACGAATTTCTTGGCTTTTCGTGGCTTTTCAAAGAAATTTCGCTTCAAACGAAAGTTCCGCGACTTTTCCGCGAGCTTTCAAGGTACCTATTGTTTTATTCCTCCTGATTTTTCGAACGCTAATTCGTGGTGGACGCTAACAAGTCAGGAAATTTCGAGGGAAAGTTCGCTCTTTTCGATCATTAGCCGCGAAATTGCGGAAGAAAATTCGCTCAGGTTGATAAGCATTCTGACACAAACTAAGCAAAATATGACTGCAGTTCGTGATTTGTTGTTGTGTAAAGAGACGTAAAGAACATCTGAAATTGCGTTCATCAACTCGATCAACTATTACAATGTTCTTACCTGTTGAATGTTTTATTGTTAATACATCCTAGCGGCTAAAAAAACGTCAGAGATTCAGTACAAACTTACTGCTTCAACCACGTAAGCACTGAGGCAATTAAAACTTGCAGAGAGCGCCATTTTTAGGGTAAGCCCTTCATGTAACAAATCATGACATTTCTCGCTGGGATTCCAGTCCCCACGCGAGCGAGTGTGTGACCTGCATTGTTTACACACATATCAACGCCTCTTGAAACGTTTAGTGCGTTAAACAGCTGTGTTTATCAAAATATCAGAGTACTGAAGTTCATTTGTGAAAACGAAAGAACCATTTCAGATGCTTACTTGGACAAAAACACGTGTATCGATTTGAATTGCTTGGTTTAGAGAAAGAAAGGGATAATTTTCTACGCAGCTGCGCATCTGACGACTTCACAGATCAAAATTGGGCTTGTTTTGCATCTTCTCATGCATGAAACTAACTTAAAGGCTTCACTCGTGGTAAGTTTTATTTGTAATTTACATTCTTTGTGTTCGTGGCTGAACTCCAGCAAAGTAGTGCATTGAAAGCTTTTTGTATACTTCGTGTACGTTATATGACTAGTAGATCGAAGAGATCGTGTGGAGAATTGTTGTGCCTGTCTAACGCGAAATTTCGGGCACCAAGTTAGTGAAATGACGCTGTTGTCCGTGAAGTTTCGTTTTGTACCGAAAAGTCGACAAAAAAGCGTTCTTTGTTCCAGGGAAATTTCGCTTAAAAGCCCTCGAATTGTCACTTGAACTTTCACACGAACTTGCATGGAAAGTTCACGTAAACAAAGAACGAAATTCGCGCATTTCGCTTGCGTTACTTTTGCACAATACTGTACATGTAGTTTATTGCATATAGTAGTTCTGTTTTTAAATTAGTAAATGAATTCATAATGTTATTTAGTGAGGGTGGCTCTTAAAAGCAAAGCTGACAAACCTGTGGCCCTCGTTTCCAGATCAAATTGGAATTCAGAGCAACAAAAATGCTATGGTACACCCTACTGCACTTTCCAGACCATGTGACCTCTGAAATTTAAATCAACCAATGTTTTAATGTTCTGCTGCTGTAAATTGTGTTAGCAGACTTCTCAGGAAACATATTTTCATTTATTTAAATCAGATGCAAACGTTTGTATTGGTGATTAGTACATTTTATTCAGTTTTGTTGATTGTAGTCATAATATTATTATAATTCACCACAGACGAATATGGATCTTTAGTTGAGTTTTGAACCTTAGACTTGATTTTGAAGTCATTGTTAGCTGTTAGGTGAACTGTTCATGTGGACAGTAACTGTTTATAAGGTCAGTAACCCATAGCACCTGTTATGGCTGAGTATGTTTGATGGACCCTTGATGTTACAAGAGAACTTGTCTATAGTTGATACATTTTACTGACTAGGTAACAGGTTTGTTACAATGTATATGGGTGTGAAAATCAGTGCTACCGGTGACAGCCCTGATATGTGATTTTTGTTCTGTTTTTTTTGACAGACTGCTCTGGCTCAAGAACTTACAGCAGTAAAATCACAAGTAGAAGATCTGCAAAGGGAAAAGGTAATATGAAATAAGAATTATGTAAATTCTGCCTTTTTGATAAAGACCAGCTGCAAACAGTGAATGTGACAATTGATCCACTACAAGTAACTATCATTGTATCATAAGGCACACACAGATACATTTGTCTAAATTTTTTGCCAATGGCAACTGCTCTCATTGGTGACATATACTTCAAAGCTACATGTACTTTTTTCTGTCATCCAGAACAAGTAGACTATCCTTCCAGGCAAGTCACTTTTCATTCTCACTTGCCTACATGTAACAGATAAGGGCCTAGACAAGATGTCTGCCAACTTAGTCAAGGAAGGCAAAATAAGACTTGCCCAGCTGGACAAGCAAAATTTGAGAGCTGCTTGACCAAAGGGCAAACTGGAATTCAAGGTTTGTTCAAGCCATGACAAAATTCTGAGAGCGGGCAACATTGCATAGTGATTGACATGACAGAGTAACAGTGCACTTTTACCTGCAAAGGTTGACCAATGACTGCATTACACGCAGATCTACCAAGGTCTTTGTTGGTCTCCAGTATGAACCTGACAAATTACGTCATGGCTGTTCCTTGGGAAACCTGTCAATTTTGTCTCTCCTGGCACCACCTTGTAAAGAATTGTGTTTTATGGAAAACAAACATTTTATAGCATTTTATTGAGGGAGGGCTGGTCATTATTGGCCAGCTGGGGACCTCTGACTTATGTGGCTTGGCTTCAATTCCGGCTTGGTGCCACATGGGAGTTGAGTTTTGTTGTTGATTCTCGCCTTGCTCTTAGGGTTTTTCTCTTGGTGCCCCAGTTTACCTCACTCCACTAAAACCAACATTCCAATTCCATCTCAACCAGGATAAGAGGACCTGCATGAAAACTTACTAATTATCCATTGAATTGTAATGCTTACACTCACAATAATAATTATCAACCTCATTTAGTGAGGGCAACACTTAAGGACATTCACGCTAATTGTTTCTGTGCATCCTTACTGCACACGCAAATTCACATACCACGTCATGCATGAGCGCACGCACTAAGTCATAAAATAAACAAATGATAGGGCAAATGGCCATTGCTAGAGCTTTGCCTGGATTTAAAGATCTTGGACGTTCGGTGACCCCAATTTTTCTTTCGATGGATCATTTTCTGTGCTGATTTTCTAGGTTTAGGGAAAAAATGAAGAAAATCTATCTACTAGAAGTTTGAATTTTTGGCAAAATGCACCATCAAATTCCGTTCTTATTAGCTCTTCGTGCATCTGTGCAGCGGTTTCAAATGCCCCTTAAAGGGTTAAATTTTGTGAAAACGTAACATTTGGAATTATTTACGCAACAGACCCACTTCTACAAAATATGACTAAGATCGTTTGTTTCCGTTGACCTTCAAAATCAGCATAGTTTACCACACACTTTATCTCTGAAATGAAGACGGTGACCCCCAATTTTTGGTTCATTTCTGACACAGGTAACTCATTATCTGCCTGCAGTGAAAATTAAAAAAAAATTATATCGACTGGAAATTTTTGCGCCAACTTCCTTAACAGCAAAGCTGACAAACCTGTGGCCCTCATTTCTGGATCAAATTGGAATCTGGAGTGTTGGCTTTTGTGGAGGGAGAAAAACGGGAGAACCCAGAGAAAAACCCTTGGAGCAAGAACGTGAACCAACAACAAACTCAACCCACATATGATTCCAGGTCCGGGAATCGAACCCGGGACACATTGGTGGGAGACAAGTGCTCTCATCACTGCACCATTCCTGCATCCCAGAATGTAATTTAAATTTTCTATACAGTAGCTTTTGATCCATTGCATGTAACATTTTATGTCTGATGTCTTGTTCATGGCAATGGACATCTGGAAAGACCTTCCATCTTCTTTAGCAGACTTAAGTGTGTTTGCATTTCCGAAACATATGAAGCGTTGACTCCTGTCAGAACAAAAACTGAACTAATTTTTCACCAAGCTAAGTTGTAAATTCGTAAGTCGTTTATTGTTGTAATTTTGTACTCCTTTATTTATTGTTGTAATTTCTGTTGTAATTTCTGTTGTAATTTCTGCTTTCTATCCATAACCTAAATCATACGGGGAGCTAACTAGAAAACCTACCGGTTCACTTAGCTCCCCAGCTCGCAACCTTACTAACTAACTATAAATTTTAATATTTATCTAAACCGTATTAAGAGTGTAAAAATTAAAAATCAAATGTTAATTAACATCTATGTGAGCTGATTAAATATTTTTTTTCTTGCACAGGAAATATTAGCCCTAGAACTAGGAAGAGTGAATGAAGAGTTTGAAAAAGGAAAACCTACGGTACAGTATTTTTATTGCCAATATTCAACTAAAATTAAGAAGAACTACCAGTTAAAAGGCCAGGTGGAGTGAACTTTGTCCAAAACACTCCAAATTTTGTATGTAGTTTTGTTAAGCTAGGTGTGTTAAAACACTACAGTGACAAATGTTGTAGAACTAAAGTTGATAAAGTTGTAGATTGTTCTCCTCTCTGTGATGTTAATTCTGTTGTAATAAAAATACTAATGGAAAGTGTTGGAGTTCACAGATTTGACGCATTTGCCAGTGACAGTTTTAGCAAAAACTGCATGTGTTCATGAAGGCCTAGCATAAATCGTCTTGGTTTTGGTTCCAGTGCTTTTCCCTCTGTTGTTTTACCTCCCACCTCCCCACCATCATGTTTTTGACTTAAACAAAATTTTTTATAAACAGGGTGCTCCAGCTGCTGCAGTGAATGGTCCTGTAGTACAATTTGCCAGGTATGTAACTTAACAATACTTGCTTTTATGACACACTTTGATAGACAGTGAATGTCTTTCCATATAGCAGCACTCAAGTAGACTCAAAAATATTATGTCATGTGCTCTGATCAATCTATTAACTAAGCAATACCAATGTCAACTTCCCATCACTCTTATCCTTACACCACATAGTTGTTACAGATTGAGATTTATTCTTCAAGTTATCGAGGGATGCAATTGTAGGTTAGTTTTGATTAGTTCTAAGTTTTAGTTGACGGTTACTCAGAGTCCACCACATTACAAAATTAATATACCCTATAATATTATTTATCATTCTTAACGAAAGCTTTTGAAATCATTTTGCTTCTGGTGTAAGCTACCTTTGAATATTTTGAATTTATTGAATTTTAGTGAGCCTGTCAAGCGAGAGACAAAAGGTCGTTCTGGAATAGAGGACTCACCCAGTAGGGTGTTCACGCTAAATGAACAGGAGTGGCAGAAGTTGGAACAGGCAAGCGTTCTTAAGAATGTAGCCATGGCGTTTGACACTGCTCGGCTCTCTGACATTGAAAGTGATGCTGGCAGTGATGTTTCTGAAGAAAGAGGTGTGGGTGGTGATGCACAGACTTTAGCATCTCTCCTACAACAGCAGATAGACATAATTAACAAAGAGCTCAAGTAAGTGCATATAACCATTATTATATATTATATATGTACATATACCACTTTTATTGCTCCATAATTAATAGAAATTCATCTTTATAATTCCTTATATTTTTGTTTAAGTTCACTGAAAAAATTATTTGGTGACACAAATTAACTAATTATTAGTCCTTAACATCAGGGATCTTGGCATAGTTTGCAGTAGTGTGTTTCTTCAGAATTATTATTTCAATGCAGCAAGCTTGGTTAGCTTCTAACAGAGAAGAAATTAATGATACTAAACCTAACACAAAGTGCAACTGGAAAGTCATTACTTTTAAATCTTGAATTTTAATTTATCATTAGCCAACTTCAGGAGGAGCATAAGTCAACGGAGATGAGAGCCATTGTCCTTGAAAAGACAGTAACAAGAAGCCCAATGCATAAGGATGTGTATTCAACTAATTCTCAACAGGTACATGTATGTGCAGGTGTCCAAGATTATTTTCATTCATAGGGTATTCTGACCTCTAATGCATACATTCACTGCAAGGTACTTAAAGACTTATGTGAATTTGTTGAGAAAACAATAACATAGATATTTGGTCTTAATATTGGACTTCTTTTTTTCTTTTTTACTTGTTTTATGCCAGGAATTGGTTGCATCTTCTACATCTTTTCCTTTTCCTCCTCTTGATCCCATGGATACAACACCAATCTGGGTATGTACACTGGGCATGTTCACTGTCACAGTGCCTTGCCTCTCTCCACCCAGTTGTATATACATGTATGAGAACTGGTAAATTTAGTGCTAGTGTGTAATCCAGTGAAGACCTAGCTTCGCATCCACGGGGAAGTAGAATCTGATATAGACTACTCAGCCTGATGCCGACTTTACCTTTAACCTTTTGTGTTAAATAGCAGTTGTAGAATGTTAAATATAATTTCTCTTGCACAGGTTAAGTCAAGCAAGGAAGGTTCACTGAACAACCTTGATGAGGCACCCACCCCTCCCACACCCAGCTCAGGTACATCTGATTCTACAGAAAGTTCTAAACCTAGTCACACAGGTGTAAATTCCAGTTCATCACCTGATGATGCAACAAGTACAGTACCATCTACTAATGGTATGATCAAATTAAGGTAAGAGCATTGAAACTGTAGGTAATGTAGAACACGGAGAAAATGGATGTTGTGTTGTGTCTTAATGATCGTGGACCATACTACTTTTGCCCAAGTTATAGCATTGTTGCTCTTTTAATGACTGACCTATTACAGAAGTAGTTTTAAGAAAAAAATATTACCAGTAGCATATGTAGCCACCTTTTTGGTGTCCTGTTTTGATCCACCAACAGATAGAGAAATAAGTTAGATTGTACCATCAGTCTAAATTGATTTTACTTCCATAACTGTTTAAACATTGATTTGTTTTATCATACTCAGGTGTAAATATTTAAAAAATACCATAAATATCCACTAAAAAAAGACAGAAGAAAGTTCAAAACACTTCATTAAATTTTATGAAACAAAGCATTAAATCAATCTCTACCTATGTTAAGATTTGTTGTGTTTTTTTTTGTCTTAGAGTATTTGAAAGGTATAGCTTGAGGATTAAAAGTTTGGAATCTGAGAATTTCAATGACAATGTCAGGTTAAAACCACCAATAAACTTGTTTAGAAAACATTCCTAAGAAAATATGTGCATTGATTGGTTACAAATCATGTTTCTATAACTCGATGGAGACAGAACTAGCACAAGCTGTTGACATAATGATGTCGCAAGCAAAGAGAATTTACATTTTGATAATCAAAGTTAACAAGTTGTTTCCTTTTTCTTGAAATAGAAAACATGTACTCCTATCGAGTTAAAGAAACACTCGTGAAAGTTTGGAAGAGCTCGAAAAAGCTGTGGAAACACTTGCCTGCAGCTTGTGTTCCCGCAGCATATTTTGCTCTCCTAAACTTCTACTCATGTTTCTATAACTTGATAAAAACAAGCTACACATCTTTTATTTCTTAAATTTTCTCTGTCTTAAATAATCTCTAGAGTAATATTGAAAGTGACATGTTGGGAGTCCAAGCACTGTCCCTCACTGTTCAAACACAAGGGGCCTATGTAGCGACTGCAAAAAGGCACTTAAAGTAATAAGTGAATTGGTTGCATCTTTCAGGGATACCTCAGTGGACTCACTACCAAGTATAACAAGCACAACAAGTAGTGCAGAATCTTTGTCCAAGAGCAGCAGCAGCAGCTCACGTAAGAAAGGCATCAAAGGATCGTTTGGACGTCTGTTTGGAACTAAAACAAAGACTAAAAATAAGGACTCTGCGTGTGTCCTATCAGACTCATACTCTCTTTCTGATGAACCTGTTCCAGGAGGCACAGGGCAGAGAGAGTTAGACAGGAGAATAAAAAATAAGTCACATTTGTTAGCAGAAGCATTAGCAGCTGGGACACCTTTTGCTTTGTGGAATGCACCCACAGTTGTGGCTTGGTTGGAGGTTAGTTGATGACATTTTCACTGCCATCATTAAGTTGCTTGTCCAAATACTGTAGCTCAAAATTTTGTGAAGTCGACAGTATAGTCATTTTAGTGTTTTGGACACAAAACACTCACTGTGGCTGCTGGTGTGTTCAGGAAAATATGAACCAGTGTCTCACTGTGGTTAGAGATGAGTACCAGTGAGCTTCACCTATGAAGCTTCGAGGCAATATTGCTGCTGATAAAGGATTGTCGTTATTGGTACCAGCAAGTCGATTGCTGGGGTTGGCTGCGTAATGGACTATCATCCCTTCTTTGGCAAGCAAGAGTACTACTAGTTGCTTCAAACTACAGAAACTGGAAATAAACACTGGCCTAATGCGCCCCTTGCCTAGTTTCTGTACAGCTTTCTCACAGGCTTCGTCGGCAGTTGATTTTGGTGGCATATCCCAGACAAACGCCCCAGACCATGTGACCTGAAAGGAATGACGGCGGCAAAATATTGAGGCCTACAGTAGGAACTAGGCAAATGCGCTACTAGGCTCCAATGGGGGCTTTACCTTTTTTGTTGATATATAGTGTTGAGCATCTGTCTCAGATCTTTATTTTTGAAAGTGAAGAGTGATCATGGCAGTGAATTTTCCAATTTAAGCAATTGGCAAGTAGAAGCCTGAAAAAAATCAGGGCTTCAACGGGATTTGAACCTGTGACCTCTGTGATACCAGTGTGATGCTCTACCAACTGAGCTATTAAGCCACACATTGGGAGCTAGGTCAGTTTATTGAGTTCATATCTTCCTGTGCAGTGAAATGATGTGAAGTATATATGAAATAATTCTTATTTGAACTGTGGTTGTAGATGAAAGTGAAGAGGGATCATCACAGTAAATTTTCCAATTTAAGCAGTTGCAAAACTCTGTTGTTAAGGTCAATTTATTGAGTTCATGTCTTTCCATGCCGTGAAATGATATGAAGTGTAGATAAAATAAATCATATTTGAACTGTGGTTGTAGATGAAAGTGAAAAGTAATCATCACAGTAAATTTTCCAATTTAAGCAATTGTTTATTTTTGTTGTGATAGTTGTGGGTTGGTATGCCTGCCTGGTACGTTGCTGCCTGTAAAGCAAATGTCAAGAGTGGAGCAATCATGTCGGTAAGAGGTCATGCTTTTGTATGCCTCTGTTGTTAATCATTGGGTGCATTCCTTTGGGATGATCTGAATCAGGATCTGTGGTACAAGATCACTTAGATCATTCCACACCAAAGGAACCAACCAATCTTTACTAAGATCTAAGTGATCTCAGATCACTGATCTAGATCACCCAAAAGTAACACACATTTCTTTTAGTTACTAATTATATCTTTATGCTTCATGTTAAACTGAATTTGACTCTGTTTCAAACTGAAGCCTAGTGTACAAGGTTTCATGGGTTTGATTTGCATGAACATAGCCACGTGTGAACTGAATTCATTTCTTTATGAAGATGTGTGCCTCTAGAATTAGGACGTCATTTAAGTACGGGAACAAAACGCCAGCTACCCAGAAACTAGCTGCATGGGGAACATTGAAGGGCTAAGAGCTATATTAAGAAAAGAAAACCAACACAATTTTTCTTTCAGGCTCTGTCAGATACTGAGATTCAGCATGAAATTGGAATATCAAATCCTCTTCATCGGCTCAAGTTGCGGCTTGCCATCCAAGAGATTGTCACTCTTACAAGTCCATCATCACCAACAACTAACAGAAATGTGCGTATGGATTTCAATTAGCACAATGTACTCAAAATAAGTAACCTTTGTTCCAAGCCAAGAATGTTGTGCAAGCCATTTCTATGGTTGTGACAGATTATTGGTGTCTTTTTGTCTTGCAGTCTCTAGTTTATGGTGAAATGAACCATGACTGGATTGCTAATGAATGGCTGCCCAGTCTAGGACTTGCTCAATACAAGGTTAGAATTAAATGTTGATAAATAAACCAAAAAAATTCTAGTTCAGGTATGTTTTAAACTAACCAAACATGAGTAAGCACTGTTAAAATGTTAGATTTGTATATTGTCACACACAAGGGTTTTATCCACTGGCTGAAAAGTTAGAGCCACATTTTGCAGCACTAAAATCTCCAGAACTGCACTGTATAACTAAAACAAGAAGTTTAAAAAAAAAAATTTAAAACCGCGCTTTTTTAACTCTTTTGCGCTCACAAAAACATTACGTAATATTTAGCAACAACGTTTTGCGCGAAAACGTTACCCGGAAACAATTTAAAAGATGGTTAGGACTTGTTTCCGTATCTCAAACCGCCCTTGGATACCGTGTGATGCGTACACAAAGTAAATACTGATTATAGGCCTAAGCACTGAAAATACTGATTAGGGTTAGGATTAATGGTTAGCTTCTTTATGGCGTTTGGGTTTTCCGATATAGTACTTAAATCGAACCATTTATCGGTAGGGATTGCTCGATGGTCTAGTTTTTAGGGTAGAAGACTGCCGTGCTGGCATGCCGGGTTCGAATTCACTTGGTCACATTGAAATTTTTTATCCTTTAAAATTCAAGAGACTTGCACTTTGACCACATTGTTGAGCAGAAACTAAGTATCTGTGTCAAGAAACTTAGAAATTTCATGTGAGTGTACGTGAATAGGGAGGGGGCAGTTTGAGATATGGAAACATTCTTTGCACGAGGCGGGTCCAGCGTGACTTGTAACCAGAGAATTTTGTTTATGTCTAAGGAAAAAATACCTTGACCTTTCAAACGACTATAAATTTTCATGTGTTAAAAGGGTTTTTGATGAGCGCTAAGGCTAAGTTTTAACTTTTTCCCCAGAAAATTCTATCATTGCTTCTGGCGAAGTAAACTCGATCTTACTTTTATCACCATCAACGTGTTCCATGGCCAGACGTAATATCTTAATAGCGCATTGAATATTCCCTTTGAAAGTCAACAGAAACAAAAATTCCAGATTACAAAATCTTCTGTTTCGCACGCAAAACGAAAACACAGCTTAGCTCTGGATAATTTCAGCCTTAGTAGCCAGCAACTGGTCGTAAGTGACATTCTTTATCTTTGCAAATGTCCTGATGTGCATCTCCAACGGAGTTTGGCCCAATTTTGGCCAAATAAACATTTCTCACAGACGGCCATGTTCTGTCTGAATAGTAGAATTTGGTAACATGACAAAATGCTCCTGAGGGGGGATATGACGAAAAGAGCTGTGAAATGGCCTGTAATTGGCCGATGATGACATCAGCCGGTGACAACAATTGGCCGAGTGAGCCGGGAGTTTGGGTCTGCTCATTGATCTTACTCTGGAAGATTTTCTCTTTCAGAGCACTTTTCAAGAATGTTTAGTAGATGCAAGAATGCTGGAACACATCAGCAAAAAGGAACATCAAAAGTATTTGAAATTAGTAGATGGTTTTCACAGGTTTGTACTCAGTGTAGCTTCATTAATAACAGCTGATTATACCTGCATGACACAGACAGACAAATTGACTGACTGACTGACTGGTTGATCGACTGACTGACTGTTTGGTTGATCGACTGACTGACTGACTGACTGACTGTTTGGTTGATCGACTGACTGACTGACTGACTGACTGGTGGATCGACTGACTGACTGTTTGGTTGATCGACTGACTGACTGACTGACTGACTGACTGATTGATTGATTGATTGATTGGTTGGTTGGTTGGTTGATTGATTGCATTCACTGGGCAATAATGATACAAAATTTTTAGAATGCCTAAAAGGGGTCATGCGCACAACTTTAGGTGCCCGCTCGTTTTATGCCTCTGCACCTGCACTGTGAAACAGCTTGCCTGCGCACATCCGCACGATTGATTCCCTATCGGTATTTAGGAAATCTCTTAAGACCTATCTTTTTAAGCTAGCATTTTAGATTGTATTTAATTTATTTACTTATTTTTATTACTATTATTTTATTTTAGTATTTTTATTGAAATTATCTATTGTAAATAGCATTTTTTTTATTGTAATTATCTATTTTTAATATTATTTTTTTTGTATTGTAAAGCGCCTTTGATCATTTCATTAATGTTAAAGGGCGCTATATAAGTTAATAAATTATTAATTATTATTATTTAACTCTGTTGTTGCAGACACAGCTTACAATGTGGTGTCAAATGTTTAGGATTTATGAATTACGATAGGAGGGTAAGTTGGAAGCCCTAACCACAATAGTATTCCAGTATTCTGTCCAATGAGTTAATGTGAATGTATGAGTGCAGAAATCTGTCTTAAGATTTCAGCATAATCAATAAGCAATAGTGGTATAGAACAAAGACGTCTGCCCGTTTAAGGATGCTTAAAACGTTTTTTCTTCCTAGTTGCTGGAGAAAAGACAGCAAATGTGTGCGGAGGAGATTAAAGGTAATGACTGTAACATGTTTGACATGCTCGTTACTTGACGGCATAACCATAGAATAGAGAATTCAAATCCTAAATACAACTATTCTTGACAACACACTGTAAAAGACTTGATCTCAGAAAAGGAGTCTTCTAGTCATGTCGTTCTGATTACAAGGCCATACTGGTTACTACTAGGTGAAGAGAAACAATTTTATTACATTTTTTGCAAAGTAGGGAATTTAAGATTCGATTCGCTCCGACGAATTGCTAACGCTCAAAACGTCAGTTTCTGAATCTCTTTACGGTGACCAGTTCACATTATCAACCCAGTTGATAGAACCAGATTATATTGTAACACTCCCCACACCACAGTTTATTTAGAAACTTACCCCTTTTATTAATTTAAAACTTAACCGGGATTAGGAATTTCAGGATCTAGGAATTGTGTTTACAGTAGTACATATTGTACATTTAAACAGAGTCCTTGCTAGCAACCTACAGGGTTCACACACAAAGAAGCTGTGTTAGAATAATTCTCTCTCAAACATGGTGATTGTTTCTATTCAGATGTGCTTGTTTGGAGCAATGAACGTTTAATTGAGTGGTTAAAGAAGATTGGACTGAACGAGTATGCTGATAACCTTCGCGACACAGGAGTCCATGGAGCTGTTATTGCACTGGATGATACTTTCGACTTCAGTACCCTGGCATACGCTTTACAAATACCCAGTCAAAATACACAGGTAACACACAACTTTGTGCTGACCTGGCCTGTTGATAAGAATTATCCCTTTAGATTCATCGGAGAAGCGAGAAAACGTCAGTATTTTATGAACTTCCAGTCACCACACACTAATGGCTAACAGTGTGCGGTAACTCGGCCAATCAGATTGCAGCTTTGGCATTAGTATAACTTGTTCAATTCTACATGTTTTAAATATCAAAAAGTTGGAGAATCTTATTTTGATCAACTTGATGCTTGTCTGTTACAGATACGTCAAATTCTTGAGCGGGAATTCAATTGGTTGCTGGCGAATGGTACTGACAGAGAAGTACAGGATGAAGTAAGATAATACTTGTTTTACAGCATCTTAACAATCTTAAAATTGAAGGAAAACTGAAAATTCAATTCAATTCAATTTATTTCCTCTTGATGAAGCTACTTATTAATTTAATTACACACATTTGTAGTTGCTGGTGATGTTACTATTATATCAAGTAAAGAGTGCTTGAGCATGGTGGCCAAATAAACCATTCGGTTTCCTAGTTGGCCCCCATGTGACCTATTGATGTTACATTTGATACAGGCGTAGTTCACTAATACCAAAAGGATAATAAATCGTAAAGGAACAAGGATGGCGAAGATTAAGACGAAATCCGATAGAAAATCGAGCAATTTCAGGTTTTAGTGGACAAAGATCAGTACCAGAATAATTTTAATTATTATACATTGAACTCTCTAACTCTTTTCTGATTGGCCGAAAGCGTACGTGAATTTTCGAAATCAGAGCCCGTGACGTCATAACTGCAGATTATACAGTTATCACGTCAAGGACACTCAAGGTCACGGGTTATCATGTCATGTATGACCGCAAAGCATGATTTCCAAGGGTAATCACGTCAACTTCGCGCGATTCGTACTGCTTGTCGTCAGTGAAGAAGCAGAAACATGACTTCCAAATTTTTGCTTTCAATGTATAATAAAACTATTATTAGATTCGGTTTTTGTGATATCCAGAATAATCAAGGCCTTGGTAAGGGTTATCAGCCTCAGCCTTCGGCTGAGGCTGATAACCCTTACCTCGACCTTGATTATTCTGGATATCACAAAAACCTCATCCAGTAATTGTCTAGTATTTTACGGTCATTTTTACATTTTCTTAAAGCTAAATACATAAGTAATTCCCTGCAGTAACACCGAAAACAATTTCCCGTGGAAACGAGAGAAAATAAATTCCAAAGTTCAGAGAACGTGTGCAAACACAGGAAAAATCTCATCATCAGTTTCATTTCACCAGTACTTTCAGGTGTTTCATACGAAGTTCAACATTCGTTTTCGACGTTTGGTGTTGCTAGAAATGATTTCTTTTGAGAAGATATTTGAAACAGTGACAGAGGTTTGCAATACCATGCAAATAATGTTGTTACTCGAACTTCTGACGGATTCCGTCTTAACACGTGTTGTAAACGACGAACTCAGGCAAGTTAGGCTAAACCTTCACGACGTAGTCTTATAATTTACTCAGTAAACTATTTTTTGAATAATTTAAGTTAAAAGGTTTCCATTGGTGCATCAAAAGGGCAAGTGAATCAGTAACCTGAGTGATCTTGGATCGCTGATCCAGATTACCCTAAAGGGTTACACCCTGAATGAGCAAAAGTTCATTCTTAGTAACAACACGTGTTGTAAAAACTTCCTTTCACTTCAATTCATTTTACCCAATTTAGCTTGGTAATGGTGGTGATTTCAAGCGCTCCAAATCCTGGCGAAAGATGTTTAAGCAACGTGATAAAGGAAAAGACAAGAGCAAAGACAAAGAAGCTAACGTAAGAAAAAACTCGTCCGGATCTGAGTCATCTCTCAGCCAGTCAAGCGTCAGTTCGTCACCAAAACCTTCAGCCAAGAATGCCAAACATAATGCAGTCAGTGGTGACACAAAAACAACAGGTAAATACTGACAGGGGAGAGATAAGGAAAGCAGAGAAATACTGACAGGGGAGAGAATCAAAGAAGGGAAGTACTGACAGGGGAGGTGCAATCAAAGAGGGGGATACTGACAGAGAGCAGACATGGAAAGCAGGGAAATACTGACAAGGAGAGGGAAACGTGAAAATTATTCTCACATCAGAGGGGCTGGAAAGTAAAGAAAAACTGACAGGGGAGGGGCAAGGCTGACAGGGCACGGAGGCCATGTCTTCGTCTACACTTTCGTGTCATGTATACATGTAGTACTGAGCTCTGAAATAAGTTACCTGTGTGTAATTAATGTTACCTTTCAACCCCTGTCAACACTTTCTTACTCTTGGAGGAATTTGTTTTGTATCACTGTAGGTTTCTTAGGTGACCAGTTCTTTCAAACCTGTCACTGTATTGATAGTCTGGATAGACTGGCAATTTGATACACGTTTCAGCAAAGAAAGAGCGTCTGTGTTCTTAAATCGCTAGTTATTACTTTCTCTTTTCTGTTGGTTGCTTGTTTAACTTGGCTTTGTTTGGTGTAGATGGTAGCTCTGTGGTCACAAGTCTGTCATAGCAGTCATCAGGCAATCATTAATCACACAGTTTGGTAAGTATTGGGGGTTTTCACATGACGTAACTAAAATTCAAACTACAAATTTATTGATGCTCCTGAGATTTTACTTTCATGATGTATGAGAACAGCTGAAAACAAATATTCATACAAATTTTCGCTCTGAATGGGTTCTTGGTTTTGTGATAGACTGCACTTGAATTTCTAAGCTTTTGCGTAACGTGGCATCTACTTGACGGCCGAGAGAGCTGTCATGTTTGTTAAAAAGTGACTTATTTCGGGGAATTTGGCTATCTGAACAGTTCATGTATTAGAAAAAGTATTATTTGAGTGTTTTTGTAGGTTCCTTGAGAGATAAATTCGCGCTTTTGTAGCAAAACTCTGTTACAGAAGTTTCTCAGTGTTAGTTTCCGGCCGCCATGTTGGTGCCCATTCGCATGGGCACCACCGTGGCTTCTACTACAAATCTCTAAATCCGAATAAACGATTTCTCCGGATATCTGGCTGAAGAAAACATGCTGTGACCTGAATGTTGGTGAGAATCCTTGCATATTTACCTTTTTCCTTTTCCCAGATTCTGGACTTTATCTACTGAACTGTTTGGATTTTTAGTTTGAGCTATCTTGAATGGCGTGACACTGAAAACCAGCAAAATGTCACAGTGGAGCAACGATAGCTGAGATTTACGATTTCCTCTCGTAGAACCTCATAGCGAACGTCAAATGTTCAGTTGATTTTTTTCCAATACATGCCGTCCGTGACGTCACGTTTAAGACCATTAAGTGAGTGCACGATCCGGTCACATGGTACAAAATTCAATATACTGGTGAGCAAGTTGCGCAGTGAGACTTCCAAAACAAAGGCAGGTCCAGGTGAACTGGTACGAGTTGCATTGTCTTGGAAGTCCCACTGTGCAACTTGCTCACCAGTATATTGAATTTTGTACCATGTGACCGGATCGTGTAAAGGGCCCATTGCATTGATATCTTGGAATTTCCTGGATGACTGTGTGAGTAATTAACTAAGGACAACTGTTTCTATCTTGTTCTCTACAGGAATATGAATGGTTTACCAATATATCAAGTATGCTTAAATTATAAATACAAATTTATTTTTTCATTTAGACAAGGGTATTGGTATTGTAAACTACACTAGTCGTTTTAGTACCTAATTTTATGGAATTGTAACAAAAGATTTATTATCATCTGAGATTCCTCAAGATCGGCCACAGCAGATGTTCTTGGGCTTGCGTAATGATGAAATATCTTGAGCATTTTGTATAATGTAATTTACAATGCCTGACTTGTGAATATGATTAATTCCGTCAGAATGATAAATTTATTAATTAAAATTTTGCACGCACCGTCCAGCATGTGCTGCTAGTAGTCCTTGTGGCCGGTTTTACCAGTTTTCAGAGTTTGAATGATAGTTCAGTACTGTTAAATAGCCTCGATTTGATCTCTGTGTTTTTGCCCTTGTCAAATTTTATTTTTTAAAGAGTCGTATAAATTTTATAACTCCCTGTGTTTGTTACCTAAAGTAATTCATTTTCGAGTAATCGGAATTGTTGTGTGATTTTCTTTTTTGATTAAGTGACTGAAGCTGAAAATTGGTACAACACAACTCAACCAAGGCTACTGGCATCCATTTTGAGAGTCTCGGGCGTGTTTTGATAAAATTTTGTAATGAATTGAAGTAATTATAGTACTGTTTCGAGTTGAAATGAATTCAGAATACCTTCTATTGAGGGAGGTATAAAATTATTACGTCACAAAGTTTGACCATATTTAGCTTGACACGTGATTAGTGAATTTTTGTCATTTGTGTAATTCAGTTGTTAGGTACTAAGTACAGTTTTCATAGTTGCGAGTAAATTTGATGGTAGAATTGGTATTTTTTCCACTCATTGAATCGGATTGTAGTCGTTTGTGGTAGGATTTTAGTCGCTACTGAGGAAGAGACTTGTGAGATTTGAAGTAAAATCCTCATACTGATGACCTAATCCTGCAGAGGTCTGTACAGGGTCTGTGATTGGTTAAACTGGAGCTCAACCAATTAGAGACGCTAAAGGTCATCTACGTCATCAGTGTGGGATGTCTTTGGCTTAATTCTCAACTTGTAATTTTCTCGTGAGTGAAGAAAGTGATGCAGAATTTTTTTAAGTGTTCAATAAATCTTGGTCAAGCTTCTGATTTGTACAGATTTTGAATAGCAAGTTAAGGCATAATTTACAAGGCAGCAATTTATCTCTTTCGTCCGCTTGCTTTTCTGTCAAATTAATCAAGAAGAATTATCTATTGTGGTCCTGAAGTGCTTATATACTAAGCTTTGAACGTGGCCAGATCCCTGTAGACCTTAATACTTTCACTTTCTAGAGTGGTAAAGTTCAAAATAGCAAACAAATTCAATTATCATTATCATTATCGTTTCCTGAGTATCGAGAACGCACGAGTTTTCATATGCATAAGTTTAATAATTAGTACCGAAAAAATTACTGCTTAGTCTACACTACATTTTTTCTCCATATCTTGTCATCTAACAAGGGGGGGGGAAGGGGGGTGGAAAACCAGAATTTCATTTGCTTCACTGTACTAACTTCCTATGAGAAGATTGCTTGGCTTTGGGTCAGTAAAGGTTTGGAATATAATGAAGCCGGCTTCCAAACTTCACAGACTCTTTGCACCTGTACCCTGGCAGCATTAAATAGATTATTATTATAATGCTTTTTTATACGAAAATAAGTAGAATTGCTTGTTATATATTGAAGCAGGCACTGTGACAGGCCCTTGGACGTTAAAGTTGATTTATACGGTTGGATGAACTTTTGAAAGTCTTGAACAAGGTTGGTACATTTGTATGCTCCTTTGCTAAGATGTTCTTTATCGAGATTTCAGGCAATAACGGAAAACGAATGAATTTATAGTACATACCTAGCTACTCAACGTCTACTATTTATCTCTACTGTGCCAAGCTTGTCTAAGACATTTTTGTATCGCGCCTCAAGACTTTAACTTGTTAATGATCTCAGTGCATGCTATCCGTGTTTTTACTGGCTGTAATTCCTTAAAAATGTCTACAACGATTCGACTTTTATAGATTTGAAACTGCCTTCATTGCTAATATTTCTGGTCAAGAGAATATGGTATTCTCTTGATCTGGTAAGTACAGAATATGTTGTGCGTCGAATGAAAGCTTAAATAACAGCGTAATTTAATAGCTGTTACTATGTGGGATAATTTGCCTTGTACAAGTTGCAAAGGAGCACTTCACAGGCAATATCTCTATATTTATTCACAAATGAGAACAAGATTTTTTTGTTTTTCTGTACTGTATATCATTTGTAAAATATGAAAACCAACAATTTTGTTATCTTTAATGTATATGTAACCAAATATCAGGATCATGAAATACAGTTATATTTTAGTACTAGCGGTCTGCAATTCTTTGGAGAATAAACTAGAATTTTATCCAAAAACACTTTTTACGTATTGCGTCATTATAAGCAACCCACTAAATAAAGGATAATGGAAAGATCGGAACTACATTTTGGAACGTGGTACTCGTTTAGCTCTAGTTCGGACAACGTGATCTCGTTGTCTTTGGTTCGACAATGATAACCTGGATTAGGCTGATTATAAACAAGTGAAAACCTCTCCGGCATCTACACCGGTTGAAAAGTCCTTTTCAAATCTCCAGTTGGCAAATTTAAAAGAAGAAAACATCCCTTAAACTACAGTAGTTCGACAATTCTGACTGAGAGCCGTCTGAAATTTATTTGTGCACAACGCCATATCCACCCGGTGAAACGCACCTCGTGACGGTGGTTTAGTTTGAGGGATTCCTCGCACCGGTTAAGATAATTAAAATATAAATAATATCACTCGTAGATTGAATATCACTCGGGTGCACCTGAACATAACTCAGGTCAGCCTGAATAACGCTTCAGTTAGCCTATTTACTTTCAATGATGTGAATGGTAACACGATTCAGTTGAAAAGTCGCAGTCTTAGGTCTGCATTGTACCTTCCGCAATCTGCGTCTTTGATGACACAATACTCTCATCAGAGACAAAAGAGCATGCGGGTAGAATACCATTCAAAATATGAAAAATATCCACCTTTTTGTCGATGTCTTCCTGCTCGTCGTACTTGTGCAGCTTGTGCTCATCCATCTTTACAGGCCCCGCGCGAATTTGTGATGTCGCGATGTCACACACGTGGATCTGGGTACGAGGTCAGGCTGCCATTGCAGAGATGAAGGCCGGCGTTTCTTTTAACTTTTTAATTTGCTTACTGTTTTGCTCGTTTTGGTGGTTTCGTTTCGGGTTTTAGTACACGTTTCTGACCTTCGAGATATACAACATTTTCTTGAAGCTACTCGACTACAACCGACTTGTCAGTTCCTTCGCTAGCTAAAAATAGTTTAGTGATCGTACACAAGGTGTGAGGTAGATGGTATGTGCCCTGCACAGGGCGCGCGCCTTATTTCCAGCAACAAATGCGTATACGAGTTGTAAACATTTACAGTATATGCTTGCTTAATTTAGCGGTGTTTGTACTTTACTTATTATTGCTTACGTGTCATTTATTATTCGAACGGTAGAGAATAAACTTTAGTTATTTCACTGAATAAAACTAAGTTTTGAATTGCGTCTCTTGATGGCCGAAAACTGGCGCAGTAGCTCCAAATCTTGGTTAAGAGTTTGGCGGCTGAAATTTAGAAGCAGCCAAATTTTAGTTTGTGGTGACACAACCTCTAATGACTTTCATCTTTAAGCTAAATTCTGCCAAACAATTATGAAGTTTCTTGATATATTTGCTACGAAACGAGCTATTTGGTTTTATACGGTAGCTTTCCTGTGCAGTGAAACTCGCATAAAATTAGTCGTTAAACTTTCACTCGCCTGAACAAAATTCGTCCTTGTTTGGTCGTTTCTTGTCCAAAAAGCCCGCGAAAACCATCAATTTAGTATAGATAAATCATACGGTTTTGACTTCAATAATTTAAGCCTTTTGAAAAACTCA
>CM042751.1:10214825-10224825 GCA_022496165.2 Catalaphyllia jardinei
ATGATTAGTACAAAGACTATGACAAATTTTGTAAGCCAATGATATCATGTAAAGCAGTGACAAAAATTTTGTACGGAAACTGACTCTGAAAAAAGTTTTCTCGAATGCGAAAAAAATGGCTTCAAGAAACACCTTCTGGCACTTTTTCCGCGCGACTTTTTTCATGTTTGTATTATTGCGTTCTTACGTTCGACGAAGTGGAACGCAATCCTAATTTTGGCCTGTGACTCTGCCGAGTTGGTTTTCCTGTGTGAGATTATAGTCTGGAAAACCCACATTCCTGTATGGACTCAAAAATGGACAGCCCACTTAATTTTTGCAGGGGTATGTCACGGCATAGCTGTTAACTATGGTCACGGCCAGTAAACTGGTACCGTAACTGAGACGTGATAATACATGTGACAAACATGTGAGCACGTGAGCAGGCCATGTGCACTTTGGACTTCCTTTCCAGGTGCTCTCGATCTCATAGGTAGCGTTGGATACTTTTGCCGTGGAATTTTGAGGCTGAGCAGTATTTTATTCAAGAGTATGATGTTATTTAACGTTCGTTGGGGCTCACCAGGAGCTTGTTTATTTTATGTGTTCACGAACACGATCGCTTAGGCTTTGGGAACAGCTGTAATTCTGGGTCTGTATTTGATTGCATTTGACGATTTGTTGATTTAGTTCCAATTTGCGACAGAAAAGGTCAGTCGTATCCGGTCGAATATTATTTGGAGTCGGTGGAAGATTACTGATCTTGAACCAGGGAACGGAAATGTAAATACTGTGTACTTTGTCAATCAGGCTAGGGGAATACTCGAATCAGTCGCACGGAGTTTGTTTACGATGAACGAGCACTCGATTGCAAATGTTGACTTATATTTGAGCTTCCTCAGGCTTAGAATAATGTTCGTAAAAACTATACTTTTGCAAATTAGCTTTTGCGCTTAAACATTACAAGTTAATGCGAGACTATTTAGCACGAAATCTGAAGGCTGATGTAAATATTTTAGTTCTATTTTAAAAACTTGTGAGTTTACGGAAACTGGCGCCTTCACGCAACGTAGTTTGTACCGGGACCTCTTCAATCAGAATGGCATGGACTTTGTCACTGAAATATCTTTCTGTAAAACCCCGGTTGTTGATGAAAAAAGGCTGGTTTTTAGAGGTTGAAAGTCAGCTAGGAAAATCATTTAAGGTATCCGTATAAAGGTTATCCGGCGTCGAACGCACTCTCATAATCTTTGATTACTACTAGTTAATAAGTAATCTTATTATATGGCTGGCTCCGCGAGCGGGCTACTCCAGTCCCTGAACTCTACTTTCTTCTCGCCCCATATAGGGGCTGAACCCGGGCGAGCGAAAGAAGAGTAACTTGCATGCGCATGCTCAGAACGCCGCCATTCTCCCCCCCAAATCGGGGGAAAAACATATTTGGAAGTATTTTCCAGATTTGGCTTGTGGAGCGATTTTCTGAATGATAATATACAAGCAACAATTTCTGCATTCAGATTCCTTAAAAACGTGTCAATTAATCCCAAATCAGTGGAATTTCACCAGTGCCACTCTAAACCACATTCGATTTGTTTTTTTATCACAGTATCAAAGATAACGAAAGAAATCTTTGCCAAGATTTGTTGACAATTAAAAACACCGACTCGGACTTGAAAGTGCACGCGCTGCATTATGCAAATAAGCTACTTGTACGCGTCAGACTTTCCTTTCAAAACCTTTTGCAATATTGCTCAACATACAGAAACAATACGAAAAAATGTTTGGGAAAAGAGTAATAACGCGTACTCGTTGTCGATGCGATAAAAGTCCAGACTACGATAAACCATGGTCATATTTCAATAGTTACGTTTTTACTACAATATCAACGTCAGGGAAATTGCGCGAGCGCGAGCTGAAAAAGGCATTGCGCGACACATTGACGCGAGCAGCGTGGTTGGGACCTAGTAATTTTTGATTGGCTCGTTCTGAGCATGCGCATGCAAGTTATCCTGGACTCTACTTTCGCCCGCCCGAGTTCAGCCCCTATATGTGGGGCGGGAAGAAAGGAGAGTTTAGGGACTGGACTACGAGCGGGCAAGATGACCCAAATCGCGCGCTGTGATTGGCTACCCGAGCAGGCAAGATGGCTCCATCTTGCCCGCTCGGGACTACCCGCTGTATCCCGCAAGAAAAATTCCCTTGAAAGCCATATAATAAATCCTTTATTGACCAAGTGTGAGGTCAAGATGGCTGGATATTGGCCAAGTTCTTTTTTTGCGTGTTTATGGACCGAGACGAAGTCGAGGTCCATAAACTCGCAAAAAAAGAACGAGGCCAATATCCAGCCATCTTGACCTCACACTTGGTCAATAACCCATATATACGGTTTTTGTCTTGCAAATTAATTCCAAATTGAACTCGAAACTGTATCATTACCTATACAACTGCATTGTTCTCAGCCAATTAGAATCGAGAAATTTTTTCATGTATATCATTATAGCTGAAATATTCGTATTTCCGTCGGTACGCTTCGGTGGACGAGGAATTACAAATCAACGAAAACAACCGATTCATTTTTTTTTTTGGCTGGAAACTGGGCAACTCACTGTACATGAAAACCAAGACAATTACCACTTTTGCAAATTTCGGTCATATTTTTAACCAAGAGCCAACCTTTAATTATAAATGTTATCTTCATTGCAATGAACTTGAAGTCTGGACATTTTTACTCGGGCTTTCCAAAGGAAACGCCCGAGTTGAAATTTCGGCTTCGTTTTTTTTTTCGTTCAGCCACAGTTTGCAATTCTGTAATTAATACGCATGCGCGAAGATTTTACTGATGAGCACATGGCATGGTGTAATGGCGGACGGAGAAGAGTTTATGCGGTGGAAGCCGAATACCGGTCGTTTCGCCAACGTATGAAGTCGATTCGCCAACGTCGAATGTCAGTACGCCAATGCTTATATACCAGTTACTTCGGGAGCCAACGTCCAAAGTATTTTTTCGTTTAGCTCGGCAGTGGATGAAAGGAGGAATAAGTTGTGTGGCGTGAAGTGTTGGGTTCACATATTTAGCGGCTTGTTTGGCTCGGCAGTGGATAAAAGAACGAGGAATAATTGATATGCGTGTAGGCAAAAAGTGGCCCTGCATTCTGTAGTTTAGCTGCGTTGGCGAACTGACATTCGACGTTGGCGAATCGACTTCATACGTTGGCGAACTGGTCGTTGGCGAACTGACTCGTTGGCGAAACGACCGGTTAAAGACCGTGGAAGTCGGATCGGCACAAATGCTGCGTACGGATACAAAACGGATACAAAATGTGCTCACAGCGTTCGCGGTAGACCCACACTAAAAGATGAGGAACGCTTTCGGAACGGGTTGGCCCGCAAACCTTACGAGAGATCTCTTTATGAGCGAACATTTATGAGTGAACCTTTCATCGAGAAACATGCTATATCAACTGAGTTATGTTATCGTTAATCGAGAGAAGCATAAACTAAAGTCTCATCGTGTATGAAACCAGATGTTTTAGAATTAGACGAGGATACATTGGCAGAACATTTGCTATTTATAAACAATGTAACATTAACATATGAGAAAGATACTTTCTTAGTAACAACTGTTTGTTAATTGGTAGCGCATTAGTGACAGTGATGAGTATTCACTTTGATTACTAATCTTTCGCTTAATTCGTCAAGTGGTTTATCTTTCATGTCCAAGTTACTGTTGTCAATTTTTTATACGAAGATAAATGTTGTAACATTTGCAATTAATCAATGATGTAAAGTGAAATTCACAAAAGGATACTTTCTTAGCAACATGTATTTCTTAATTTGTCACGCATTAGTATATTAAGTGATAAATTAAGTATTTTGATTTCTCAACTTTCGTGTTAAGTTCCTGTTACAGTTGTAAATTTTTATAAGATGAAATGATTCACAAAAGATAATCTGAAATTTAACGAACTATTAATTCTTTACAAATAAAAATGTTTTTATTATTCATGATGGATGACAATTTCTTCTATGCCCATAGAAGAAAAAACACTATTCACTCTGCAGTAGTTGATAAAGAACAAAAGAAGACAAAAGACTCTAAGTTCACAGCCAACTAGTACACACAATCACTCTAACCAATAAAAACTTCTTAAACTGACGTATACTAGCCCTGTAACTCCAAATCCAAACAACCAAATTGGAGACTAATTGTACAAAATAGGCCATAATATATTACAAGGGATCATGAAAAACATCCTCAGCCCAAAATATTCATAGTTCAAATGCTAATAACCTTGACCAATGACTTTTACAATTCTTTTCCTGATAAGAAATAACAGCATTTGGTTTTCAAAGTTACAAAGTTAACCATCTGTTAACCCGCTACAACTCTCTAAGCCAGCCAAAAAATTTTTACTCAAGTAGAAACTCAAAAAAAATAATAATGAAATAAATGGTTGCTAGTAAAATGTTTGAAACAATAGCCCTTAATATATGGGGGGCATTATCTCCCCCAACCAGCCCAGGAACATGTCTACATGCCTACATAAAAACTATCAGTTTCAACTTGTATACATAAGTAATAACCCTGCATTTTCAACATACCGATACAGAAACAGTTACAAGATAAACCATCATTACAAAAAAAAAACCTTGCGAAACTACGTGCAACAAAACCAGAGTTTCTCTCTAACATAAAGCCCGAGTGAACGCAAATATGCGTCTAGTCACATTTACACACTCACACAACAAACTGAAAATACTTCTATTGTGCCCGGCACAACATACATGTATGTGCAGAACGTTAGCTGTAGCAGTTTTATGACTCGTAATAATCAAAGGCTAACGCAGTGCTTTGACAGTTCACGCGCCTACTTTGCATGTTGGTGACGTTCCAATCTCTCCATAGAAGAATGACAGATAACGATCTACAGATGAAGTTGAAGCCTTCAGTAAAAGTGTTTTCAATTAATTATTACCTGTACTGGACAAAATATTTTCCAGGAAAGGCATTTGAACTGTTGCCCAACACTTGCAGCAAGTATTTCTTGAGATAATAGAGTTTTGACCAGTAACCCTACAAGACAGCTAGCGCGTCGCCAATGTTTTTAAATTTTGTTTGCTTTTGTTTACATTGCTCGAATTTACATCTTGTTTTCACAAATGAAAAAGGTGAATTAACCATTCTCAAAACAAAACAACGCCTTTTGGCTAGTCGCATAACACGGAAAGTTTGTTCTCTGAAAGCCAATTATGGCCACAACGCATTTGCTGAGCTACAAATCGGAAAATTCATTTTCTCACCACAGATTAGAAGATCTGTCGTGGCCATTTGCCGCGCTACACGCAGCTAACCCAGCTAAACAGGTAACCCAGGCCCACTGTGTGTGTCACGTAACATAACATTTGGTAAATATAGAGAACATGTGAGGCGAAGTTTAGGTCTGAAAATTCGCTAGAAAATGGGAATAAAAATCGTTTACAAAATGTCCAGAACGCTGCGGCCCGTATTATCACTCGCACCAAAAAATATGACCACATTAAGCCTGTCCTAAAGCAACTGCACTGGCTTCCAGTTAACCAGCGCATTAACTATAAGATACTACTTCTCACCTACAAAGCGCTTAATGGTCAGGCCCCTAGTTACAGTACTGAACTATTAGAGCCCTATACACCGGCTAGGAATCTGAGGTCCTCTTCTAAAAACCTCCTAAAAATACCACTCGTCAAGCTAGTAAGCTATGGCCATAGGTGTTTCTCTTTTGCAGCACCCACTTTATGGAACTCCCTCCCCGATTTTATCAGACAGAGTAGCTCATTGTCAAGTTTCAAGACCTATATTAAAACATATATTTTTAAAAAATGTTTTAGCTTAATTTAGCATGTTATATAGTTTTAATTTTGGAATATAGTTTCAACATCTTTAAATAGTTTTTAATATATTTTTACTGTAATGCCATTTCTATTATTCAAATTGTAATTTTTGTAAAGCGCTATTGGGCTAAAAGGAAATAGCGCTATCTAAATAAAGCATTATTATTATTATTATTATTATTATTATTATTATTATTATTATTATTAGTTTTCCGCTGCTGTGGGGGCCCGAAACAAATCCGTCCGAAAAATCATCGTTACAAACTGGAATTGCTTTAATAAGAATAATAGCATGATGGTATAATCAAGTTCTCTGCAAATCTTATCAGCCTTGGCTGATCTAAAAAAAATGTATATCCGCTAGTTATTAAAAATGTTCTAACAAGCCATGAATCGAAAAGTAAGAAACAACCGAGCACACAAACGCAACTTAGGTTTA
The DNA here is from genome assembly GCA_022496165.2 of Catalaphyllia jardinei. NCBI lineage: Eukaryota > Metazoa > Cnidaria > Anthozoa > Scleractinia > Caryophylliidae > Catalaphyllia > Catalaphyllia jardinei. Next base: position 10,221,115 of record CM042751.1, read on the forward strand.
GTGTCACTGCTCAATATCGAAGCTAAAAAATATGAAAGAATTCGTGATCAAATAACTGATCTTGTCGTTTTTCTTTAACTGTATCTATTTTAAATGCAATTTTCACTTCCAAATAAAACACTACTCATATTCGGTATTCTGTGAAGACGGTCTGGAAGTTAACTGCGAAATGGCGAAAATTTGAACTCCCAGCTCGTCACCTGAGATCTGAGATCCGCAAAATTTACGTAACTCTAACAAGTGTACTGAGACTTCAAATGATAGTTGAGACAAAAGTTATATGCAAACCATATGTCAAGAGGTAGCCTCTTCCAGGCGATTAGTTGGAGCGCAGCACCTGGAAGAGGCTAGTCAAGAGACGATGATACAAGCGTTTTTTGGTACACGAAGGTTTTAAGCCAGTTTAGTGTTTGTGGTGCTTTTCTTTGCCTCAAATGATTCACTTAAAGCAGAATCTCTCAAAATCAGTTGTTCCAAGTGACAGAAGGGACTCTTGAATGCCTCGTTAAAGGTTTCACGGCTGTAATGACTGATCAAGTTTCTTCCCAGGTTAAGATGACCCAGCTTGCAGTGGGGGCTTCTGAATGCATGCGGCAGGACGGCGATCCCTCCGTCGCCAATTTTGTTTCCATCCAACATCAAACTGTGAAGCTTACAGTTATGGATCCTGAGTGCTGACAGTAATTGCGTCGCTCCTTCGTCACCGACATGGTTGCCATCGAGATGTAATCGCTCCAAGCAGTTGCGCTTTCTGATTGCTGCTGCCAAACTCTTGCAGCCCTTGCTTTGAATTTGATTATAACTCAAATCAAGTTCTTGTAGGCCGCAGTTTGGACTACTCAAGCTTAGTGAAAGGTTCTCTACTCCCTCGTCCCCAATGACATTGCAGCTTAGATTTAGACTTTTCACCTTACATTCTGGAGAACTAAGTGCTTTTGCTATCTTCCCAACCCCTTCGTTTGTGATGCTGTTTCCAGCGAGGCCTAGACACGTCATTTGGTTTTGCGGAAATGTTAACACTTTAACACAATGGATGAGTCCCTCATCTTCTAATTTGCAGTGGTTCAGCTCAAGGCACTTTATCTTGCAACCAGGAATCATTAAGCAAGGTAACAGAGCCTCTACCCCAACTGCCTCAATGATATTTCCACTTAGATCAAGTTGTTCCAGGTTTTGTAAAGTATGAAATATGGAGATCAACGAGCGAAGGCCTTCGATTCCAATGCTGTTCCACGCCAGATTGAGCGAAGTTTGTCGAACTGATACCAAAAAAGGAACCCCATCATCTCCAAGCTTGTTCCAGGAGAGATTTAACCTTGAGATTTTACTTTTCTCTTTCCGGAGAACCGTGGAAAGTTGTGCAACTCCTTGACTGCAGATCTCATTGCAGCTAAGGTCCAGCTCCTCCAAACATGTGTTTGATTCAAGTGCTGAGGATAGCTTCGACACACCTGAGCTTGTAATGTCATTTTCAGCTATGTTTAGGATCTTCAATCGACATTCCTTCTTCCTGAGAGCTTCAGTCAATTCCGCGAGTCCCTCGTCTTCCAACATGTTTCCCTTCAGATTTAACTCCTCGGTTGGGCCTTTACCAGGAAGCAGCAACTTCTGAGATAGCTGTCGAGTGCCCATAACACTGATCTTGTTATCTGATAAATCGACAAGCCTGATGGACGCAAATGGAGAGGCGCCAAGTACGCGTGCAAGAGCAGAGCATTCATCAACCCCAACATCACAGCAAGGAAACTCGACAAAAGGGATTATCTTACTCGCTACTTCACGTGACAGTTTCTCATTTTTAACCTCGGCAATACACTTGATCATAACAATTTGCAGTTCCTTTTGTCTTCTTTTGCCGGATTGAAATACGCTGTCCAATTCAGTGACAAGATGAACAGCTTCTCTCTTCTTCTTGTCTGAAGCCTGTGATTCACCAAATAAAAGTCCGCAGGCAAACTGAAGCACTCGGTCTCGCCTACTTGAATTGCCATCTTTGACTTGCTCGACCAAGTTTCCAAACCTTTTCAGTGAAGGGTCTGAGACAACGAAGCAGGCTGCTAAAAATTCCTGAAGATAATCACTTCGGAAGGTGAAATCCGTTTCCATGCAATCCTTCGGCATTGCAATCGGCTTGAAGTAGATGGAAACCTCTTCCTGCGTTAAAATTGAACGAAGGTTTTCACCACAAAAGGTGAACTTATCTTCATCGACACTTTTCATCGCTAGAAAGCAGACTTTTGTGGGAACCCCAGGTAATGAATGAAGAGGAACACACTGTGCTCTTGACTGTAGTTCAATGTGGCGTGAAACTTGAGTGTCTGTCGAGTCTGAAATTTCATCAGAATTGTGTGGTGTAGATGCTGCTTGCTGCAACTGGATACTCATTTGCACAATCCCTTTGTAAAGTTCAGTGACAGTCTCTGGAACGTTTCCTCCTGCCTCCAATGAAGATGCTCTATGACAGTTGCGGATCCACTGCATAAAGGAGCAGATGTAGAAACAATGTAATGGGACACAGCATATGGAAAGCGTATTGTCTGTTAAACTCTCCACCAACATGAGTGTGGCCAACTCGTCTTTGTCACAACCGTCATTCGCAAAATATATCTTGATATACTCCTTGATTTCCCGTGGAGAAAATCCCATAATGTTTGTTCGACTTCTAAAGCCGGAAAAATCTGGAGAGCTGCTGTGTATTTGTCTGGAACAAGTTAAAAGTGTAGCACCCTCCAAGATCTTTCCTGTAAAAAGTTTCTTCAGCAAAACTGAAAAAGGCATTCTTTCTTCAAAACTGTTGGCAAAGTCGGTCTCTTGACGATCAGAATGTGATTCGCTGACGTTGTCAATAACGATTAGAATCGCTTTGGGATTGTCTTTCACAAAATCGAGAAGTTCCTTTCCAGGAAGATTGAAAGAAATTTGACTGTCGATTAATTTTTCCAGGGAAACAGTACAATTTGTGTCTTCCAGAGTAGTGAAGTCCAGCCAAAGGACAATCTTGGTCAGGGTCAAAATTGCGCATTCCCCTTTCGCCCACCTTCTTACAATTTTCTGTGCAATAGTAGTTTTCCCAGCTCCTGCTTTTCCTGTTATCAAGACATGAGAAATTTCGTCACAGTTTTCCAGTTCCTTTTGAACAGACGTATTTCTCGTAATAGAGCTTCTAGCTTCTGAGAACACTGGTCTAATAAACAGGTCATCTAGTTTCAAGGCCTTGGTCACGGTGTTGTCCAAGTAGGAGTGATCGATATATTCGGTTTTCTCCAAGTAGAACTTCTTGATGTCATCAAAGTACATTTTTAATGCATTGACAGGATCCTGACGAATCTCCCTCAAGTGAAGGCGAAACAGGCTGAACTGTCGGTCCGTTGGCATTACACACGTGCACCAGCATCCATTGTCGAGCTGTTCAGTTCGCTGAGCCTCGTCTCCAGTGAAGACTGTTCTGCTTCTCGACCTTATAAGATGCAACATGTAAGTGAATTCCACAAGGCAAAACAACGTAAGAACCGCAAGCATTAACAGCAGTGTAGTCTGCATGACAGATTTCTCCACACGGAATTTGTCAGAACAAATAACATTTTGTGTCCCGTTTTGAAGAACACAATGCAGACGGGCCGGAAACGAAAGATGAGCATAGAAAATGTACATTAAAAGTGTCACAGTGTTGAAGAGAAGTTTTGTAAACAGATGTAAACAATATGCTAAATA
>CM042751.1:10229825-10232444 GCA_022496165.2 Catalaphyllia jardinei
CAACATGATTTTCTTGAGCAGTCAGACGTAGTTTCTTTTCAAACGAATTGGCGATTGCTAAGCCTGCTAAGTATATTTGAACTGCAAGTGAAATAAATTTGGCAGTACTATTGTCAATGCAGAATTTCCCACTTAGAACTTGGCAAGAACATTGGCTCGTCAATAATCTGGCACTATTACCCGCACAACCGAAGTTTTAATTTTCCCATTCAATTTTACTTCAAAATAACGGTGTTTTTTTTCTGCACCCCATATCTAAAGCCGACTAACTTAGAGGTAAGATATTAAATTCAAACTACCGAGAGTCTTATCTTACAAATCTTTAGATCGGCATATTTTGCGCGGTGCAAGAAACAACTCATTGCGAACAAGTCGGCATGTTTTAATAAGCTACGAGCTGTGCAAAAACGTTTTTGTATTGGCTCGTTTTATAACCACTTTTATTGCAATATGATTTGTTTTACTGCAGTGATCTAAATAGTACCAGCAGTAGCCACGTGCAATCATTGGCTGCCTATTTTCTTGTACTCTTCTTCAGACGATGACCAGCGATCAACGTAATGAAATCAGCGCAAGATGACAAGTTACTTTCCGCGAATGACGTCATAAATTTAATATTCAAAATGGCGCCGCGACTTATTAAAAGGGTGTATACAGACTGTATTTTAGAGAACATGAAAGAGAGTGGCTAATTTTTCATAAATGTAGTAATGCAGTAATGTAGTAAGGAAGTAATGTAGTAATGCAGTAGTGTAGTAATGTAGTGATGTATTAATACAAATTAAAAAAAGATAGGATATAAATTCATTTTTTACTAGACGTTGTCCTTGGCTCACTATCATCGTTGTTTAAAGCTCCCTCTTTTCACGTAAAGACCACACTCGGATAATAAGTAATTATTGTTATTATTTTCTCATTCAAGCAGTTTGTAACTAATAAATCAAGAATATATTTATACATCGGGGTAGAGAAAGCTACACAGTCATGTGAGACTTACCACTTGGGACCATGGTCTGAACCCAAGGTCTCCTAATCTTAATTAGAACCCTGTGTGATAACCATTTAAGGTTTTGCAGTCGACCACTTAACTGCAAAGTTTATTAGGACGTCAGAGAATTGGAATATGAAACAATTTTCCTCTGTGCCTAACTATCAAATATGCTTATTGTGCTTCGAAGTGGAGTTTAAATGGAATTCACCAAAGAAAATCATAACAGGTTTCTGGGAAACTGTTATAAAACCCTGCTGTCTGTTAGTGAAATTCTGATGTATTAACATGCACCTAGAGGCTTCACAAGCCCATAGTTCTTGCCAGTAATCCCACTGATCATATGCTGTTAAGGGCAGGTTGTTTTAATTTAGTTTGTTTAGTGGTGATTGAGAAGTCTAAGCAAGGTTATGTTCTCACTCTCGCAGACCTCTTGGGATGAGCCAGCTCAAACAGTTGTAATGCACCGAGGAACTGAGCCTTCTCTCCTTCAGAGCTTGACACTGCAATTAGCTGATAAGTTAAAATCTTAAATACTGTATAGTCTCTTTGCCTGGTGTTTCATTAAGGGCTGGGCACTGCATAAACTGACCGGTGTTTTTGTGTTTAAGAACCCTGTGCTGAAACCATTCTGTACCATGGGCTCTCATGGTAAAATAGGCAAGCAAAAATATGTCGATCATGGACGCTGGAAATCATCAGCTACTGGCAAACTCACCATCATATAATACCTTTCTCTTGACAACCAAAAATTGTAAATTGAAAACTCAGCGCAAAATTCAGGTGTTGTTTGTTTATCACGTGCTCGAGTCCTGACATCCATGCGTCTACCTGCGTCCACACGTCCCCGCCTCCCCACGTCTCTGCGTCCTCGCGTCCCAAGTACTACGTCCCCATCCCACTATTAGTCACAGCCGAAGCAGGGGATGTCTTCTTCAACAAAAATCTCCACTCCCAGTCCAATTTTTTTGGAGGCCAGAATACAGACAAAGTACTTCGTACTGGAGCGTTTGCTGTGCAGCCTATCTTGGACAAAACACTACAGTCTCAGCTGCCTCTTTCCATAAGTATATATGGGTCCTGATGAACTAGTGCTGGGGTAACCCCATTTTGGACTATCATCACTATGGTGGCCCATGCGTGCCATAGGAAAAAGCCGTCGAATGACCGTAAATTCATGGATCATTTTATTTTAATTCATTTTTTTTTTGTTTTTATTTATATGTATTTTTTAATTTTTATGTTTATTTTTTTATAATTCAATTTCGTTTTGACAAATTTACTTTTTTTATTTTGTAATGTATACAAAAAATAATAATTATTATTATTATTTTTTGTATACATTACAAAATAAAAAAAGTAAATTTGTCAAAACGAAATTGAATTATAAAAAAATATATGAGTGTGGCCTATGAGTGCCATAGCCGAAAAAAAAATTGTCGGCGGCCTATGTGTGCCATAGACCAGGTTGCATTGCGATGCCCATGCAGATGTGAGATCCAATATGGCGGTAGCACGGATCAGAAACATCGAATGGAAAGATGACATAGATTTAAGGAACGACCTAGCTAAGTTTGTCAGAGTGAATTTAAGGAGATTAGAAATATTAGACTTCATGAGAAAGGATACCC
>CM042751.1:10242444-10257444 GCA_022496165.2 Catalaphyllia jardinei
CATGAGCATTGGTGCAATGGAAAGGATATTATTGCATTAAGTTTTGAGAAGAACTAATTCTCGGAGGTGGAAGCGGAATAATGAATAATGAATTACGGCTTAAGAAATAAAATGAATAAGGAATATTTAAGGTTTAGGCATTCAGAATAAAGAATTATACGGTTTCCGTAAAAGAATAATGAATAATAAACCGTGTCCGACTTAAGAATAAATTATGTACAAAGTACGCTCAAAGTTTTAAATGTCGTCACTGTCAGGTTTATCTTTGACCTTTGATAGGTGGCCCCACCTTGTAAACGGGCTCTGTGATTTTCGAAAGGTTTCATTGTGTTGATGATAAAAATGGATGACAGGCCAAACACGACTCCTATTGGTCAAGATAGGAGAACTTTGACCTTCAAAGCTTTGCTTTAACGAATACGTTTTTCAAAGATCTGCTTTTTCTGTATGAATGCAGGGGAGGGTCTTTATATATCTCCCTTACCAGAGGCTGATTTTGTATTAAATGCCATTTCCCGATAAGAGTGTTTTTAAGATTAAGCACAGATGGGCGATATTCTGTAACAGACGGCAAAATTCGTATGAGCGTTTTTTGTTTATTTTGTAGAGTCGACATTCTTTCGCTAAACTTAATTTCTGAGAGAGTGCGCCTACAGTTTATGTTTCATGGCCAGAAGAAAGAGCCACACCCCGTCCACGTAAAATCCAGCTTGGAACTGCCAATTAAACCCTCGGTTGCGCTAGAAACATATTTAGAAGAGAGCAAAACACAACTGGCGGGGGTCAAAATATTTAAGCCAAAAACCGACTTCCCTCACAGGGAACGTCAAGCCATTAAATTGATTGAACAAAACACAAATATCAATGTTAAAAAGGTAAATAAATGAACCTCAACTGTCATTATGACTAAAGAAGAAAAACGACGAGAGGGACATGTACTACTAGACCAGAGAGAAAACTACGAGTCCCTAACGCCACCGATGGTAACAGAAACATCTCGAAGAGTCAAGGAACTCATTAAAGCCCTCTAAAGAGAAATTCCTATCCCTAACGCCAAATCCGCCACGAATTCCAGTTTTCTATACCTGTACAAAGATTCACAAACCAAACCCGGTCAGAAGGCCAATCATATCTGGCTGTGATAGCCCAACAGAACGAATCATACCTAAAAGATACAACAGTAGAGATTATAGAGAAAACGAAGGTCGCAAAAGGACACATGGCTAGTGTCAATGGACGTTACAAGCCTATAAACTAACATCCCAAAGGAGGATAGAACCACCACTGTATCTAAAACATACGAAACATTCCACCTAAACAAACCTCCCATAGCTACCTTCTACCTCAGAGATACGCTTAGGCTTTTCTTAAAAGAGAACTCTCTCCGTTTTAACGGCAGAAATTATCTTCAAACATACAGTACCACAATGGATACACAAATGGCAGTCTTCTTTGCCTACATTTTCATCGCCGCGGTAGAAACGGAAATCATTAACCACAGCCACTAAAGCCGCTCACTTGGAAAAGATATATCGATGATGTCTGTTCTCTATGGAACATAAACAAAGACGCTTATAGAGCTAGCAAATAACTATCCTCCGAAATTCACGGCTGAAATTTCAGATACAGAAACAACTTTGCAGGATATATGCGTATGTAAGGGAATGTAAGGCGATAGATTTAAAAAGGAATCCATTCTGGATGTGCGCGCGCACTTCAAACCGACAGAAACTTTCCAATACAAACACTTCACCTCCTGTCACCCTCCAGGCGTTAGGAAAGGCTTTATCAAAGGAAAGGCCCTAAGACGTCTGAGAACCAACTCTTCAAAAGCTTCATTTGAAGAAAACATGACACAATTCAAACGCAGATGACGCGACAGAGGTTATTCAGAAACTTATTAGAAAGCACCCTCTCAGAAATTTAATTTAGCGAAAGAATGTACGTCGGCTCTACAAAACAAACAAAACACGCGCCAAAGAATTTTGACGGTTGTTACAAAATATCGCCCATCTGTGCCTAATCTTAAAAACATTCTTTTTTTTTATTTTGATGCATTTGTTTTATTCAAATCACAACCAATTTACAAAGATATACAATACTCCTACATTACTTACACTACTCGCACTACTTACAACACAGTTATATTACGTTTTTTCATTCACTTTTACACACTTTGCACACACAGGACGAGAAAAAAAAAGGAAGAAAAGGAAAGGAAAGAACTGCTTACTACATTTGTACTTTAGGTACATGTACATTTTACAATAAAATAAAAGTTACAAAAATCTCGTACTTGTTGTCCTACTTACTTTTAAACCGTTAAAATAAACTTTTTCTTGCTTGTAGATCTATTCTATTTTGATTTTATTATTTTATCTACATTTTTCTTAACATTTTGGTTGTAACAAATGTCAACTTTAGCATATGTTTATTTGTGTAAGATTTTCTGTTTCATTTTGTTTGGAGATGGTACGGTGAGACATTTACGTCTCGGCTAATATAGCGTATTGCTGTTTTCTTCACATCACCATGCGTATGGAGACAAAAAAGTAAACAAATATGTTCGAAACAAAACGAAAAGCTAGTTTTCTTGTTCAGCAAGGAAAGCTCCCCATTTTTTATTGAATTTTACTAAGAACCCGTTTTTAAGTGAAAAGCGCCTTTCTACTTCCAAGCAGGTCAAAAAATTCCGAATGAAAAGTTTTAGCGAGGGGAGGTAGTGCATTGATTTAGCCCAGAAAATGTGATATCTGGCAATTAGGAGGGCGTGGTGAAGGAGGAGGGCTGTAGTGTCATCCACAAAACCCAAACACAACTGAGCGGAGAAACCTTTTGTCAAGAGACAGGAAAAATTACCTAACCATTTTATAACTTCGTTCCAGAATAGTTTGGTTTTTGGATATTCCCAAAAGAGATGTAAAAGGGATTCCGCTGTGTTTTCACAAAAGGAGCACTGCTAACTTGATGAGAGCCCAACTTTAAAGAGGTATCTGTTTGTGGAAATTCGTGGATGAACTATTTTAAACTGGAAAACTCTTAATTTGGATTCACGAGTACATAGAAACGGCAAACTGTATGTTTTACTCCAATCAATCTCCTCGACAGCGTATGCCTGAAAATCGGAAATCCATTTATCTTTATTTCTTTGCGGCAGGGATGCCTGTCGTTCGATAAGTATATTGTAGGCTAACTTGCAAAAGTTTTTTGACCCCACAAGTTGTTCAGTGTTTGACGTTTGGTTGAAGACAAAATTCTTTTTCGCGTTCACCACTGCTGTCACAACGCTGTGGTATTGAAGAAAATTGGCTTTTACGGTGTATTTCTCTTTGAAAGCTTCGAATGTTAAAAACCTTGAAGATGTCTCATCCAGAAGATTACTTACTTTAGTTATATCTGCACGAACCAGTTTTTGTAAAAAAAAAAAGGCTTACCGTTAATGCGTATGAAAGAGTTGTACCATATTGGGATACTAGAAAAAGATATTGTGTTACAGCTGAAATTTAGACGGCACCAGGCTTCAACAAGTTCCTTAGTATACGGATCCTCAATTTCTAGAGTGGCAACATCCTCGGGTTTTAAGTTACCTGAGAAAAGTGCCGTTGCATCGTGATTTCCTAGAAAAAAATCCGTAAACAATTTCCATTTCCCTTTATTATTAGAGTCTAGATATCTTTGAGTCCACTTGGCCTTTAAGGCATTATTGAAACTTTTTAAAAACATTCTTATCAGGAAGCTAAGTGGCATTTAATACCGAAAATCGGCCTCTGCTAAGGGAGATCTATAAGGACCCTCCCCAGCTTTCGTACAGAAAAGGGAGATCTTTGAAAAACGTATTCATTAAAGCAAAGCTTTGAAGGTCAAAGTTTTCCTATCTTGACCAATAGGAGTCGTAAATGATATAAAGTCGAGATTGTTTTCCCTGGCCAAACACTACGCTAACCCTAGCGTGTCCTGACCTTAACTCTGACCTATTCCAAAGCGCTAGCGCTAACACTAAGCGCTAGCGCTAACCCTAGGCAATAGAGCTATACCTGAGCGCTAGCTCTAACCCTAAGAAATAACCCTAACACAACGTTAACTCTAACCTCCACCCGTAACCCTGACCCCAAACGCTAACCCTAACCTTCAACACTAACCCTAGTTTAGAGCGGTAATTTGAGTGAAATTAACGTCTTTGCGGTCGCACGTTAACGTGAAATCAAAATTTTAACGTTTTTTTTTACCTTAAATCAACACTTGCAAAAGATCAGTATTTTGTTGGATTTTGAGTGAAATTACCGTCTTTGCGGTCACGTGCTGACGTGACCACAAAATACAGGTTTTTTGCATACGTAATATTTCGGAAACGAAGTAAACTTCAGCAAGAAAACATACAGAACATTCTTTCACGCACTTAAACAAAACTACATGCGAAATTTGGAGCATTTCTGACAAAGTTCACTTTTGAGTACAAAACCTAACGCCCTTTTTCCAGCAAACCCTTCAGTTATAACCAGTTTCTACCTTGCCAAGGCCTGAACTGAAGCAGATATGGCATCGTCCATTTTGAAAGGCTTGGTTACCAATTATGGCATCGACCGTTAAAAATGGCTTCAGGCTCAGTTGATTTGCAATGAATTAAATCATTAAAATTGTAAATTATGCACAAATAAAATGGAGTACACTGTAGTGATGTAATTACATGTAAGTTTATGTCATTTGTGTCACTTGGTTTGAGAAAAGGGTACAGAGCTTGTGGAAGCTCTCACAAGTGGATACCCTCAAGACCCCAAAAAGGCGTGCTTAACTGGAACTGTCTGCTTTCAAGAATCTTTCTCATAAGGGGCCACTAGGGGTGTAAGAGATGGATAAGGGATGCCCAGCTAACTAAACACCTTGTAAATACAAGAAATACTGCCATACTAAATGATCCTTTTGTTCCATGACCTTGTGCAAAGTACCGATTATGGCAATAAAGAAATACAGTACACTGCAGTACTAGGACTGGCCATTAGCAACGACTAACAGCAAATCATAATTGCAGCCAACATTAACAGTCTCACTGCAACAAAATGCAGTGATAAAATTTACAACCAATGATTACTCTTAATCATACACCCTCAAAGTGAACAGGGCAGCTTCTGGGAATGCCCAATTGTGGGAATGAGTAAAAAAACAGTTTGTTTGGGGTTCAAACAAAGTTTTAAAAAGGCAGTTGTAAATAGAACTGTCCGCTTTAAATCTACTCCTTAGTATCTGGCTAGAAATGATCTTTTCCATTTTTCCTCCGGTCGCGCTTGCCGTTTCATATCAAGTGTCGGGCCACCCAGTCCTACCAGTTAAGTACAGCATCGATTGAAGTTTTTAGCTTTCAAAATGTGCCCAAATTATATCGGTAGGCCCTGGAATTCGTGCACAGAAAGGCCAGAGAGACAACTTCACTCGTGAACCGTCATGTTTACAACAAAGCATTTTAGGCGTCCCAGTCTGCACGAAACCATCTCACACCTCTGTCTCCAGAAGACCGGACACGCACGGTTCCTACATCTACGTTTATGCCTGTACAATCAGCTGAAATGTCAATTCCTTGCAAAAACCAGAATCTTTTTTTGGTATGGTAAATATCGGAGCGCCAGAACATTTCCGCATACGCTGAAGGAATGTTTGAGCAAGAGAGAAGAAAGCAGTACCTCCAGACGTGGCGCTGGAGCGTCGTACCAAACGAGTCATCCCGGGATTTCGGCCCGAGCGATCGCTTTTGGACGCAGTTGAACCTTCGCTGCTTTCTGCTACCGACCTTGTCTCTCGGTGCGGCATTGAGGGAGAGATATGTCGGCCCCTAAACCATGTGTGACAAATCCCACGCCTACTCACAGCTCCAGACCGCCCTTGCCATTACAATTTAATCTAAGATTTCGCTCGCTTATATATTCAAGGGAAAAGTCATTTTACCTCACATATGGTAAGCGCTGTGGTCGCGGAATACAAGTGTACGCACGCGCCCTGCTAAAGGAAACATACACAAATGCATTAAACGTTCCTTCTTTCCGGAATTCAGAGTAACTACAAGAGCTGCTATCTTGGAGACATTACGTTTACAGCTAAAATACATAGTACGTAGGGATACATAACTAAAGTCATAGAAAACATTTAAAGAAAAATTCATTAATTCAAAAGAAAAGCGGCTATACAAAACGTTGCCCTGGATTCTCATTTTAAAACCTGTTAACTCACTAGCGCATTGCACAACTTAGCTGATAAGTGAGGGTAAACACTAAGGCCATAACTGCTTGTTCTAGGTTTATTGGGTAGAAGCACGTAACTTCCACAAAGATCATGTAAAGAAAACGGGCAGGAAAACTCAGTTGTTTTTCATATGCAGTAGCAGGAAAATCATTCAAAAACAGACTTTTACACAGTAATATGAAGAAATTTTTTATGCCCTGCTTATTGCATAGAGATACATAGTTTGACTTTAGTAATCTACAAATATAAATCTCAGTATTCTCTTATTTACATTATGCCGTTTTTGTTTTTGAGAACAGCAACTGATGAAAGGCCACGCAGTTTTTTTTTTAACAAGAATAACAGCGCGAAAAGCACTACTTTGTCGCGATCTTTTCATGACAAAAAAATATGTATGTATTTGTTGAGAAATCCAAAAGCTACATTAATTAACAGCACACACAAGGGCTACTCCTTAGTATCTGGCTAGAAATGTTCTTTTCCATTTTTCCTCCGGTCGCGCTTGCCGTTTCATCGATTTTTGTTATAAGTGTCGGGCCACCCAGTCCTACCAGCAAAGTACAGCATCGATTGAAGTTTTTAGCTTTCAAAACGTGCCCAAATTATATCGGTAGGTCCTAGAATTCGTGCACAGAAAGGCCAGAGAGACAACTTCACTCGTGAACCGCCATGTTTAAAACAAAGCATTTTAGGCGTCCCAGTCTGCACGAAACCATCTCTCACCTCTGTCTCCAGAAGACCGGACACGCACGGTTCCTACATCTACGTTTATGCCTGTACAATCAGCTGAAATGTCGATTCCTTGCAAAAACCAGAATCCTTTTTTGGTATGGTAAATATCGGAGAGCCAGAACATTTGCGCATACGCTGACGGAATGTTTGAGCAAGAGAGAAAAAAGCAATACCTCCAGACGTGGCGCTGGAGCGTCGTACCAACCAAGTCATCCCGGGATTCGGGCCCCAGCGATCGCTTTTGGACGCAGTTGGCGTAAGATAAGAGATGGCAAGAGGAGAAAAAGGCAGCGTCCATTCTATTCGTTCCTTCATTTACTCTCCCTACTCAGCAAGACTGTGTGCTCCCTGTGGTCATAGAAAGCGCTACCGTAACTTGCTATTGTCTTTCCATATTTCCAGCTAAACTTTTAATATGTTCTCAAACATTAACCAGTCTTAAACGCATTTAAAGCTGGAGTTGTTTGAGTTCGATGTAAGTTTTTAAACGAAAGAGCTTAATTGAAGTTCAATTTGTCACGTATAGCTACAAAACACGCATCGGCGAGCGCTCTTTTTCATCGATAACCAGCGATTTATTGGATTTTCACCCTACCAAAACTGAGCAGTATTAAAAGACGAACGTTTTTGTGCCTTGATGAAACATCACGTGTTGCTTGCAATTCAGACGGAACTCAAACTTGCAAAGTGTTATTACTTTTCGGTCGCGATAGACTCCCGGGCAAAATCCTGGCAAACGTGTGGCAAGAGTAGGGAAACTTTGAAGTTTTGAAACGCTGCTATATCAAAATATATCAATCTGATTTTGTACTATGTTAGGTAAAAGCTATCGATCTTCAACATATATAAAATTTGGACTGGAGTAATGTGGAGTACTCTTAAAATAAGCAGCGGAGCACAACTTGGTCATGATAAGCGGGACATTCCTGCATTCCACACTGTCTTATTTCACCCAAATTTGAGCAGCTTACGACGAATATACTTAAGTGATGTTCCATCAGACAAAATAGTATTGAGTTCTGGGCCTTTAAAAAGACGTTACTGGTGGCTTTAAAATAAAGAAAGAAAATGTCATTTCCGGATTTTTGGCAGCCATTAATTGCACCGGAAGCGGAAGCGCTCGTTCCAGTCCTTCTTCGCATCACACATTGGCCCAAGAGCGAACTGCAGTTTAACTGCAAATTTTATATATGTTGAAAATCGATAACATAGTACAAAATCAGAGTGATTTTTAACAATTATTCGCCTCAGGCTCAGTGAATATTGTGGATTATTCCACAATATTCACTGAGCCTGAGGCGAATAATTGTTTTAGTATAATTTCAGAGCTGAACAACAGAGAATAACGGTTAAAACATAAATTAAAGACACAATTGTTCGTTTGCATACAGGTATGCAGCCGTAGAGTTTTAATAATAAGCTTACATGTACTTACATCGATTGTGAATCAGTTTACTCGTCTAGTTTAGCAGTAAAACAGACAAGGAAAACATTACGAAAAACAATAATCCGGTACCTTTGTTTTATCTCTGTTGACTTCATTCATAGTTGTCATCATGGTCTCAAAAAGAATAACTTTATCTTGGAAAAAACAGATTTCGGTCAATCGATCTGACCTGCTGGCGATCAACTAACCACTGCGTTTACGATTTCACTTCACAAACCTCCATAGGATATAACAGCGTATTCTCCTCGGCTTCGCGCCAAGTCAAAAACGAGTCAGGAGCCTCGACCCCATGTAAAATTCCCTCACTCTAAAAAATGGCTTCGCGCTGAGTGACGGTGTTTCTCACTCGTTCGTAAATTCGCTAAAAATTTCAAGTTATTTCAAACCTTATTAAAGCTGCATGGCTGACCTGTCAAGAAATTCCCCTCCTGAGGATGGAGAAATTCTTCTCGACACCCCAAAGGAGAGTGTCGTTGATGGAGAGGACGAACAAACTCGTAGCTCTACGAAAAATCGGAGGCATCAGAGATCGACCTCCAGTTCGTCAAAGCCCCGTTCAGAAGATGACGAGAGTTCGGGTAGCGATAGCGACTCGAGTGGATCCTCTAGCTCTTCAAGTGAAGCTAGTGCTAACCCAAAGCGACAGAGTCGGAAAAAAAACCGTACCTCCTTCGTTTAAACACAAAGATTATGACGAATACACGAGATTGGACACGGGCTCAAAAGCCCGCCAAAAACTTGTCTTGACTCAAGGCATGTAGGAGTACTTGAGTGACAAATTTACGCATTATATATGTGAAGGACGAGACCATCCAGGATTTAGTCCTTGACTCTAATCCACTCCCAGAGGTAAATTGCTTAAATACCCCCAAAGTAGACGATTACTTGGGCGAGATATTTGAATCTTTGAATAAATCGTATGGCAAGGAAAGTGACGGTGCGCTTTCCAAAACACAAGCTCGGATCCCTAACGTCATAGGACCCCTTGGTAGACTCTGGCTTAACCTTGAAGAGGTCCGTACGGGTAAATCTACCAAAGAGCTGGATCTCTTTGAGTGTCTGTGTTTGGTTGAACAGCCTGTTACCCTTTTAGGGCAGGCTAATGTCAGCTTGACCTATGCTCGTAGACTCGGTATACTGGGGCGGCTCACTGGCGATGTAAAAAAAGCCAAAAAGTTGCTTAGCAAGCATGAGTCTTGTCTGACTCAATCCCAAAAGAGTTTGTTTGGGAAAAACGTCTACAATTCCCTGCGCACTGCAACCAAGATTCGCAAATCTACTAAGGAAATATCAACTCATCTGTCAGGGTCTTCGAAGCCTCGTCCTGCCCCTTTAAGGGCTCAGTTTCCACCAGGAAGGAGGTTTTCCGAAAGGATACCAGAACTGCCCATCAGCCCTTTCGAGGAGGTCCCTCATCCCCCGGTAGGGGTGGGGGCAGATCTGTGTCATTCAGGGCCAGAGGCTCCAACAACAAAGGATACTTTCAAGGCAAGTTTGTCAGATTTAGAATCCAAACGATATCACCTGAATCAAGCACCCAATCCCCAGATGCTAACCAAATCTCTGCAGGTACAGAGTCAGGTGGTTCCAGTCAATGTCCACCCTGCATTAATGGCAATGGGCATGGACACCACAATTCTGTCCAGACCTCTTCAGTTAGCAGGGAGGCTCCAACACTTCTAAGCAATTGGCAACTACTGACTCGGGATCAGTTTACTTTGGAAATGGTTGTGGGAAATCAGATCCCTTTTACCATTTTTCCACATCAGAGTCGTGTTCCTCCTCCGACATTTCACAACCAGTCAGAAAAGGTTGCCATAGATCAGGAGATTTCGGAGATGTTCCAGAAAGGGGTGATTCAGGTGGGGAATTTCTAAGTTCAGTTTTCCTAGTCTTCAAGGAGAAAGATGGGAGAAACAGACCTGTAATCAACTTGAAAGAGTTGAATTCTTATGTAACATACCAGCGCTTCAAAATGGAGGGTTTGTATTTACTGAAACATTTGATTCAGATTGGGGACTGGATGATAAAAATCGATTTGAAAGATACTTACTTTACTGTGCCAGTAAGCAAACAACATCAACCCCTTTTGCGTTTCATGCACGGGGGCCTGAGATTCCAATTTTCTTGTCTCCCCTTTGCCGACTGAGGCTGCTAGAAAATTATTTCTGTATCATTTTTTTAAAAGAAACGGCTTTATCTTTCGTTTTCTGGCTTCTCAAACCTGTTCAATTCCTCGGCAAGACTTTTTTGTACCTTATCTTTTACCCAGTCAGGTAAAACATCTCCCTAATTCTCAAAACTTTCCGCCATTTTAAAACGGCAGAGGGAAAAACTTTGTAATGATGACGTCAATCGTGCATCTGTCCTCTAATAGATCATGGGCGAGAACCAATCAAAATGCGAGAATAACTTGGGTTATTATATAAAGCGTCATATAAGGAACTGCTCGTCCAATCAGATCGCTGGAAACTCTCTGTTCAGCTCTGAAATTATACTAAATTTTGATATAGCAGCGTTTCAGAACTTCAAAGTTTCCCCACCCTTGCCACACGTTTGCCTCGATTTTGCTTAGGAGGCTATCGCGGCCGAAAAGTAATAACACTTTGCGAGTTTGAGTTCCGTCTGAATTGCAAGCAACACGTGATGTTTCATCAAGGCACAAAAACGTTCGTCTGTTAAAATTGCTCAGTTTTGTTAGGGTGAAAATCCAATAAATCGCTGGTTATCGATGAAAAAGAGCGCTCGCCGATGCGTGTTTTGTTGCTAAACGTGACAAATTGAACTTCAATTAAGCTCTTTCGTTTAAAAACATACATCGAACCCAAACGACTCTACTTGATTAATGTTTGAGAACATATTAAAAGGTTAGCTGGAAATATGGGAAGACAACGGAGATCATTTACAAAGTTACGGTAGTGCTTTCTTTGACCAATAGTTTTGACCAACCCCAATAACGATTAATATTTTTTATTTCAGTGTTGTTTGAGGTCTCTAAACTTCTTGTGTAATTTTTTTTTCCAGTATAAAAATTCACATTGTTGAAGAAACACATCTGATTTTAGTAGCCTTATAGCGTTGGTGAAAACTGTTGCAGCATCGCAGCACAAAAGAAGGCAAAAAAATACTATGTCAAGTTTATGACTCGGACATGAAAGTGCACGCGCTCCACTAAGCAAATTAGCTACTTCTACGCGTCAGATTTTCCTTTCAAAATTAAACTTCTGCAAACTCGACAAATAGGTAAAAAGAATAAGAAACTTTCGAAAGCAGAAATTGGTTATAATCAAGCATTCTTCTGAGAAACTCACAAATAATTTCCATACCAGAGAGAAGAGCTCTCTTCCATAAACTTTATTTATAAGTCAAAAGCTTAAGCGTGCAACTAGCGCGAGATGTTTACTCGTTCACAGTGCGAAATTATAAGTCTTGTTTTCATCCCGGAAAAACTTACCTGGAATGCAGTAAAAAAAGTTGCTGATTCACATAGAAGGGAGTTTCGTGTAATTTCTTTAGAAATCTAAGTTCGAGTGTAAGTAAGTGGAATCTCCTTGTTTTAGTAGACCCCAGTCTACTGCATCACACCTTTTTGCTCGGACCCGCTCGTTTCACCGCCCTACGTATAAGCGCCCTGATACACATGCTAAGTTTCCGCCCTTTCGGTTCGCCGCCATGATTTTAATAACTCTATGTTCAAACATAATAACAAGGAAGGTAGAAAACGATAGAGAATATTTGGAAACTGAGACAAAAAGGAGAATGTGTTAAACTGTCGAAGCTTCTTTTACCATTCCTTTTTAGCGTAATCAAGAAGAAGAAATCGTCCTACCAAATGTAGTTTTTAGTTAATGGTTGGTTGGTTAATTTATGTTTAAAAATATAGATTCAGTAGATTCTTAAAGGGTAATGTTCCCGGTTGCCACAGCTTGTATAAATCCCAATCGCCACGGGTATTGATACAGAAACTAGTGCCTTGAGGCCTTAATGTTTTGGGATTTTATCCATTGTTCACCATTGATAAAACCCCTTGTTACCAAAAATGTTTTAGCTCATGTTCCCTCGATCCCTAAAAAATGTAAAAACGTTGCGCTGTGCCCTTGATCCCCAAAAATGTTTATCATTGTTCCCCATATTTGTTTCCTTGTTTTACTTTTCTTTAGGCGGATTCATGCTGACGTCATTGTTTACATTTTTGCTCCTTTGCATACGACTTTGCGTACAGAAAGAAACTTGTTAGAAACAAATTGACTCCAGGTAGCTAAAGAGCTAGTGAAACTTAACATATGGTGAAATTTTTAGCTCTTTGTGTGTAATATTCAAGGAGATATTGTCTTTCAAAAACTGCAAAATCTCTCGGTGGCAAAAGCGCTAATAAGCTCATACATTCTTTGTAAATTTTTGGGTTTTTAAACCCGTCTTGCACAAAGAGTATTCAATATATCAGGCTCATATTTATTGGCAGAGTTAATCGTGCTATGCTCTTTCAATATTCAGAACTGATTTATTTGTAGCTGGATTGCTTATGCTAATGAGGCAAATATTGTAAACAAGGATTCCCCCATTCATAGTGGAAAAATCGCTTTCGAACAACCTCTTTCTTCTCCTCAGAATGGGCTCATGCTGTACTTCAAGGACTGCCGTTTCTGCCATCTCAACTGACTCAGCTGATAACAGCTGATAACAGGCAAAATAATTTTAGAGATAAGGGATAACTGACTAAATAATTATAGGGATAAGGGATAACAAAGATAGTTTTAGTATAACAAAAAAAAACTTTGATTTCTCAATTGTCACACGTTCGGTCACTTTTGCCTAGGATTTGCATTACCGGCGACTGGTAACGAACAGTAATATAATGGGTCATTTAGAGCTTCCCCTCTCGAAAGTATTGGTTGTCACACACAGATTTTCGGGATCGTACTAGCACAGAACAAGCTCTAAGTTGCTTCATCTTGCATGGAGAATGGAGAAATATTTTGTTACAAGCAAACTGTCTGCAATGCCAGTGGGGTCACAGGTGATACATGTACCGGGAATCAACTGCCTAAGAGAGTACTGACAAACAGCACTGATGGTTGCGGGCAAGTCCATGGAGTCACTTTTCTTGAAAGTCAAGCGTGCCTTGTTTTCACTGAATTTCATCAAAGGCTGTGAAAACATTTTCCTCGACAGAAAATGCTGTTCAATGCCTGGCAGGAACAGGGATTCAAGGGCAAACAGATGGCAGTAAAGCTGAGTTGTATCAACCGACTTCAGTGTGTGCAGAACTTAACACTGTATTCTTTTGTGGTACAGATGTTGATAAATTGAGAATGATCACTAAGCTAAGTGGCCTGTTGGTGTTCTTAGAGAACCTTCAAAAGAAGTTCCTGAACACCTTCGGTGTACAGAAGGAAGCTATCGCCAGAGTCAAAGAAGTAAGCAAGCTCAATGAGAACTGTGAAGTAGAAGTAAGATAAGTGGCTGGTGAACAAACAAGTGACAGGATTCTTCAAGCTCCGGATGGTGTTTGCCCTGCGCAAACAGTACGAGATATCAAGTTGACATTACAGACAACTAGAATGAATTTCTTCAGAGAAAATAAACGTGAAACTTATGACTGGTCCTTACAATGTGACTCTTGCAACGAGGAGGAGGAGGAGGAGGAGGAGGAGGAAGTAAAGTCTTCTGTTCGAGTTGAATGTGCTACAAAGTATTAGACCCGATGAACCAAACTATTTATAAGTGTTTACCAGGATTGTTTGGCACTCTCCCAGGACTCTGAGGAAGGCAGGTAATCAGTTACAAAGAGGGGGAATATTTTAAGTTAACGTCTTATAAAACTGTAGAGTTTTCGTATAATTATGCAGTATTAGGTTATCTATTAAGAAACGGGTCGCTTTACACTTTAAAAGTGCCACCAATTGTCTAATTCCAAACATAAGTAGTTTTAGGGATAACAGTCTCGGTAATTTTAGGGATAAGGGATAACTTCCCCTGGAATTTTGAGATGAGGGATGACTAAACCCCCCAAGGCCTCGTTGGTGTGGTGAAGCACATCAAGGAAAAAAATAAGATCATCTCCTTCAAGCTCTAAGGTATCTTTACGGTAGTTAGAGAAGGTTAGAGCACAAACGAGGTTGTTCACATCGTCATATCTCTCTGCATCTTCCGTGAACAGCACTGGTTTAAAGGGATCTTGAAAGTAAGCAAATGGTGTAAAACATGGCCTCTTCAACCGTTCCTTGATTGCCCTGCTGAATCTGTAATTGAATTCAAGCTGTAGGGGCATGTCAGTGGCACCACTTCTCATTTCTGAAAATATGCTTTCGACAACAAGCGTTAGAAGACTTTAGATACTAAATTTGGTGGTAAGGCTTGGATTAAAACGGTCCAGCAGGTCCTTGATGTTTACGATCCTTCTTTCATCTTCCATGACAACAGATGAATCAGTTCCCTGAGGGTCTTGTGTCACTGCTGTGGTACCAATAAGGCTCACAGTCTTTGTCAATGGAGTAAACTTGCTCTAGTCTCGATTGCCTGGGTGATATCTACTGTTACCGAGGTGCTAGTCTTTGTGTGAAGTCCAATCGTCTCTCCAAACAGATCAGATG
>CM042751.1:10262444-10264525 GCA_022496165.2 Catalaphyllia jardinei
ATACTGAGAAAATACATCAAATCGCATTGACTGTGCTATCCACTGTATTTTCTATGGCATTGAAAGGTTCGTGTGACTTGTAGGAGATTCCATGGAATACAACTAGAAAGCGTTATACAGCCGTTATCTGTTATGCTAATTTTGGTAATTAGTTAACTTAGCGATCCTCATTTTCTCGCAGCTCAGTGTTTCTTTTCTTTTTCTGTCCATTGTAGTTTTAAAGAAATAAAACATGATTGATTGATTGATAGTTTACAAGACAATCTCTATCAAAGATCGAAAAATTTTAAGCGAGAAAGGACAATGCCGGCAATGCCGGCAATGCTAGCACCAGGCTACCGCGTGTCTTCGACTGTTGGCATTACAAAGTCCGGCTCTTAGACTTGTGAAATTGCCAAATATGTAAAACGGAACTGAAGACAGTGGACCTTAATGGAGCGAATTTAAGGGAAATCTCTAAAAGATCGGTTAAACAAGTTACATAGCCCCTTGTGCTCGGTGGCCGTCAAAAATGGCAAACGGTCCCACATAATGCAACTGTGAATATAAGAAAGATCATACATTTGTTCTGCGGGCATAGGTGGAACGACATGAATGATCATCGCAGTTACTAGGTACACGCCTTTCAGCCGCTGCGAAATTAATTGTAGATCCTACGCTGGCAGTGTTTATCGTATGCGGTCCCTTGCAGTTAGTTACTCATTTGTGAAATTAAAGCCTGAAAAAATTCAGTTTCGAGCAACATTCGTGCCCTTGATATCGAATCCTGTTCAAGCCTGATTTTTTGCAAGCTTTGTTTTCAAAGCTGCTTTGATCATGATTAACTTGTGCACACAAATGCGAAGATCATCCACGTCTTTGCAGGTTTCACACAATTTTGAGGTAATTCAAAGTTTGTACGCGTGGGGTGATGGATCTGACGTAAAAGAAATTCCATGACCATTTTATTTCTATGAGTTGTACAAGTTTATCAAATAATTTTCAATTAGATTAGAAGACTAACATTCACTTCGATCAGCCGCAAATAGCACAGGCCGCCCAGACGTTGTTTGTGATTTACATACGTGACAGTATTGCGTTACGTTTTGACCCATTTAAGAGAATGTATGAAAATGGTTCGAAAATCACTCTAAATTCAACTTGTAGTGAAGGATTTAAATAAAAGAAGTTTACCTTAGTCTGGGCTCGTGTTATTTCAAAGTCTTTGTGGCAGCTGGGCCGTTCTAAAGTCGTTCTAAAGCCATTTTGCTTTCCAAGCAAACCTGTAAAAGTTTAAATCGTCAAAATGGCTTTAGAACGACTTTAGAACGACTCAGCTGCCACAAAGACTTCGAAATAACACAGGCCCAGACTAAGGTAAGCTTCTTTTATTAAATCCTTCACTACAAGTTGAACTTAGAGCGATTTTCGAACCATTTTCATACATTCTCTTAAATGGCTCAAAACGTAACGCAATACTGTCACGTATGTAAGTCACAAACAACGTCTGGGCTGCCTGTGCAAATAGCAACAAAAATGCTAATCTAAGGCATGGTGAAGTGGACAATAAAAATCATATGTTATTACTTATTGGATGAGATTTTTGTGATATCCAGAATAATCAAGGTCGAGGTAGGGCTTATCGAGACCTTGATTATTGTTGTTGTAAATTAATGTAATAAGAGGATTAAGATTTTAGATTTTAGGATTTTAGAATTGTACCTGATGAATTTTTACCGTGTTTAAATAAATAAATAAATGATTATTCTGGATAAAACATAAACCGAATCCAATAATTGTTTTATTGTACATTGAACGAAAAAACTGGAAGTCGTGTTTTTGCTTCTTCGAAAAGCAACACAAAGCGCGCGAACTTGACATGATAACCCGTAACCTTGAGTGTCCTTGACATGATAACTGTATAATCTGCAGCTCCTGTCTGCAGTTGTGACGTCACCGTACGCTTTCGGCCAATCAGAAAAGAGTTAGAGAGTTCAATGTATAATAAATCACATTAGTATAAATTTACCGTAGTCTATAGTAAATCCGTGAATCTGATTGGCTATATTACCGTTTTCTATCTGCTGTTAGTATAAATTTAC
>CM042751.1:10264535-10281153 GCA_022496165.2 Catalaphyllia jardinei
ATAAATTTACCGTAGTCTATTGTGAATCCGTGAATTTGATTGGCTATGTTACCGTTTTCGATCTGCTGATAGAAAACAGTTACGCATCAGTGCACATCGCGCATCACGTTTGAACCTGATGTAACATAATAAAACAGTTCTTTTCTACGCGTTACCTGACATTTCTTTCTTTTTATGCAATGAGACTACGGTAAATTTATACTAAAATTAGGCTACTCGCCCTCGTTTTCTACGAGCGATAGTCAACTCGGCTGCGCTACTCGTAGAAAACTCGGGCTCGTAGTCTAATTGTTAATTATCATTCGCTGCAGTTTTGTCTTCCTTTCCATCGGCCGACAGCCCACCACGTGACCTGCAATTACATTCCTGCAAATAATGGTCTGCTCATGCGTAGTACCCTCTAAACGTGTTTTGCTGTAAATAATATTCTGCTCATGCGTAATTGGAACCACGCTCTCGATCGCTTATCTGAGCGCGCCGGGAAGTGATTAAAATCAACCTCGAGGCCCTGGCAACGAGGTTGGATTAAAATATGAGAACAAACTTGGTGATTAAATAATAAAACAATTACTGAACTCGGTTATCGCAAAATATCGTGCGGATTTGTCAGTCTATCGCCGATCAGTAGTATTTGCATCAGCCTTCGGCTTCGGCAAATAATTGATCAGCTCGCCACTGATTAATTAATTACGATATTTTGCTCAACCTCGTCCAATAATTGTTAATTATATACAGGAGGTAAGTGCTGTTTTCTTGACCAGTCAAAGCGTCCAACAAACAGGGTGAGGCTTTTCAATAAAACTTCAAATATACATTACTGGCAGAGATTTTAACAGATATTATTCGTATGTCAGTATTTTTCCGGTTCGCTGTTTGCACAAAAAACTGAGCTCTAGAAATTGGACTAAACAAAGAAAATTGTCGCTGCTAAATATGACTGACAGAAGACCTTAAAAAGGGCTTAATTAAAAAGCTGTTTATGGTCGTACTGTCGAAAGTTTGAATACGTTTATTGCATTTTTATTAAGAACTTCACCGATATATCCATAATTTAAGAGTTACTTAATTGAACTTTCTGTAAGATGCGATAAAATGTTTGATCATAAACCTCTTGATTGGTGTACATTATCAAGTGTTCTTTTAATAAACCTCAATGCCTTTTATTACTTGACACAGTCAGCGGCTTTGGCCCTATCAGTTAATTATATGTTTTGCAGATGAAAAAAGAAAGAGAGAGAATTAAACGATCAGACTAAAAGAAATGCATTTTTTCGAATTGCTTCTTTTTATAGTACACATTATGGAGTTTTGCTTAATTTGTATAATAACAACATTAGAAACAAGAGTGGATAATATTGAAAGTGAAGAACTCTTTAATGCATTATCCTACACCAACTAAAATTATCCTTCCAATGTGTAAGCCTAAAAGACAGCAATGCCACATATAGGTGCTAGTAAAACTCTTATTTTGCTAAAATGCTTGGACGAGAGAGCTTCTAAACACAAACTTTGAAGTCTCATTGCGTGGTAATGGACTTCGGGTTTGACCGAAACAAATTTGAAGTGGGAAAATTTTGCTAAAATTGGATTACAATTAAAATTTAAAAAGATTATGGTGCGGTTAAAAAAAAATGTGTTGAAGTTTTTTTAAGGCACACTGTGCAACGAATATATTGCTCCAAATGATGATTTCTTACATGTTCAAAAATACCCCGGGCGCATTGTGCCATGAGAGAAAAAGAAAAAAGGAAAGTGAAGCCTTGGAGCCGACTGGCTCATAGCTGCCGGAGCTTATTCCGGCTAGAAGTATTTGTACTCCCCCTGGACGGGAGGCTTGTTCATCGTAGGTCATCGATCACTCCCCCCGCAATATACTCCTGGATGGAAAGAGGCACTGTGTGTGTCCTTCTGCACAATGTAATGATCAGATCAGAATACGAGATCTTCTTTGTCCAATCTGCATATAACATGTAATCGATTGACTGGAGACTTTATAATTTTCTCATCCAAGTAGTTCTAAACTAGCCAGTATATTCCTACAACATAAATATATCCCAGCGCACAGGCGTCATGTGAGTAACTCATTGCATGACTTGTTGACTTAATAAAGACTGACCTTGACAGTTTCAGCCTGAGACGAAAGGACAAGAGAAAAGTGGAAAAACTGCTCTGTCTTAAAAACGAACGGCTTTCTTTCTTTCTTCGCCTATCTCACAGCAGTCTATTTTCCCTAATTTTCCTGAACAACACGTTGACATTTTTTCTCAAAAACAATTATCGATATCGTTTTAAATAAAAGTCCTTCTCAAATTCTACCTCCATTTGTTTAATTAATGTCTTGTAAAAATTTAATCGCTGCTGGCTAATTTTATTTTGTGGAAAAGCTTTTGGTCTTACACTGTAATTATACTCAAGCAAAATTCATTGCTTTTCGATCGCGCTGGTAACCGTCTCATGATGAAAATATTCTCTTGAATGATTTACAGATTGAAGCGTTCAATAAGAACGACTTAATTTTAAATAAACAATGGTATGTCCGGAAACGTCATTTCTTAATGAAACGAATGGGTGGACAATTCCTTCAGTCAAACATATTGTTGAATGATTTACGACATCCCTCTCCTAGCTCTTGTCGCGTATTTTTAAACATTATATTCTTTCAGCTCCTTGAAGAAAGTAATTAAATTGAGATTCAGGATATTTTGAACTCGTTATGTAAACCGTACGTTCCTAGTTCAAGCGTGGCAGGTTGTCGATACAAGGTACGACGGACAAAACAAATAGAATTTCTGCATTGCCAGAACAGAGAAGCTCACCTTCATAAAAGCGTCAGCCAGAATCAATACTTAACTAAGAATTAGTTGGTCATCAATAGTTTTCAAGACTAAATGAGGAAATTCTTAACTTACCCGACCGTTGTCATAGTAACCACTGCCCACCAGAATGCATCAGGAATGCTTTTGAACTGGCTTTTTTTGCTGTCTTGTTCGGCATAGAAAACAGCGCTTGCAAACAGCACTACTCCGATCAACAGGAAAAATATAAGCATTGCCAGTTCCCTGGAACTTGATCGAAGAGTGTAACCGAGGACTTGTAAGCCTTTGGAGTGACGTGAGAGCTTGAAGATGCGGAAAACTCGCACAAGTCGAATGACTCGAAGTACAGCTAACGACGTAACCCGGGCTTCATTCATTGGAAGTGTTATGTAGTACGGCAATATCGCCACTAGGTCAATAATATTTAAAAATGTGCGAATAAAGACCAACTTTTGCGGCGACGATAGCAACCGCACTACATATTCTAGAGTGAACCAAGCGATACATAGCACCTCGATTACTTTGTACCAAACTTCCTGAGATTGACCGTTACTACTGTACTGTTCGCAACCAGGTCCACTTGAGTCACTCTTGCATCTTATGCTCGGCAGAGTCTCGAGGCAAAATACGACGATAGACAGGATAATAACGGACACTGACCACATAGCTAGAAAACGCGCGGGCATGGAGCTATCGGGGTACTCGAACAATTCCCATATCCTCCTCTGTGTTTGGTTAGTCGGCAATACAGGTTTCTTCTCGCTAATGTAGCCCTCGTCTATCTCCAATCGCTGAAGATATTCCTTGCCGAGCTCAAAAAATTTCACTTCTTCTGAAAAAACGTAGAAGGGAACACCACTAGGTCGCACTAGCTTGCCATTCGACTGATAAAAAAATAGGATGGCCTCGAACGATGAGCGATTTCTGTCGAAAAAATATTCGTTGTTTTCAATGTCATAGTAGGAATCTCTTTTTGCCGAAGAACCGAGCAGGGTTTCCGGGAACTGACAAAGCGTTTGTTCGAAGGTTTCAAAGCGTAGTCCACTAACGTTGATGATAATCCTTCGGCCCTTATCGCCGCTTTCTCCCGCAAGCGATGGCTTGGGTGTCTGGACACTCGAGTTGTTGCTCGGTTGTTCACTGATGTGATTCAATCCACGATTGATGGGCTCCATTCGCCCTCCCAGATGGCAATAAAGCAATTGGAAAAACGAGCAATTGATGTCCTTTTAAGTCTAGGAGAGTTATCGAATAAATACAGCGAAAATTTAGTTATGTCAGAACAACTCTCAAGTTATATCTTTAGCACCCAAAACTCGGCAAGTTCGAATGTTTCCCTGAAAGATTTTGTTCGCTCTCATAAAGTGGGCGACATTCAACAACGACATGACAGGTGGCGGCCTGAATACTGTTTTTATTGTTTTCTTCGCGCTGTCATTTTAGAATTGTAAATTTACAGAAGACTGCATGAATAATTCAAATAGGTTAATATATTCAGGACACGGAGATTTTCTGAACAAGTTGTTAACTCGCGTACATTTGATCCGATCAAGAGATGAATGAAAACATGCGAGAACTTCAAACAAAAAATCAGCCTGAAAAACGACGACAATTAATTTCTTAGGAGTCAAGAAACTTTGTTCAAAGCATATTATTATTTCTCAAACGATTTATAATCTTCGAGTATTGTTGAATGGTAAGTATTTGAAGTAAAAGAAATGAAATTCGGCGGTTGAAATCCTTAAAAACGAGGAGTTTTGGTTGTCGTGTAAAGACGACTTTGCATAACAAAAGCATCTGAGAGGATCTGAATTAGGGAGCAAATTATCATTTTAATATGAAGCCAGATGCTCTGAGGTATTGCATGAAACCAAAATATCTCCAAAAAAATAAAACATTAAATGAAAAGTCAAAAAAGAAATTAAACTTCAAAATTAGTTACAAAACAGAACGTGAAACGCGCTGTGGGCAATTTTTTTTCGCACAATCTTCCTTTAATTCTAACACTTAAGCTTTTTTTGAAATGTTATTTACATGAAATATTCACTTGCTCGTGAATTTCACCAAAGATAACACCAACAGTGATAAAACCATCTTTGTCTTAATAAGTGCTCAGGATTCTCCAATGTGTACATCGTACAAAGTCCCGAATCAATGCAAGTTATCCGGTCTGTGTACACACATGCCATTAAGATCAATATTTTTGATCGCCATATTTTCGGCTCCTTTATTTCAAATGAAGAAACATGAACAACTGAATTTGACATTATTGTACCGTAGAAAGCGGCGTGTGCGTGAATAAATTATTCATTGCAACTAAGGCTAATATTTAAACATCAATTCATGAAAGGCTAGACCAATTACATATGAAAATCTTGCTGTTGATAGCTTGGTGGTTTCTTTCCATCAAATGTATGGCGTATTTCTGCTTGAATCTATAGCTTCGACAATCAAGTCTTTCAAAAAAAATCTCGCCCTCGGTTTATGGTTTCTTCGATTCCCAACTAAATCACCCATTTTGATACTTCAGTTACAATAGAGACCGATATAGTGGCGAGGAAACTGCTCAGAACTAAAAATTACATCCATCTGTTCAAATTAAGTTTATCAGTCTTCGCCTGTCAATCTTCTGTCACGCTAATTCAAATTCGACGAGGGCTTATAAAATTGAAAGACACGTACATTGCACGTTCCTGTTTATACTAAAATACAAGTGGACGAAGTACAGAACAATTTCTTCACTCACAAACTTTTATTCTAATGCCTCCTAACTTTGACGAAGTCCATCAAATTCTCATGTTGAAACAAACCGTGTGATTCCCAGAATGATAACATATAAAGTTACAATACCTGATAAGTAATACGAATTTAGTCGCAGACCATTAATCGAATCACTCGACAATATTAACCCATTAGCAAGAAAACCAATATAATTTTATCAGTGTTTTATTTTTGTCTTCATCTTTTCTGAAGATAAGGAACGAAAATTTGAACTTTTACCAATCACAGAAAAAATACCTTTCTGGAGAAACAAAAACCCCAAGCCCTTGAATTGTTAAAATAACTTACTCGACTGACCTCACTCCTATGCAGTGGCTCGAAAAGATTGTTATAGAAAGCCCTTGTGCGAGGCGAGCGCATGCGCTAAGTCGAATGAGGATGAGAGCGCTCTGATGTGTCATTACACTCATCCTAGACGGTTCTTGGTGTTAAATAACCGAGAGAATATAGCGTTCAACTATGGATCTTTTCGGGAAGTACCGACCAGCTGGCGTTGTGAAATTCTTGGTCCCTCCACAGCCTTTTCTCGTACCAAGACCCCTGCAAGGACAAGCAGCTCTGGGGTGTTCGGCCTCACTGTTACCGCAAGCCAAACTTCCCATCTATTAGGTATGCCCAAGCCTATCCCGTGGGCGTTAATCTCGTTTCTTGTGCTAACAATAAATAATAAATTTGCATGGCTGGTGGCCGAGTGAGTGCCAGTGCAGCGACTTCCCATGATCCTACACTGTAAGCAAACAGTCTTTTCCTAGCACGCGACGAGTTCCGTTTCCTGATGACTCGCGTGCGACGACCGCACAAGCGGCCGAACCACAGCAAGCCACGAGAAGCGCGGCCGCAAAGCAAATTATTTGCATAATCTTGCCTCAGTCCTGCGCGCGGAGTATTACAGGAACAAAATTAGGTCATGATCGACGAGGCGAGGAGGCCATGATCGCTGCCTGATGTCACGTTCCCTTTCTGGTAAGGTTGGTCTCCATATGATCACTAAGATCGCTGCCAAAAAACGTTCAGTGATCGCAGCGACAGCTTCATCTGTTTTACCTCAACCTCAACGATCGTCGCGCGCACGCAGAAACGTACGAGAAAGATTAGGTGCGCGGATCAAGCGCAAGGACAAAGTACAACAGGATGGAGCACAGATAACCCAAGCCCACTGTGTGTGTCAAATAACATAACATTGGTAAATATGTTATGTTGTGTTGTGATCGGTCGCGATCACAACACAGCATAACACCAGCCTTTTCGATGCTGTTTTCTGTGACTCAGCTGCATGATCTACTTTTGGGGAGACCGTGTTTATGAATGCTTGTAAAAAAGGCACCACACAACGACACAGACTCCAAATTATAGTAAATCTTCTGATTTTTATTTCATTATGCTCGGTGCATTCCAGCATTGAAGGTTAGGTCACTCATTACTTCGCCTTAACCGCTTCATTTGTTGATTAAAAACAACACAATTACCAAGAAACCTAAAGTTTTAAAATCTACTTTCTTTCCTGCTTCGGTATCCTGGAAATGCAGAAGGATTTCCTCCCGCTGTGACAACAGCGCACAAATAGGCAAGACACCAAGCAGTTCCGATCTAGTAGATTGAAGATTGAATCTACAGTCGAAAAAAAACAACAACACTAAAATATCATTTAATCATATCCGTTGAATCCAAAGCATTTTGTCTTCCCTTCTACAGCATCACCGGAAACATAGCGCCACTCTGAAAACAGTGAAACTGAAAATCAGACCATCCCTCGACAGAGTTGCACAATTACGAACATGAAGACAAACGAGGAAACAATGTTGACCGCTACATTCCTTCTTGAGCGCTTGAGCGGCAAAAAGGGCGGAAACAAACTGTAAGCGTTGAACCCTTTTGCGCAAACTAAGATATGTTTTATAAGAAATTTCTGCTGAAAAGGAATGTGCCACTTCAAAACGTGGCAGGGACGTGAATAGAGCACGCGCAGCCCTGGATCCCGCTGATCAATACTGTTTCCTCGTTGAGAAGACAAGAAAAAAATCCAAAGCAAACTATTTAGCTCAGGAAAAATTGAGTAACTGGAAACTACAATTTCATATTTAGCTATATGACACGTCTTAGTAGCTGAACTGTCCTAGCTTTGTGGGTTAACAGTCGTGCAATCAACTAAGACAACTACCTCAGTTGAAGGCTTTGTGAAATTCACTGCTTTCCTTTCCCTCTTCGAAAACGCTGATGGGTTGGAATGGGTTAGGAGAACCTTGTAGGTAGTTCTGTTGGAAGAAAAGCAAAACAAACGTGACTTCAATAGGAATAGAGCGAAAAAATCTCAGTTCGAACATTTCTTTTTCAGTGTTACACTGACGCAGTTAGTGCTGTGGAGTAGCGACGTTTGTTTATAAATTTTCCCGCCAAAATGATTTAATAGTAACGTTGTAGGTGTAGAGAATAAACGATGGGACAACGAAGTCGAGTTTTAAATAAACCCCAACGCCACTTTCTTGCTGTTTACTGAAACATGATTTCCTGTCCGCACAGCGCACTCTCGAGAGTTTGGTTTTGTGTCATGTAAGACATCGCAAAATGTGAACATTTCGCAACAACTTACATGAGGTAAATTCAAAGTTTCATGTCAACCGCCATTGTCGAAACGAAGTTTTTTCTCACTCGATGAATCAACTTTGCAGCTGTAAAAATCAATGAAGCTGTTGGAAAAAGAAATCAAAAGGCCTCAAAGGTAAGGTATGTGGTTCATAACGAATAACATCGATTCGCATTCAATCGAGTGAGAACTTATGTTTATAAACATTAGGGAAACATTACGGTGCTGAGGCTGCGGAGTGCGGCCTGGAAATCATTAAATTGAGAGAATGCGAACAAAACCACTCACATGGGCACGGCTCAATCCATTCAACTTCTCATCATGACTGGCACCTCTTCCAATCCACACAAAACAATGTTTTCCAGAATCCAAGATAAACACTAGAAAAATATTATAAGTGTAAGACATCAACAGCTTCGCTAACAGTGTAGTCCAGTCTCTGAATTCTCCTTTCTTCCCGCCCCCTACAGGGGCTGAACCCGTGCGGGCGAAAAGAGAGTCCAATAGGCAGCCCAGGATAACTTGCATGCGCATGCTCAGAACCAACCAATCAAAAATTACTAGGTCCCAACCTTTAGCACAGACGACACGCGTGTCAAGAAGGTCGCGCGTGCGCAGAGACTTTATTTTAACACATTTTTTGCTAATCTCGCAATATGATTGGCTAATTTGCGATTGTCGATAAGAGTCCATACCACGCTGCTCGCGTCAATGTGTCGTACGATGACTTTTTCAGCTCACGCTCTGAAAAAATTTTTCTTTGACGTTGATACTGTGGTAGAAAACAAATCGAAATGTGGTTTATCGTGGTCTGTACTCTTATCGACAACGAGTACGCGTCATTGCTCTTTACCCAAAAATTTTTCGTATTGTTTCTGCATGTTGAGTGAGTTTGCAAAAGTTTTTGAAAGGAAAGTCTGCAAGTCCGTGTCGGAGTTTTCAACAAATCTTTCGCTATTTTTGATATTGTGGCAAAAAAAAAACGAATGTGGCTTAGCGTGGCTCTGGTGAAATTGCACTGATTTGGAATTAATTGACATGTTCAAATTTAACCAATCCGAATGCAGAACTTGTTGCTTGTATATTTCTCCGAAAATCGCGCCACAAGTCGAATCTGGAAAGTGCTTCGAAATATGGTTTTCCCCCGATTTGGGGGAGACGGAGGGGGAGGGGGGGGAATTGGCAGCGTTCTGAGCATGCGCATGCAAGTTATCTTGGACTTTCTTTTAGCGCGCCTTGGTTTAGCCCCTGTAGGGGGCGAGAAGAAATGAGAGTTTAGGGACTGGACTACTAGCAGTGAGAATACTCGAGAAATCAAAGGGTTATACTATTTGTGGACGCGATACGAATCGTTCATGGCTTGTTGAAGGAAACAGTGTTGAGTAACAGGTGGCAGGTTTGAATGCTCGACACAAATTGTATGAAGGTCAGAATGAAGATGAATTCTAGCACTTAATTAATGTGGCAAAACTGATTTTGACAACATTTAAACCGTAATAAATTAAGATGTACAAGTGTATTGTTTCACTTCATCGCTGTATTCTGTTATGGTTCTGAGGTGGGGGATTAGTCTCATTTTCTGTCATTTATACAGTAGAAAATTAATTTTCGAATTAATTAATTAATTGTAAAACGAAGAGGGGTGGGGTGGATTCACACCGTCATCACTCTTTAGTTCACTCTTCGTTACCGCCTTCCCGCGAGCAACTTCAGAGAAGGTCATCTGAGCGGATTCATCTGACAGCCTGTCAATCAAACGAGTTAAACAACTTGTTTATTCAAAATAAATTCAGATTCAAAGCCGTCATGAATGCGCTAGTTTTGTCTGAGGAAAGATCTCAAAGAAAACTATCGCGAAAGTCCAGCGTTTTCACACGAAAAATTTTGATACGCGCATTCAGTCACAAGTAGCCTGCGTGCAGACATACCTATTTCATTTCTTCATCGTAGGTATAAAAAAATTCTCGATCGTAATTGGTTCTCCACACGCCTATTTGTCACGTAATCGGTGCGCGATCACGTATGTGTCCATTACATGCATCCAATTTGACTTTGTTCCTTACAGTTTTACAACTTATACAGAACACTACTGACTTTTTCGCTCAAAAGAAGTTCTCAAGACTTTTTCACTCTCGAAATTTGTTATTGATACGATTATTAGTAACTGGACCTCGTGTCGTACAATTCAGGGAGAAATCGTGTTCGTAATTTCAGGATCGGCCTCGCGCTGCAAGTTCTTCTGATTTTGAAATGAAAGTGAATTAATACTGTCACCAATGGGCCATGAAAAGTTGGCCACATTAACAGGGGTAGGGTCAAACTTCATGACTGCTCTAAATTGAGTTTTTTTGAAACGGATTGATATATCACAATTGTACTTCTAACAACTTCTCTCTAATCGCTTCACACTGCACATATTTGTTTTTTAGTTAAAAACTGAAACTTCAATCAGTACATACAATATCAACAACGGAAAAATGAACGTAACTGGCTTGAGTGGCCGTATAAACAGGCCGGGGTAAAATTATAAAGATTATACAGGTTGGGATTTCAGAATGTGGCCGTAGGCCGCATTAACGAGGCGATGGTAAGGCATGGATTCACTGTACTCGCCCGATTTAATGCTCCCTGAATTGTACTCCACTTTACTCAATCCAGTTACTATTACTTCATATGCATGTTATGTTACCAGCAGAAACGAAATACTCTATTGCGTTCTAGGAACACTGAAAGACCCTTTTTTAATGGTTCCTTCATCCGGAAGATTTTATACAGATTGGAATCAACTAACCTGAACAATACTTTTTCAAACTGACCACCAGCATCAGTCTATAAGGAAGAAAACGTTTATTCTTAAACGTTTTTAATTAATATCAAACGATTGATGGACTAAGTACAGGCAAGGGTACCGTAAATACCCACGTTAAAGCCCCGGACTTATAACTTCAAAAGGGGTTTTGGGTGGGCTTTTAAACGGAGGTGGGCAAAACTTATGTCCGGGGGGGGGGAGGCATCTGAGTGCAATAAGAAAAATGTTTGGGAACGACGATATAAAACTCATCTGAGAAACGAATTAAAGCTAACATACCATTACATTGGAGCTATATATTACCTTTATAATACACAAAAAACGCCAAAAGAACGCACTCAAACATTAGATAGGCTTATGTTTGAGGGAGGGCTTATAATGGGGGCTTATAATGGGGGGGGGGGGCATTGACATGGGATTGACGTAGGATTTTCCAGTATATACTCAATGTTCACAGAAAATACAAGGGGACAGGATAGAGACGATGTTCAAACCACCTGCAAGGCCGACAGGAATTGACGACCACCAATAATGTAACGCCTGGTTACAAGACCAACGTTGAGGTGCGGCTTATTATTATTATTATTCGCGCCATGTTTGTACCTCATTCGGCGGGAAAAACTCTGCTACGCGCTTAAGATCACGTGGAGAGAATCAGCACACCAATCAGAAAGTCTCTCACGTTATCC
Source organism: Catalaphyllia jardinei (assembly GCA_022496165.2). Lineage (NCBI taxonomy): Eukaryota > Metazoa > Cnidaria > Anthozoa > Scleractinia > Caryophylliidae > Catalaphyllia > Catalaphyllia jardinei. The sequence goes on from CM042751.1 coordinate 10,276,212, forward strand.
ACGTGTGAACAACGTGAAGAGCCTGTACAGCTTCTTTATTTTCTCAAACCAGAGTTGAAAGAAACCCTTCTATAAAATGTGAAGGCTGGCGAAGAAACTGAATGAATTCAAAGCCTCGGGAATGAGGTAAGGTCGAGTGAGAAGGTAAGAATAAAATTGGTTTCTATGACTAGAAACAGAAAGTTTTTCGACTAGCATTTCCTTCTCTCAAAGTTTTTCAGATCTTGAAGACTAAAATAAGTAGAAATACTTTTGGCTTTCATTATCAAATACCCTTTGAAAAGTTAAGAAAAGAAATTGGTCATACACTTGACCGCATTTTTGAGACATTCTGAGCTCCAACTTTTCTCTTCATGCATCACTTGTTGAGAGTCTGCAAATGTTTGCCCCAGACTTCTACGTTCGACCTCTTTCTGAAATTAGATTAATTTATGGCAAAAATACCTTACATTACATTCTCACAAATGCGCGTTGCCGAACCATACAGAAACGAGAAATTTTAATTGACCGCTTAGGAAGTCCTCGAAAATTTAACTTATAAATGATAGCACTTCCATTCAGAAACTCATTTTAACCATTTCGAAATTGGAAAACGAGCAAGCTGATACAAACCTTATCTTTAGGTTTTTTGGATCCAGGTTTTCCATCATCAGGGAAAATCTCCAACAACTCTTCCGGTATTTCGCTAATCACACAGTTATCTGTTGGGAGTGAAACACTTGATAGCACACCAGTTTTTTCAAATAAATACACGCTCAAGTTAGCAAACCAGGCATTTATGTTATATTCACGAAGAATACGGCACCAAATAAAAAATCTGGTTACAATGAACTCCTTAAACAAACAATTTGGTCTCAGTTGTTAAACTTGAGCTAAATAAGTAAGCTTAAATTTGATGAACAACTGCACATTCGGTTTCTTCCAGGCACGAGCAATCTTATAGTACAAACAATAACTATTAATAGACCAATATATCAAAATGCAGCCTAAAACACTAGACCTCAGAACGAGGCTCTTAAGAAAATCTTCAGAGTTTGTGAGGTTTATTCTCCAGGGCCGGGTTGTTCGAAAGTCGGTTAACGTTAACCCAGGGTTAAATGTTAACTGAAGAATTATGTTTTCTTGCTTAAAAATGTTCTTTACCTCTAATGTTTGGTGTAGTTCGAGATTACTACAGTTCAAAACTGAAGGGCAAACAATATAAACAGAGCACCTCACCAGAATATTACTAAAATGAAATCAAAATTCTTGCTAATCCTGGGTTAGCTTAATCGGGGCTTTGAACAACTCGGCCCAGAGCCTCGTGCTGTTAGGCTGAATTTTAATATACTGAAATTGGTCTATTACATCCAAAAAATTAAAAATGGAAAAATCATTAAGGGACTGGTCAAAAAATACTGGGGGGGGGGGGGGGGGCAGAACAGAGAGGGGGTTGATCATCAGTTTTTGAGCTCTTATACTAATGAGGCAAAAATTTTAACTCTGAGCGGCCAAAACTTTAGTTAAAAGTAAGCAACCACCTTCTGTAAGCGACCACCAAAGCTTGACATTTTGGGTGGTCGCCTATGGGAAGTTCAGCTGTATTATTATTAAGGAATATCTAAAACGTAAAAGCCACAATTTCAGACATAAAATGCACATTTTGTTGGATTATGCAACCAAAAATGTCTTGTTTTATAGGGGGTGGGTTATTTGATTTTCAACCTTTAGGTGGGTCACTCAGTTTGGTGCCAAATGGGTGGGTCATGTGTTTTTCTAATCACCACATTTTCAAATGCTCTGCCCTCTTCCTCCCCCCCCCCCCCCCAAACCTGTACTTTTTGACCAGTCCCTAAAAGAAAATAATTAAATTAAAAAACCCAAAAAAATTCATAGTACATGACAATTTGTTCCCTTTCGGAACGCTGAATTTGTTTACGCCTATAAAAAGAAAGAGCAGTCGGTTCAGTGGCAATTAAAGGAGCATCAGCTACATTTGTTACCCTGAAGCAAATATGTGAAATCCAGCGAAATATCATTGAACACAGTTTTGCACTGAAGCTGATCTGTTATGTTGAAATTATATCTGTGAACTGTAAAAATGTCAGCCCTACGAGCCAGAGAAGACACTTAAAGTACCTAGTTTTGACAAAAATGACCCTCATTTGATCTGGGGGAAAATTACAAACAAATGCAAACAGGTAAAGTTGCCAATGGATTTTTTTTGTTGGGCACTTCTGGTATAAAACAATTAAACATCCAACTTCATCTCATGTCATGTCTCCTCTCTTTTAAGGACTTTCATCTTGCATTATTTTGTGTGACAAAGAATGTTTGATTTTGTAGCTGGATCATTCAACAAAAAGTTAGCATTTTAAGAACATACTAGTGTTAACTAATCTTTTGCCATACATATTAATAATTTAATTGTTTTGTTGTTTTCAAATATAAATCTTATCTAAAGGCGTCTTTCACCCAAAAAGAATATTTGATACATTAATTTCCTAGGTATTTAAATTAGAGCTCATGAAACTTGATAAAACCTCAAGTCTCATATATATTACTGAAATTTAGAAAATATCTCAAATTTACCCAAAACCTCTATGCTTGGTTTGCCACCTCGATCCGACTAAAAGACAACAACAAAAAGCATCATAAACCAGGTTTGATAAAAAAAGAGACCATTTTGCCATGATACAATTCACTCTCCTTTGATAATACACAAAATGGTCATAATTGAAACTGATATTATTATTTTAGTGTGACTCTTAGGATACTTACTCTCAATTTGTTGGCATGTTTCCCTGCTTCAAACCTCTCGTTTTTGTTACTGTCGTCACCATTCCACTATAGAAAAAATTAATATGCTATGTATATCAAGGGACATTCTTACTCCAGAACAATAAGCAAAAGCTGCGAGAGTCAACAGGAGTTTAAAGTGGCTCCCTATAGTCCTGTAACTGTGCACACACTGATTTTGAAAAATGAGTGATGGTGCGAACTCTCAAAACTCTTTGTGAAAGTCACATGCAAGATCCTGCAGTAAAATGCTGGTGTCCTTATTTTCAAAATTATTTTTTACAAAACTTGGGCAAATCTCCTCTGACCGTTTCAAAATGTTTATCAACCCAAAAGAAGACCCCACCCTTCTCTGCTTGATTTAAAGGACAAAAGTACAAGGCACATGTATGTAGGAATTTCAAACAAAGAAACTGATTTGTTTAATTGTCACGACCATCACACAGGCAAAACAGGGTAATATATTACCACAAGTATTTGCAGTCCTTCAGGCATTGTTTGTGGAGCAGACACAAATACAAGATATGAGGGATAACAACAATTCTGCTAAATCTAGCATGAGCCAGATGTTACTCTCCCAACAAGCTATGTAGTGTGATGAGTGGAGCTTGTAGAGCATGAATATGCACTTCGGAAAGACAAAACAACAACAACAACAAAAAAAACTTCCCTCTTATTTTCTCTCAAGTCCAGTCTACTAGTGTAGGTTCACTTCCAGACCATTGAAGCCCCTCTTATGTTCTATCCAGCATGTCTATGCTTATGTCATGACAGTTTCTGTACAGTGACATGACAGTTTCTGCTACAAACTCAGATGCATAGTACATACACTGTATTTTCACTGTACCTGATATATCTTCAGTCCCAAGTCAATCAGGAAGACATCAACATTATTCAAGTAATCTTTCCTCAATTTCACTTCCTTAATCTGCACCTTATTCTGCAGGAATTAATGATAAGTTATGGTTAATTGTGTAGTTCCATAAAGTAACCATAACTGATGCAACCCAAGGAACTCCTGTCAATGGAACTCTACATTTACAATACAAATAGTTAACAGCTGGCTTAACACTCGCAAAAACTATCATTCATAATAATGAAGTCTTTCACCTTTTCCCCAAACACATGAAGAAGGCGGGGAGTGTACTTCTTGGCTTCTACATGACGGAAACCTGATTCAGCCCTGCAAGGCAAATTATCTGCATATTAGTAAAATGCCCATGAGATTCACATGATTTAGGAGCATTTGAATTAGATCTGCATAGTCACCAACAGAGGATTTACCAACATGAGAAAATAACTTCAACAGACCTAAAAAAAGTGTACATTACAACACACTGATATGTTATATGTTATTATGCAGTTTAGTGCTACAACCCAGGGGATGCAAGTGGAAGCCAGTGTAAATCTTATGAGATCGAGGTCACCAGTGTTGGAAATTGGTGCTCGCCCGCTTGCAAAAAACAAGCATCGGGTGGGTACAATCACTCAACTAATTTGGCGAGCATGTTTTTAATTTTTGAGAAATGATTCTAGCTTGAATATTGATAAAACTCCTTTTCACTTTTTATTTTGGCAAGAGTGTCTCTAAACCAAAACTTACCAGTGCTGTTAGTTAACCTTTATTTATCTTCTGAGTTGCCCAAATAATTTGCAAATAGTTAACAGAACATAGCATTTCCTAAATATGCAAAATGGAATATGGCTTCCTCCAGTGACTCCAGTGATAATTTGCATTACTGTTAAACATCCATGAAGGGATACTGCTGGTCTCTCCATGTGCCGTGGACAAGCCCTTTTCTTTAATTTTTCTATACCATGGAATGATAAATGTGAATTTGGTAGTGCCGCTGTTTGTTGAGGTGACGGAAGTTTTTCCTAAATCGCCAAACAAATAGAGACTCTGCTTGTGTAATATACCAGACAAAAACCCATACTTTTTAACTGACATCAGCAGTTATAAAGGAGGTAGACATTTTTAGAGAAATTGCTTTAAAAGGAAAAACTGAACGACTTAAAAAATGTATCAAAATTCCACTATCATTAGTATACCCCTCAACTATAGCTTATTTAGCAGCTCTTAGTGCACAGCTTCATGTTAAACAGGTCCTGCATTCCATTTGAATCCCAAAAAAGAAACTAAAAACTTGTGGGGGTGGTCAAC
>CM042751.1:10281163-10288663 GCA_022496165.2 Catalaphyllia jardinei
ACGGCTTCGCCGCACATTTCCACCAAACCCGAAAAACCAAACCGCCAAGCTACACAGGCTAGGTATATATTGAATCTCGTCCGGCTTACATGAAATCAAAAGCACCATAAATCTGACAAACCGACACATCAAAATTCTTCTTAGATCGCGGCAAGTTTATAGTTTACATTTTCTCTATCTCGGGCGAAGAAACAACTTCAAACTGTTGGTTCACCTAAATATGAAGCTGATAAAGTTAATGAGTGCCAAATTTCTCCCACGATAGAGGAGACCTTATTCGGCATTACTGCAAGTGCCCTAGACACAACAATAATTCGGAAATTCAATTACACCGCCTTATTTATGCACCATTATATTTATTCAAGCAAGTTAAATAGCCTCGCCATTTCCACTCAGGATTTTATCAGTAAGCTACTCATTAAGTATGACCTTGAAAATGTTTCTTTAATTGGATGGTTAATTGAGAAGTACTCCTACCTCCTCAAAGTCAGAACATACTGTAAGTAATTGTAAGTAACTGTATGTTCAGCAGGTGACGTATGTAAGTAAAATATTGTATTGTTAGTAGTATAAGTAACCCGTATTGCAAGTAATTGAGTAATTGTATTTTCTGTATAAGTAACCCGTATTGTAAGTAAAGTACGAATTGTTATGTAAGTAAAGTAGCGTAATGAAAAAAAAAGTGAGAATAGTAATAGTAATAGTAATAGTAACAGTAACAGTAACAGTAACAGTAACAGTAATAGTAATAGTAATAGTAATAGTAATAGTAATAGTAATAGTAATAGTCTTTATTTCCCTGATAAAGTACATATCAAGTGTTACATGAATATTACCTAATAAATACTTAAAAATGAAAAAAAAGAACAAAACAAACAAACAGACAAAACTTGCAGTCAGTAAAAGCATTTCTTGAAAGTTAGTTGGGCTTACTTTGGATCAGTTTTCAGAAGAATTGAAAACAAACTGCACATTGTTGAAGCTTTTGGTGTCTTTGGTAGGAGAAAAGAACAACATGGCACCAGACGTTTCTTAGAAGTGGGAGTGGAGAAGAAAGCGAACAAACACCCCTGGCTTTGAGCTGTTTGAGATGCTCTTATTCAATAGCAGGTTTGTGGGTTTCGTTTTTCTTTCCACATTTGATGAGTTGCACATCCAAAAGGCTAAACTTGAACACATGAATGGTTTTTAAAAAATTAATGATCTGTCACTTTCGTTATTTTTAAATGAACAGAGGTCTGAGGAAAATGTCAGTAATGTAAGCTATATTTGTATATTATGCAGTCGTTCTTTCAAGCAGCTGTTCAATTCACGATCAAGCGACTTTGCTCATGAAGTTCCTTTCACTTGTTTGACTGTGCAGCTTACTTGTTTGATTCTATGAATTTCTTTACCAAAAGAACCTTTAAGAATGAAAGCTGGATGACAGTTGACCTGGCTATTATTTTGTACACGATCAAATTTTTGTGCGTCTTGTTTGATTGAGAAGTTAATTGAAATTCACACTAGTGATTGGACAAATGGCACAGGAGGAAAATTGGCAGATGCTAAAAGTCCTTTGTGGCAGGATTACGTACAACCTCCAAGAACTTTGAAAAAGTCTATCATCCTTGCTACATTTCACTTACCCTCCCTTCATCTTGGACATGGCCTTGAAGTAAGACTTAAAACGTTCAGACTCATAATCCATTACCTCACGATGCTGGACAGGTTTATCATCCAACTATATAAGAAAAAAAACTCAATTTAATTAGGGGCAGGCATTTTCTATGATCCTTCAGAGCATGAAGGGTGCATTTTGCTGCACTTAACACATGCAGAGAGACCTTTTAATCAGAGACCTGATGGGGATTTGTTGTGTCAATTATAACTACATATTACAATTAGGGAAAACACTATATAACCGACTGTTTAATTTTTGGATTAAAAATTAATGTTCATTATATCTACTGTCAACTATAAATAATTCTTGTGTTAAAGTTAGTGAGATAACTGTATATAGTTGCTGCTGACTCAGATGAAGTCTTTACACTGACTCTTAAATTTTTCATTTGTGCATGATCCAACATGATCTGCTCTGTTGTGAGCAAGCTCAAGGCAACATGAAATGTTGACTAAGTCATCTTTTTGGAAAAAACAGCAACATTTTATTTGATTACTAAAACTATAAAGGCAAAAACTTAGGGTCCTTGTTGAGGGGCACTGTCCTAACTTAATGTAACCCCTCAAGTGCCTGAGCATTGTGTAAATATGCTGTGTGACACAACATTTTCACTGAAAATGGGTGTCCAGTAAAAAGCTTCATATATCATAAGCTTTTTCTCTACAACTATATGTACGGACATGTACACATTTTCTGAAACATCATAAAAGTGCTTCTTCAGTGCAGTCAATTTCACTGAGGTTCAAGTAATTTGATATCCATATGTCACAGCAATGGAAAACAAGAAGTTTAAAAAAACTTAAAACCGTGCTTTTTAACTCTTTTGCGCTAACCAAACCATAACATAATAATTAGTAACAACGTTTTGCAAGAAAACATTACAAGGAAACAGTTTAAAAGATGGTTAGGACTTGTTTCCATATCTCAAACAACCCTTGGATACGCTGTGATGCGTACACAAAGTAAATACTGATTATAGGCCTAAGCACTGTTAGGGTACATATAAATGTTGTGCCGCGTAGGACTATGAACACAAATGAAGTAACAGAGAATTAACTCTGAAGTGTAAATTTCAGTGCTAATTTAACCCATGAATAACCCACTGGGCGTTAGCCCTAGTAAAGGGAATCAGGGAACCACACGAGGTAAAGAAAAAATCTTTTGACCTCAGTGGGAATCGAACCCACGACCTCCGGAATAGATCTACCGTTACTCTGCCGACTGAGCTACGAGGTCGGAGAGAGAAAGTCGATTCCCACCGAGGTCAAAAGATTTTTTCTTTACCTCGTGTGGTTCCCTGATTCCCTTTACTAGGGCTAACGCCCACTGGGTTATTCATGGGTTAAATTAGCACTGAAATTTACACTTCAGAGTTAATTCTCTGTTACTTCATTTGTGTTCATAGTGCTACGCGGCACAACATTTATATGTACCCTTACTTTCTCTTCGCCGCGATTCACCACCTCAATCGACCCCGACTTTCTCTGTCCGACCTCGTAGCTCAGTCGGCAGAGTGACGGTAGATCTATTCAGGAGGTCGTGGGTTCGATTCCCACCGAGGTCAAAAGATTTTTTCTTTACCTCGTGTGGTTCCCTGATTCCCTTTACTAGGGCTAATGCCCAGTGGGTTATTCATGGGTTAAATTAGCACTGAAATTTACACTTCAGAGTTAATTCTCTGTTACTTCCTAAGCACTGTTAGTTTCTTTAAAGTGTCGGGTTTTCGATATAGCAATTAAATCAAACCATTCACTGGCAGAGAATCCTCGATGCTCTAGTGGTTAGGGTAGAAGACTCCCGATCTGGCACGGCGGGTTCAAATCTACCTCGTCACATCGAAAATGTTTTTGTTGAGCAGAAACTAAGTGTCCGTGTTGGAGACTGTAGCGATACAGGATACGCAGGATAGAGTATTCCTCTTCATTCGATACCCCTATCCTAATGAAACTTGACCAGAAACGAGTAAAAGACCAAAGAAGTTGGATGATCTGTGCGAAGCGAAAGTTGGGTAGAGGATTTCTACGATCTCAGGTTCGCCACTACTATAAAAACCTATTAACCTTTTTGTGGCCTGTATATTCTTCTCTATCTCTTGTGGAACCATTTTCATGGTACTGCATACAACACGAATTTGGGATAAGCTGGAAGCCATCTGACTATTTCCAAATGCAAGCGATTGATCCTCCGAGTCCATCGAATGAACTCACACAGTAAACTAAATGCACGGGTGTTTTTTACTCAAAATAGACACAATTTTAAATAAATAGTAAAAGAAATCTGCATCCTACAACAAAGCCATTAAGAATTAACGAATTAACTGGTGAACTAGCTATGTATTTGTGGATTTCAATAAAAACACACGCACACTGGAAGCCGTAATCCGACTGTGTATCCTCAATAGCCGTACCGAATACAGAATTGTTTTCTTCTTTGACCTTCGTCTTTGAAGAGTGAATTATATCTAAATTTCAAACTTAAAATGGATCAAGCACTTATAACTATGGCAGAAAAGTAAATAAAATGATCGTGATTCGACTCTAGAGCTACCAACGGAGTGCATCGTGCTGAATGAAAAATGCGACTGCCACCTCAACTGAAACGCAAACTAAAAAGTCCAGAACTCCCAGGTTATTAGCGTACATAAAATGGACATTTTATTCAAAATAACAGTGAAGTAGAAATGTATTCCTTTAACCCACACTATACTGAAACTCTTTTCAATAACCCTAGGAAGGATTTGCCATGATTTAGTGGTACAAAATATGCCAATTTGTATAGCTTGTGTTCGTGCATAGCTCGGGCGACAGTAATGAAGTGAAAATTTTCCTCGCCTTTAGATATTGTTTGCCGTCATCTCTGCTTATCTCTCGTGTTAAAACTGCCTTCAATCATTGATCTGGCGAAGTAGGCAGAAGTGGACTATGACTGCATCGCATTTTCACTTGTATTTCGGGAGAAATTAGTGTGTGAATCTAAAACTGTTTTGACACTCCCAAATCTGCGCGTTCCTTAAAGCCAACTCGCCGACTCTTTGTGCCCATTGACATCTTTATAACTCTTTTAGAGCAGTAAGTTAACTCTACTGCCATTACTTGTACTGTTATAACCCAAATGGAAAGGTAAATTGACCCACAAATTGATTGTCGATCCTGATCCTGGCAAAAATTACAATGCAGCAATCTCCGCTGGCGACCCGCACTTCGAAATGGAAAAAAGAAATATACATCGCAGTCGTCCAAATCGTAGCTAGACTCCAAATTGCAATGCTAGATGATACAGTTTTTTCAGGTAAAAATCTTGTACGGTTTCGATGAAATATGAATTGCAAATAACCCAAATATGTTTGACAGCAATCTAAGCTCAGTCAAAAGTCTCTCGAGTGTTTCAGCTTGGTTCTCGAAGTGACGTTTCATAAGTTGCGCGATTCTACATTTGGACGAGTGGGAGCTTGTGTCTGGTTATCGATCTACAAAAATGCTTAAAAACGAAAGTTAGCGTGACTCGAGTCACCTTCCATAAAATTAATGACGCAATTGCTTGTCATGTTTTCAACACTTGCTTCAAATCAAGCGCTTCGCTAATAAAAAGGCAATATCTTTTGTTCTAAATAAAGAGTAGAATATTCTTATGATTTTCACTACATTTAAGTTTCACCAGCTTTTAGGGAATGAACATAATTTAAATTTTATCGCTCCGTAATCAGCGGTTTCTGATTACGTTCTTTGCATAGCGTGGGTCATAAATTATGTTCCAAGATGAAACGCTGTGCACATTCTAAAGCAGTCCTTGATGATTCATGGATTACTGTAGACACCGCATAACTTCATCAACACAAACTATATTATCACACCAACTATATTATTACGATCGCTCTTATTTGTCACATAGTGAAAGTGAACAGTATTATTCATTGATTACGTTCTTTGCATAGCGTGAGTCTAGCATTATTTGTAATCCGATAATTTTGTTTACATCTAAGGAAGTAATACCTTAACCTTTCAAACAAATATAAATTTACATATGTTTAAAAGGGTTCTTGACAAGCGCTGAGATTTTAATTTTTTCCCGAGAAAATTTCACCATTGCTTCTGACGAAGTAAACACAATATTATTTATCACTGTCAACGCATTCCATGGCTGACGCCAAACATACTACCTTCATTAGTGCATTGAATATTCCCTTCGAAGCTGAACAGAAACAAAAATTTCAGATTACAAATCATCTCCTGTTTTGCATGCAAAACGAAAATACAGCTTAACTCTGGATAATTTCAGCTGTAGTAGCCAGCAACTGGTCCCAAATTACATTCTTTATCCTTGTGTATGTCCTGACTTCAATCTCTGCCCAATAAATCTTATTTTGACCAAATAAACATTTCTCCCAGCGGCGGCCATGAATGGGTTAATTCGCTAACTTGGCAAAACTATCCTGAGGGGGGATATGACGAAAAGAGCTGAGAAATGGCCTGTAATTGGCTAAGGATGACATCATCCGGTGACGACATTTGGCCAAGTGGGAGTACGGGTCTGCTCACCGACAAACCAAAGCAAAACCAAGAATCGCACCTGCCTACGGCCATGGGGTTAATTAGAAGTCTGTTGAAAACCAACCAACAATCTCAGGTGCCAATAAAAGTTGTTTCCATTTTAAATCTTGTTCTCTTAAATCTCATAAAATTTTGACTTACCCAGTATGTCATATAGACACCTGACTGACAAAAAAAATATGATGTACTGAGTATGCCATATAGGCAGTCCAGGGGTTAACATGCCTTAGTCCATCTTATCCCTGCTACTTTCTTCATTCTAAATAATCCAACATTTTGCAAATATCATTCTGCTTGCATTGGATCATTTCACTGTTTGGAGGAATGACATGTCTGATTATCATGGTGTCATTTCATGTTCTCTGCTTAAATTATTTTTGGCACACTCATTCATAATACTCACAAAGGTATCAAGTTCAACTGTCTTATATGCAGCTGTGCCATACTCATCCTGAGTAGAAAACTTGCCGATCCAAAAGTGGACGTCATAGTCAAGCTCCTAAAAAATCAAGTATTTGTTAGTTTACATATGAAATCGTTTCTTTTTGCCAGCATTCTCTGATCTTTTAGCATGTATATTGTGTTTACTTTGACATATGTATAGACAGTGATTTGATGCAAAAGTCGCCACACCAAGCTTGTCTTTCAAGCTTAAAATGAATTTGTATGTTTTTTGGCAAATTTCTATGTACTGTAGTTTGTAGTTTTGGCAATGGCATAAGCTGAGATTACTCTTTTGAATAAAGCCAAAGCTGGATGACTGAGAATCAAGTCTATACTGTGAGAACATTAAAAGACAGATGTCATGCACAATGTGCCATAGACCCTTTGCATAAATGGCACCTAAATTGGAATAGCAATACTCATACCTCCTTAGCCTCACATTCATATGAAAATTCTTTTGTCTTGAAACATCTAAGGCCAAAGGATGTTTCAAGTATTGCTATTCAAATTTAGGCGCCATTTATGCAACAAGTCTATTAAAGCCATTAATCAGTGATAATGTGCCACTAACAGCAACAGAACAGCCTCTAAATCAATATTATGCCCAAAACTGAACTAATGAAGTTCCAAGACAGGTCTGCATGAACTGCACATACTTAAGTAACAATGATGCAGAGATGCCAACCTTAAAAATTCAAAATCCAGGAGATCAGCAATTTACCTTATTGACCCTAAAACATTTTTTGAAGTAGAGACCTACCAATTCAACGAAAAAATGCCAAAAACAGACCAAAAAATGTCTGAAAAATTTATTTTAAACATTTTTCTTTGTGTTTGCCTAAACCT
>CM042751.1:10293663-10317030 GCA_022496165.2 Catalaphyllia jardinei
GCCACTTTTACTCCCTTGAAAGATAAAATTTCATAAAACAAATAAAGAAGCCTCGAGTGTGCTCTGTTCAGTTGCAAAGCACTTAGGAAGCGGTAGAGCTTTCAAGAAGTGGGGAAAAACACTCGACTGCGTCTTGTGTTTTCCCCTACACTTTTTTCGTACTCTACCACTTCCTGTGGGCTTTACAACAGAACAGAGCACAGTCAAGGCTTCTTTATTTGTTAAATATCTCTTTGCATTCCACAGATATTCAAGTTTTTAAAATATGCAAATTAGCCAAGTGATGACGTCATACACTCAACCGGATTTTGTTTAAAGTGCCTATAAAGTAAAAAACAAAAAGTTTAAAAACTTAAAACCACACTTTTTAACTCTTTTGCACTCACAAAAACATTATGTAATATTTAGCAACACTGTTTTGCGAGAAAACATTACCCAGAAACAATTAAAAAGATGGTTAGGACTTGTTTCCATAACTCAAACCGCTCTTGGATACGTTGTGATGCGTACACAAAGTAAATACTGATTATAGGCCTAAGCATTGAAAATACTGATTAGGGTTAATGGTTAGCTTCTTTATAGCGTTCAGGTTTTCGATATAGTACTTAAATCAAACCATCCACTGGCAACGAATCCTTGGTGGTCTAGTGGTTAGGGTAGATGACTGCCGACCTTGGCACCCTGGGTTCAAGTCTCTGTGTCAAAAAACTTAGAAATTTTGTGCGAGTATAAGTGAATAGGGAGAGGGGGGTTTGAGGTATGGAAACAAGTCTTTACCTTAAAATACTGGAAACAAGAGAGATTGCGTGATTTAAAGTTGGCTCAGTGCCTGGGTTGTAAGAGATTTTATTTTAAGTCTTAATGCAAACGTTCAGCTCGTGAAACGTGACATAGTTACCGCCGTCATCTACTGTTACATCACAACCGAATTTCATTACGTGAAAACATGACTCCGGCTGTCTTTCATCATATACATGCTGAAAGGCATATCTCATTACATTCTTTGCATGGCGCGGGTCTAGCGTGACTTACAATCGGAGAACTTTGTTTACGTCTAAGGAAAAAATACCTTGACCTTTCAAACCAATACATATTTACATATGTTAAAAGGGTTTTTGACGAGCACTAAGGCTAGGTTTTAACTTTTTTCCCCCAGAAAATTCCACCACTGCTTCTGGCGAAGTAAACACGATCTTATTTATCACTGTCAGCGCATTCCATCGCTGACGCCAGACGTAATTCCTTTTTAGCGCATTGAATATTCCCTTCGAAAGTCAACAGAAACAAAAATTCCAGATTACAAAATCTTCTGTTTCATCCGCAAAACGAAAATACAGCTTAACTCTGGATAATTTCAGCCTTAGTAGCCAGCAGCTGGTCCCAAATTAGATGCTTTATCCTTGCAAATGTCCTGACGCCCACTGCTGAAGGATTTTGGCCCAAGTTTGACCAAATAAACATTTTCCCGTCGGCGGCCACTGTTTGTCTAAACAGTTAATTCGCTAACTTGACAAAACCCTCCTGAGGGGGGATATGACAAAAAGAACTGAGAGTGGCCTGTAATTGGCTGATAATGACATCATCAGCAGAGGTTTGGGATTAGTAAATGACAAAACTACAAAAAAATAATAAAGCTAAACCACCCAGCGTAGGCTGTGCAGTTAATAATTGCTGCTTATTTGAAAGGGCTTTCAAAGTATAGAAGAATGGTGTTTTTCTTTTTAGAATATCTTTTTTTCATTTTAGAGTTATTTACTTTTTTGTGAGTTGATTGATGACGTCGTAGGTGGTTTCAATAAAGCAGTACAACACTCAACCAAGACTATCTCTAGAAATATTAATTAAAAGCAGCAAAATGACACCTGTCATGCTGTTGCCATGACAACAGTTATGCTGCTGGTCCTAATTTAATTAAAACCAAAATTCCCAGATTTTATCCTAAATGAGGATCGTCCACTCACAACAATCTAATGGGGATAATTACGGCAATATGGGAACCATTTGTGTGCCAAGCTAAACCCTTTGTCCTACTTTAAAAGATTACAAATGGGGACATTTGTTTTTTTCAGAGACTGGAGCCGAGTGTTGCCATGGCAACAACATAGTAGATGTCATTCTGTTTCTTTTCTGGTGCCAGGTTTGAAGAACACTGCTCCAATATTTCTGGAGATATTCTTGATTGAGTGTTGTACTGTTTTAGTGAAACCACCTAAGACGTCATCACTTTCCTTGTTTGCATAATACAAAAACTTTTAATCTCTAAAAAGAAAAAAGATATTCTCAAAAGGAAAATGCCATTCTTCTTTACTTTGAAAAGCCTTTCAAATAAGCAGCTATTATTTTTTACTTCATAGGCATTTTAAATATAATGAAAAGAGATATCTCAGCCAATTTGTATCAGAAATGTTTGAGGTTCCACTAAAATTAATGTGCTTCACAATATGAGTTTAACAGTTCTGTTACCATAGCAACATACCTGGTTCCAGACCTCCCCCGTATTAAAAGCTTTTCTGGCCACGTTTGGTGTTCCATTTTGATATTTGCTAACAGCACTTCTTATACATGATCCGGCAAGCCTATAAATATGCTAGTATATGCTCAAGTGGGAGGGGACTGGAAAAAAGTGAATTGCCATGGCATTTTTTATAGCCATAGGTGTGTTTCCTGTAGAACTATTAGCCTGCCAAGTTGGCCAAGATAGCTCTATTTATATTCTCAATATAAATATTGGGTTGAGTATATGACCTCATCAGTAATCACATTTGCATATTTTACCCATTTTTCAAACTTAAACATCTTCGGAACTAATGCAGGCATTTGCAAATGGTTAACAGCGTTTTGATTTTCCTATGGAATTTTATGTGATACACTCAAAAAAACAAGGGGTAAAAATTTGATCATAGTATCACTTAAATCAACAGTGCAAGCGGCGGCATCCCGTCTTTCTCTTTTCCCCTCTAGTCATTCAGAAACTCAACATGACTGTGTAAACTACAAAGCAAAGAAAAGTAATGAAAATGTGCCGTTCGGTGCATTAGCCTCTTTGTGTCCTCCCCTTCGTGTTTTTATTTTTGGCGATGTGTAATATGTCATGAAGTGTCCTCCCCTTTATTTTTTTTTTGGCGACTGAATATTTTTTATGGCGACCATTTTACAATTAAAGGTTGCCAAAAGGAGACTTTTTGAAAAAGTGAGTTTGGAGCACTGCAGAAATCACCTGTGTTACAAATCAGTCATTAACTATGACCTCAATATAACAAAGATTTTGGTCCTTTCCCCTCACATTTGTTATATTGAGGTTTTCAATATAACGAACCCTCCATTTAACGAACAAATTTGGCCGGTCCCCAGTGACTTTGTTAAATTGAAGTTCCACTGTAGTTGAGTTATAGAGGATTAATGGATTCAGCCATTAATTTTTGTGGATCAGCAGATTTACCTCTGTCTTCACATCTAAATTCAAAATGTTATCATCAGATAAAACCAGAGTCTAGTCACAGAACCATCATGGATCTGCTGCACACAATGTAAATGCCACATTTTATTTTTCCATATTTTTGTACCTCACTACTGGGATCCTTCTTGTAAGTGTGAAGAATGATGTACGAGTCTCCGTCAAAAAATTTCCCATAGTCTTCCACAGGCCAGTCTACTACCTATGTGAACAAGCAATAACATTCTATATTATACACAGGTGACACAAGAATGATAACCAGGACCATAGCCAGAAAAAAAATACAATGGAGGCAATGTCCACAGTGACTTATCCTCCTAGGTATTTGGCAGTGTTTTACTTTCAAAAAAAAGAAACAAAAGAAACACAAAAAAACACACAAATGACTTGAGGCAATTAAGTTCCTTGGTTTGCCTCATACTGGCCATGGCCCTGACAATAAATATGAATTTTATGTTCGAGTGGCGAGAACAATATCTCACTTGTTCGCTGTGCTCACTCATGAGATATTGTTCTTGCCACAAGAACATAAAATGCATATCTTTGAGCTAACGTGTAATGTTCTTGTTATTATATAGACATACTGATGACGGCGTTTTGGATTATTTTCTGAAGATTTCCAACCACCTTCTGAAGATTTTCCAAAAATTGTTCCGAAGGCCAGACAAATATTCCCGA
The DNA here is from genome assembly GCA_022496165.2 of Catalaphyllia jardinei. Lineage (NCBI taxonomy): Eukaryota > Metazoa > Cnidaria > Anthozoa > Scleractinia > Caryophylliidae > Catalaphyllia > Catalaphyllia jardinei. The sequence goes on from CM042751.1 coordinate 10,297,796, forward strand.
ACATTTTCCGAGAATTTCTGAAAATTTTCAAGGATGTTTGAAGATTTCCGAAGATTGCCAAAGACTTTTGGGGAAGACCTGAAGATGTTTCGATAATACACCAACAAATTTAAGTACAAGAGACAAACTTGATATCAATGAAATCATCGATAAACTCACCTGTGAGCTTATGGAAAATAAACCACTGGGGTCCTGGGGTAGTTTTCATGAATTTTACGAGTGGTATATTTTCCACTAAAACACTTGTGTCTATATAATAAACTGTTTTACTAACTGTACTCTGAGGCTACGACATTCAAGTGATACACTAAAGTAGTTAGACCAAATTTCAGGCTAGAGCAACAATTTGTAAAAACACCAAAAAACAAGATCAATCTACTTTGAACTTCTTCACTGAATTATTCTGATAGGTGTCTCTATTTTAAACCATTTTTGAGTCTGATAACAATCCAAGTGGGATATGCGGCTTTTGTAGATTTTAATGTGCAGTCAATTAATATAAAGTCCTCAGGTGCTTTCTTTTATGCAATCAAGCAAAGGGCTTCATTTGCAAACCTGTATTCCCCTCTGGAGGTTGGAACCTAAAAAATCACCCAGGTCTGGAATTCTAGTCCAATGTGTCCCTCATGCCCTCTTAATTCCAGTCTATGGACCCCAGGGGGAGTACTCCCTTATATGGGCCATATAGGTATGTGCAGCCCCAAAGGGTATGGTTTTTCTGACAGCCATTTTGGTCATAAATAGGATATCAATTTTAGCTGATTTTGGCCATTTTGGTCATAAAATAAATAGAGTACGGTTTTTGTACTCTAGCCTTGATATAGCATGTATTTAAGAAGAAAAGAAAATCAACAAAAGTCCTTCACAAATTATGTTCACACTAATCTAACATTGGTCTGAACTAGGGAACTAATTCCACCTTCGTCATCAGTCCGAGCCACTGCAGAGTTACATAAGAAGCATGTGCATGCTTATCTGGTCATTGCAGTATTTGCTATCGGGTCGGTCAACACATGTGTTTACTGCACAGAGCAACATTTGTTTTTTACGAGAACAGCGATTTCTACTTTGGCCTGATCTTAACCCAGCAGAACGCCTGATAAACAGATTTGGTAGGGCTTGTTGTACATGGGTAATTTTTAAACGTATTCGCTCGTCCTTTAACCTAACCGTTTTTTCCCCCAGATCCAGTAACATACCATGGCGAACAAAGGAGTTGATGTTGACCCTTCTCCCGAGGGTCCACCGGACCAAAATACTGGCCGACTGGGTTGAGAACACAATATTGAGTCAACTCTAAGGCAGCTCAATACAAACATGGGCACTATGACTCAACTTTTAACTGAAGTGTGTGCATGCGTTCCCATGAGAGATATCAATGGAAGCTCCTCGAGCCGAAGCCCACCGGGTGCAGGTCTGATGAGTGCTCGGAACAGGAGAATTAGCCCAGGCACAAATCAAGGAGACAGAACAACTGCATAAGTGTGCTTGCCTCAGATTTCGATGTGGCACAATTACTGGCCGAACCACCCAGTTTGTGCTACAGTCACCGACAAACAGAATGCTATGGAAAAGGATGAGTTGCTTAAAGAACTTGCAGCCTCTCTACAAGACGAAGATAGAAAAGGGCCGAAAGTGCAACAGTGACTTGCAGATATCACTATCAAGCGATGGGGCAATAAATAGACCAATTTCACACATTAAAATTCAACCTTAAAAACAACAGACCTCAGTACGAGGCTCTGGGGAATAAAATCAGAGTTTGTGGGGGTTTAGTCCCCAGAGCCTCACTGTGAGGTCTATTGTTTGAGACTGAATTTTAATATATCGAAATTGGTCTACTAAATTCAGACAAAATAACTAGCATTCTGGGAAAATAGCCGCAGCCCGAAAACTGTGAGGACATGGCAATTGTGCGGGTAAATACGGAAATATGGGCACCCTTGAGTGCCACAAAGAGAAAGGCAGATTTACGCCTTGCTAACATGCAGCAGGCATTGAAAAGAGCAACTTTCGCAATTGTAACTACAAGCTTCTGGCAGTAAAATCCCAAATCAAAACAAAGGAAACAGTTACTGACAGCATTGATGCTATCACTCTTGTGGGACACATTTTCGAGATTCCCTCGCTAACACGTAAACAGCTTAGGCCATTGTTAAAGCAGGAATTCCAAACTATCTGCTCCAACAGTGTCTTACCGTCATCAAAACTATTGTTTGGTGACAATCTTGCCAAGCAAAATTGCGATGCAAAAGAGACGAGCTGCATCGGCCAAACAATTGGTACTTATACAAAACATGACCGCTCTAGAAGCCATCAGCACTAAAACTCTAATCAAAGAGGTCAACATGACAAAAGCAACAAAGGAGGATCACGACAGTCTTTTTTGGGGGAAAGGATACCACTCAACTGGGCGGAAAGAACCGTACAATGGTCACAAGAACAAGAAGCAATAATGACCTCCCTTGGACAACTGACATTGGCGGTAAGTGACTTTCCACCATTCTAAAGTCTTTCCTGAGAAATTATCTACGATATCGTTGTGACACCTTTGCGGCTGGATGCATCAGGCATTCCTTACCGGCCTGGTATATTACATCAGATAATGAAATTCTCTCTACTGTAATGAGGATGAAAATTGATTTTGATACAAAACCCTGTCAACAATTTTTACCTAACTGTAAAAGGTCCACCACTGAAACGACCATATTAGATTCTGAGATAAAGAAACTCATCGAAACGTGTGATCGAGCCAACTGAGCATTGTTATAATGAAACTTTTTCCAACATATTCGTAAGGGCGAAAAAAAGATGGCACCAACAGAATCATCCTTAACCTTAAGAACCTCAACCAACATGCAAACAAAATCCATTCAAAGATGGACACCTCATACACCATCATAAAGCTCGTAGAAAAGGATTGTTTTATGGCGTCCATTGATCTTAAAGACACACCTTATTCCAAACCAATAGCCGCATCGTATAGAAAATACTTAAAATTATCTTGGAAGGGGAGCCTTTACCAGTTCACATGCTTACCAAATGGACTTTCCTGTGGGCCCAGGAAATTTGCCAAACTTTTGAAATCAGCATTATCTGATCTGCACTTCAGGGGACATATATACAGTAACTATATTGACCTTTACCTGCAAGGGAAAACTTACAAAGACTATGTACTCAATGTTATAGACACAGTTCTTCAGATTGATTCTCTAGGCCTCATAGCACATCCAGATAAGTCGGTCTTCAAACCCTCCCAACAACTGTTATTCTGGGGTTCATGCTTATTCAGTCATGATGACTGTTACACTTACTTGGGAAAAGGCATAGGTACTCCAACTTGCGTGCCAAGCACTCTTAAACACTGCCCTTCCGATCATACAAAAAGTGGCTTGTGTTCTCGGGAATATAGTTTCTTCTTTTCCCGGGGTTATGTACAGCCCTTTACACCATCGCCACACCAAACATTCGGGTCTTGTGAAATAATCAGTGGAATTGTGAAGGGAGAGTTCTGAACTCGAATGGTTGGTATATAATGTTATGACAGGTATAAATGTCATGACTCGGGATGTGCCGATGCACACAAGCACCACAGATGCCTCTAACAAAGGCTGGGGAGTGGTGTACGGCAGTCAGTCAACAGGAGGTTTCTGGTCCTCCCACATCACATAAACTACCTTGAAATCTTAGCCGTTTTTCTGGGACTAAAAGCTTTCTGTAGTTCGCACTGCAACATGCATTTTAGTCTTAGGATAGACAAGACTACTGCACTTGCAGTCATTAACCACATGAGAACGAGCCATTCAGAACAATTAAATGCAACAATGAAATTTGGGATGGTGCATAGCCCACAATCTTTGAATAAGCGCACGACATATTGCAGGGAAATGTAATGTGGAGGTGGACCAAGGAGTTGCATGCCCTGCCCTGGTGCTGTTATTCCCTCCCTCTTCGTTCCTGTTTTTTCTTCTGGAAACACTTCCTCTTTAAAGACTGACCAGATCAGCATGCACATGCTTCTCATGCAACTCCTTCATTCCTGACTGATGACGAGGAAAAATTACAATCAAACAGACTTGGTAAGTCTCATTTAATTTTTAAATTATAACACAGGTCTGAAACAGGATTTTGATGCAAGGGTCGGGTCATAAATAGGGTTTCCAATTTTTGGTCAGGTCATAAATAGGGTAGGGAATATCGCCGATTTTGGTCATAAATAGGGTAAGGGTTTTGGGAAGTGGGCTGCACACCCCACCCAATTTTTCTGGGAGTACCACCCCCCAGGCTATGGACACCCCTCCCTCTTCAGAATTTGGAGATGCTGCCCATAGAATGAGTATGGACCACTTAAGGTGGCTTACTACAGTTTTAATGGAGCATAAGAGCACAACTTTTAACTCTTTTGAAAGAGTTCAACCGGTTGTTTTTCCCTTCATTATTTACTGTTTGCTTAGTCTTTTACCATTCTATGAGAAATTTGAACAATTAAATGTCAACAAATGGCCAAAATGAGCGACCGAGTACCCAATGAGAGACCAGGCACTAGTAGGTTAAGTCATGTTTTCCTCAAAATCTAACCCTATGACCCCACCTCAAATTTTCAGGAATAAGAAATTGGGTCTGATTTAACATTCATGCAAAGTAAAATAAAAATCTGTAAGACACAGTTTTTGCAAACTAAGTGAACGTAAAATCATAAATAGCTCAAAATCTGTCTTACAGTTTTTTTTTAATTTTGGCTCTAAATGTGATTCACCCCAACAAGTCAACTGTGAAAATTTCATCATAGGTTGTACGGGAGGTTTTCGAGCAATCCTCGATCAAAGACAAGTTTTTACAACCTTGGACAAGAATTGAATTGCACATGCCCTTTATTTAAGCGCGCGCTCATGTGACGCCATGTATCGGGTGTGAGAAAGCAAGAGTAAATTAGAGCTCTTTAACCGGATGTTTATCAAACTTTTTTGCCATTTAATTTTGGCCCTAGGCTTGAATACATGTTTGAACGGAGTTTGAAACTACCGCTACATATACTGAAGCGATTTAACACCTTTCAAGTGCTGAAGTGGTTTTCGTTACTTGCGTCATTTTTGCACGCATGACAAATACTAACGTGTGGCGGGCAATCGTAGTGCACGCTACAAAGTCTCGGAAAAGCCTGGTCATCAGTGTATTTCATCCAAGGCCAGTATCATTGGTGATGGCATTGTGACACTGGAAATTACAACAACAGGTTTTGCAAGCAATAGCAGAAAGTTATTCCAAAATATATTCCTTGGTTGCCTGCTTTTGATTTTGTCTGTGAAAACAAATCAACAAACATAGCATAGTTTCCAAATGTTGGGCTAAATTTGGCTCATTTGGAATGTTTATAACTTAACACCATATAAGGTAAAAAGTCATCAGCTAGTTTTCATTCACCTGCACATGACGGAAGGTCGAAATGGCCATAATGAATCCACATACGGTAATCCACAAAGGTATAAGAAATGGAAAGAGCTAGGACGGCAACTGAACTATCTTAAACTGCTTGAAGATACAACTAATATTTACAAATATGACTTCTGCATTGTCCTACTGTTGCATTTGTGAACACGAATATCTACGGATGAGTACGTTTATGACTATATACTGCTATATATTACCAAATTAATTTAACTAATTGTTAAACACGCCTGAATACTAACATCAAATGTATACTCGCCTTAAATTTGACAATTCTCCAAATCTTTATGCCGACTCTCTGTCCACACCCTTTCCAGGCTTTCTCTGTCATCGCAGAACTTTTCTTAACCTGACGAACGATGAGAATAAAAATTACATCAAGTGAGGTCCACACACACACGCACACGCACACACACCTCGTAGGTCTGCCTCTAGCTAAGTTACAAGTTGTGCGAGTTACAAGTTGTGCAGTTGGCTTAATCAAGCAGTATGGAAGGAAGGACTTTTAATGTGACGAGATATTTCCTTATTTTTGATCACGTATTTTTAACAGTTTCGTTTCACGAATGACTTCTGGCTTGATCATGATTCAGCAGTCAAGTTTAAATATCGAATGCCCTTTACATCTATGAGAGTTAACTACGGCAGTTTAGATTAGCCGGGCCACAGGTTGCGCTCCAACCGTAACGTTTTACGAAAGAGACAGCTACTTATAATATTTTAAACAAACTGCTTTAGTTCATTATATACTGCCTACCCATGAATTCACCACTCAATACACGTACCACCGGAGAAAAGCAGCCATTTTGGAACTAAAGCTTACATTTTTTTCCGTGTCAGAACCGAACAGTGCCAAATTTGTGTCCTTCCAGTCAAACTTTTTAGCCTTTCTAAGTCCTGCCATTTCTCCACTTCAGGCCGTACTTCCAAGAAAGCTTTACTATCACAAGCGAAGGTGTTCCCACTGTAGCAAAGTCCCAAGCGATCAATACTGTTTGTGAAGTACAGTTATTGGTCGACAGCACGCTGATGTTGATAGTAATTCTATCTACTGTTAATCATTAACATATCATGCACGTCACACAAGGCAAACCCCGAATTCAGATACTGTGACAGTGCTTCCTAAAGAACGCTATTTCAAAACAATGTTCGAAACAAAAGAAATACAACTTTTATTTTGATGAATAATGTAAAACAGGGCACAATGCACACGTATAGCCTAGTCGCCCGGCCTTGTACAGGCGGTAGCTTTGTAACTTTCAGCTTGTAGCGGTGAGTCACTATAGCCAAATACAAGCGCCATTTCTCCTGGCTTTCTTGGCATCTCTGGCGACGATTTAATCAAAAACAAGATACCAGAGACGTCAGAGACTTCAGTGGGCTATATCACACTTTTCCGACAGTTCATCTTTTTCTTCTCTTGTCAGATGCACGAATTTAGAAAACAGGAGACGGGGCATAAAAAGGAGCCCACGTAAGTGTAAGTGCGGACAGAGCGTATATAAAATAGAACACTGTCGGATTTCAGTGGTATGTGGTATTTTTATGTATTGTGCAATATGGATCATAATAGTCTGTTACAGAGGTTCGGTTAGTCGAGCGCAACGCGAAAACTGGCGAACGAAAAAAAACTCAAATGAGTGGCAAGCGCCGCGCGGGAGTACTGCACCCAGTTCTTTTTTTTTTCTTTCGCCATTTTTCGTGTTGCGCTCCAAATAACTGAGCGCCTGAGAGAGGCAAGGATAAGGATGACACGCCCACTTTTAGTCGCCTTTAGTTATAGTGTTTAATGAGTCGTTACTAAGTTAGTCAGTCGATAGTCTGTTGGTCCGGGTCAGTCGTACAATCGGTCGATCGGAAGGCTTTGGAATTGTACATTCCGATCGTTGGTTCATTTAAAGACGGAAAAAAAATAAAAACCTAGTTTCACAAATTGAGTTCGTTTAAGGTCAGGATCGCTAAGTTTTCTGACACGTTAATAAAAAAAATCCGGTTGGGGGATTTTGATTACTTGCTTGGTTTGTTTTTAATACGCTCTTAAACTTTAAGTTCTTATAAAACACGCATCAGATTTGCTTAAATCAGTACTCATTACCTTCGAAGGAGGCAAAAACTAAAAATCCCGAACGCAGTTGTTTTGCCACATTACCGAGCAACATTCTTGCCAAATTTCAGCGAAAAAGGATGAAAACCCGTTGTAAACGAACTGGAAACGTGCACCTCATTCGTTGAAATTTTAGTGTGTGGGGAGTGTGGGGAGATCTCAAAACGTGTGATAAGTAATTACCTGTTGATCGATAAAGTGGGGGCTCTTCTTACTTTCACAATAGAGCTCGCATTTACAAATCGGCCTGCAAACCCCCAAAGCTGTCTCAAATGCTATTTCTGCAGGCAATACCAACAAAGCTCTCTGTTCCACCTCTCCACTCGCTCAGATCGAGTTTTGGACGCACCTGATGCAATCACAATGCCGAAGTCCAAAACTAGGGGATCTAAAAAGTGCGATAGAGGAAGCAACTAGAATTCGAACGGCGCATCCGCGAAAGAAACCATGCTTTCGGAAATGAGAGTACCAGGGTAAGAAGTAAAGGTTTTCACACGTTGCAGTAGAATGTCAACGAAGTGCCTGTGTAACCTCGGGGGGACAATCGGCCGTGTATCTGCAATGCGCCAAAGACTGAATATCGTAACAGCTTTTCTCTCCGTGAAGGCCGCAAAACTCGATCGTCCACAAATGAGCACAAATGAAGAACTGGGCTGAATCTTCTATAATGGCATGGCGCCGTAAAATGCTGGGATATATTTTGCGCAAACTGGTGGCCTCGTAGGCAAACCGCCCTCAAACGGAGCATCTGCGACGCGAAATTGTTCAGAAAACACGACAGCGCGTATATAATTTTGGGAATATAGGACAAATGTTAATAGATTGAACGGTTAGCAGTAGTTAGTAGGTAGTATGAGGCTTTTTCACTAGCGGCGAGCGCCTCGGCCCATTCCTCATTAAATACTTTTAAGGTTTTCCGTTTTGGTGCCTTTCGCACTTGAAAAAAGACACGATCTTTCGCTTTTCGTTTTTGAAGCCATCTTCCACAACAAGCAAATCGATTGACACTAATGGCGTGATGCAAAGCAAACCATGCGCGCTTCTATCACGTGACTTCTGATAGCTGTTTACTTGTTGATAGCTTCCAATTAGAGATCATTTATTCATAGAATCTTTTTTACTTTATAACTTTATCTAGAAGAAACCTTTTTTCGCAGAACTTTTTGCAATAGAAAAAACTCAATGAGATATACCTGGGAATATCAAAACCTAAAATTTGGAAAAATTGTTGATTTGGGGGTTTACTGATACCTTAATTCTTCGTCCAAAAGCTTGAAAACTCTAACGTTATCTAATGGGGGAAGTTGAAGTTAACTGTATTTATTCAAAGTGCTTTGGATGACTGATTAGGATGCAAACTGTCATTCCGGCTAACGATCAGACAATCAATACGTAGATTTCGATAGTAAAGTCCACTTTGGCTGTTTGGCATTAGTTGCACCCCCTTCACCTTCCTTAATCCTGATCACAGGGTCTGTTGCGCGATAAATCTCGCCGTTCGGGATTAATGACTCAGCCACAAATCGTATAATTATTCGTGTAATGATAATTGTATGGACCATTTACAGCCAAATATTCGTAGACAATTATTCGATCTGAAACAGGAGATAAACGACTGTTGTTAAGATACTTAAACCTAAACTCGCTTACAAAGATATCTCTGGAAGAAGACCTGATTTCGTTCATACAAAGTTCACTTACTTCTGTGGCGGGTCGTCACGTACAGGTTAGCAGATGTTTCTTTTAACTGGTTAGCTTGTTTTCAGGTGAGCGATTGAACCGTGTGTTCGCCTTGAGAGGAACTGTTGCAAAACTAAACTCTTAGTGAAATCGGAGCTCAAAATCAAGGTCAATCAATGTTACGAATCATATACTCTGCACTGCAGGGTTCTTAATTATTAATTAACTTAACGAAACAGGGTCTGTACACTGCTTTAATCTGTGTTTAAAGACGTCTTAACTCTATCGCCTTACAGAATTTCTTAATTTTATATGTATGAAGTTTTGAAGGTGATCAAGTAATGCTTGAAGCAAGACAATCGAATATTCGGCACAAAGTAATTTCAAAATATTTTCAAGTTTGTTTAAGAGGCTAACCTTCCATGGTTACACGTTGTGCCGCGTTTGCCATGTTTGATTTTTTTTTACTTATTTATTTTTATATTTATTTTTTCCCAAAGTTCGAAGCTTTCTAACTTAATACTACCCGAGGAAGTCGTTGCTAATGCTATAACATGCCGAGTTTGTGCTTAAGTATTGTGGATCATTCGGGTATCATGTCCGCACGTACGGACATGAAAAACTTGTCAAACTGGGCGGAGAGTGCAAATTTTACGGAGAAACCTTTCTTCTTGTTCAGAGTTGACCCATATGGTTATCTTTTTCAGAAAACGTAACGGGCATAGTAACTTGTGTCGTTTATTACTTTAGTTAGTGCCTGTAGCGATAGTTTTTTTGGCTTTTATAACTTCTTATTCTTTTGGTACAGTAATAATAGTACTAACACTGTGGAGGGCTTTTACCGACTTGTAATTTGACCGATTTCATTCGTTCATCTGTAAAGGTGTTCTCCGCTGAGTTATCAATATAAACGATGCAAATTGACTTCATCAAGCAGTGCTTTGGTCTTCCATTTCGTTATCGACTAAAGATTATTAGCAACAGATCCTTTCAACCAAACCATCATCAGTGTGGCATTTGTCTGTTCCCCGCAGCGATGGAGGGTTCAAAACTCAGTGTTACAAAAAAGCTTCACAGTTAAACGCGTTTAGTCCGCAAATTTCACTGTCAGTCGTTCTTTCGGTATAATTTCCACATGCCATGTAAGGCATATTCACACTGAGCAAAATGATCCTCAATTTGTCTTGATTACTTTAAATTTTCGATTTGTTATGTTGTTAAAACTGAACACTAATGGTTATTTTGACAAACCGAAATATATCGGACAACTTTAACTCATATAAAAAATTTAGAACGGGAAGCGGTAACCGTTAATTATAACTTTCATTTGACAAAGAACAAACACAGATCAGTTGGTGATTAACATATGTATTAAAACAGGCAGGTGGCCTGAAATATCTTGCTGGTGTCTTTCTCAGGTTGAGTCTCTGAACGGCAAAAATAAATTATTTCAGTACAAACCCCTCCCACTCCCCCCTATGCCACAACGTTTCAATTAAACTCGGAAACTGTTAGGACATGTGCGTCTGTGACGATGGCTCGAAAAGGTTCGGTAGCTCTATAACTAGCATGGATCTGAATTCACAGGTGACTCCGAATTCACAACAATCTCGTCGGTATAGTTTGAAAACTTTCCTGCTCTAAGTACGTACTTGTTTGTCGGAGTCACTTCCAAAAAATTCCAAGTTTGTGTCTTTCCAAAGAAACTTTTTCGCTTTTACAAGGCCTGCCATCACCACTAAGATTAGTTCTTGCTGTTAGATATCGTCTCTCGACGATTGTGTTCTTTATCTGTTAAATACAAACAGTAAATCGCACGGGTATTTCCAGCGGTGAGAAAACGATCCAAATAAAGCCGATATCCTCGATCGGATTGGTTCATTACAGTTAATAAATAAAACATTCAGCTGTAGATTCCTTTACTTGTTCTCGACTCCAGAGCTCCTGTCTAGTAGACCTTGGGAGGAGGGGGAGGGTAGAATCGTGTCTCTAAACCAGGCCTATCTGTTAGAATGATGTAACAGAGAATTAACTCTGAAGTGTAAATTTTAGTGCTCATTTAACCCATGAATAACCCACTGGGCGTTAGCCCTAGTAAAGGGAATCAGGGAACCACACGAGGTAAAGAAAAAATCTTTTGACCTCGGTGGGAATCGAACCCACGACCTCCGGAATAGATCTACCGTTACTCTGCCGACTGAGCTACGAGGTCGGACAGAGAAAGTCGGGGTCGATTTAGATGGTGAATCGCGGCGAAGGAGTGTGGTTCCCTGATTCCCTTTACTAGGGCTAACGCCCAGTGGGTTATTCATGGGTTAAATGAGCACTAAAATTTACACTTCAGAGTTAATTCTCTGTTACATCATTTGTGTCCATAGTGCTACGCGGCACAACATTCATCTATCTGTTAGAACTCTTGTAAGCGTGACATTTGTTAGCGTGACCGGACGTGACGCATGTGTGCGCGCTAAGACTTGTGGTCTATCCGAGACCTCGTGCTGCTGCTTGTATTCGATCCTCGCTTTTGTTTTGCGTTGTTTATACAGTCCCGAGTAAGAGAATTAGAGGGTTGAAATTGAGCCGTGGAGTGGATCTTAATTACCTTTCCAACACTATCTTTCTCACGAGTTTTAGTCCCGACTTCTGTTTCGTATTCAACTAACATTTCAGTTCACACTGGAAAACAGATTTGCTGAATACTTCGATTTCCACTATTCCCTTGTCAGGTCTGGTGCAATCGGCGCTTAGTTTTTGGCCCGGAAGAGCTGTTTCTTAGCAACGCCCAGGAGCTCTGGATTCAGTGAAGGGTGTCGGTTGTTTTCGTGATTTTATGAAGATTACGTCAGTTGCGCTTAAAGGGACACAGTCAGCTTTGTGACTGCGCTGACCTGGACACTAGTTTGTCTCACTTTGAAAAATGTTTACTTCAACCTGAAATTAAAGTTCATCTAGAAATTCGCTTTATTTTTCTTAGTGTATTGCTTTATTTTCAATCGTTTATTGAAAAACCTGTTTTTGAGTGTCCTTTTGCTCATCCTATGATATTACTTTTATCATATCTGGTTAGAAACAGTATTTACTGCGTCTCTAGTATATGCAAATTAGCTATGGAATGGTATGTAAAGCGCATGTGCACCAGCTGACTGGGTCCCTTCAACGTAACAGCACAAAAAGATAGGGCATAGGACTGCTGGTGAGCTGATATTATTATGTGCTTCGACTCAAATGCAAACTTTTCGCTCAGTTTGTCTATCTGAAGGTTACTTTTACGGGCATCTGACTGACTTCCCCTCCAATGCAAGAGAGATTTCTTTGAGGTACATGCTGGTATTATATTATCATTGCCTTGATTATATGTTCGATCAAATCACCAGGACTAATAGTTACGTAAGATGTATGGAGAAAATTAACTGGATAATCTGGAACATGAAGCAGGTTTTAAAGTTGGTTAGTGATTTTGATAACCAATCTTTAATAACAACAATCTTTCAATCTTTCCCGGCACACCGCTGAAATGGGAGCGGTTAGGATTTTCAGGTGTTTCAATTTATGCTCCAAGCCAGGCTGCTTTGCAGACTTTGCAGAAAGATGTGGTCCGTTTGGTCAAAGTCGAAGACACCATTTTTCGTTTTTCAAGAATATCAGCAAGGAGGAGTGATGCTCGGGGCGAACTCGATTGGGCGAGAAACCTCGACAATTTGCTCCGGCTCTTGGTGATGCGTAGTAAAAGCATGACGTTTGTTAATCGACGTCTGTTTAAGGGCAAACTGGCTGTGTTCTACACGAATAAGAAAAAAGTCGAGTTGGAGATTAGAATAGTGGAGGGGACTATTAATTTGCATGCTCAGATGAGGGTTCTGGCCTGGAATAGGCCGATTTAGAACATTTAAAAAATCCGTTTTTGTGAAACATCCACATATGGCAGTCGAGGTTAACAGTAAGTTGAAGAGTTGAGGCAATGGATTCAAATTAAAGATCTGGTCCCCTCGACTGAAAATGAAATAAAAGTACACTTCTTTTGGTGCAGTATCAAGCTTCATGGTTTCAAGTTTGTGAATATGCGATTGGATTATTATTTTCGGCGGTTTTTCGGTTGGAGTGATTTTTAGAGTAGTTCAGTTTTCGATTTTGCAATGAAATTTCTTGGTCGGCCGGTTTCTAGGCCGCAATCCCCCTCCAGAAAATATACTGCCCCTTTTTGGAAGAAGCACTCAAAGAATAACGCAAGCAGTTCGCGCGAATGCTTTGTACATTTATACTTCATTTCGAAATGAAACACCTTATATTTAACAATTATTCCATGAGCGCGCGTTGGATATGAGATGGTAAATAGCCAACGAGGCCCGTAGGGCCGAGTTGGCTATAACCATCTCATATCCAACAAGCGCGAATGGAATAATTGTTTTTTAAATTCGGTACGGTTGTATGCTTGGGAATAAGAGCTAAATTTTATTGGTTTTTAATTTTACAAAACGACCGGAAGTTCATATGGGAGAAACAGCAAGTGGGAAGTCACATGGCATGCGCACCGTTTGCAAACTTTCGTTGAAAAAAAATTGAAAGCGAAGCCGGCGAGTCTGCTGAACAAAAAGTACCATCATCTTTAATTTAAGGAACGTCTACCAAACGAAGAATATTCAACTTTGGTCACAAAGTTTGAAAAGCGTTCAAGTTTGAGTCATCGAGAAGAGTTTTAATTGTGCACTTGCACATAAGCTTAACAGTTGTAAAAGTACTGCGGAAAACTTTGATCGCCATGTGATAGACGTTGTGTCAAAATTATTCTCGACAAGAACTCTATCCGCGTTCCCTTGCTGTGGCTGCCCTCGCTTCAGTTCGAGCTGGATATGTGGAGACTGTTGTTGGCCAGTTTTAGAGTAGGGGACAGAAAATATCTTAGCATCGGATTCCTCTTCAGAATCTCCGAGACCCTGATGGTTTTTCGTGGCAGGTAAAGATTCGAGCCGGCACTTCGGTTTAGCTCATCAAAATACTCAACTCCTTGATGGAGTTTCCGCACGCACAGAATTGTTGGCGTTCGTTGGCGTCGAATCTCTTGTTCTGGTCAGCCAAAAAGGAGACTGAGTTAAAACAAGGTTGCTCTCGGCTCGTCCGAGCTCACCGCTGTCGAACAGTTTCTTCATCTGTTCATTGGAAATTGGTTTCTGACCGTTTCTTGTGGGCTCTATTGCCTGCTTTCCTGAGGTCTTTTGCAAATGCTCTAATGCTTTATTTTCCTCAGTAAAAGATCAAAGATAGTGGAAAAGGGTTTGTTGACCGGCAGCGAGCGAAGGAAATGATCAATGGCGGCTCTCAGATGGATTTCATAGATGGACTTTTGTAAACTAACAGTGTGCCATCTTTATTCCTCGCAGACGTGCAAAAACTCTTCCGAAAAACATTCAGTTGTTCTTTTGGCATTTCTTCTATCGGTTTCGAAAATCTGGTACCAACAGGACTAGGAAGCTATTCAGTAACATTAAGGTAAAAATTGTTGTTGTTAATGTACGTAATCTTCATGAATGCGTAAAATCTCCATGTTCATGTTTGAAATTTTACAGACTTTAAGGGAAACTTAACGAGTACGTACCGTTGAATATTCTCATTCCGAACTTTATGGCTTTTTTGTTGTTACTGGAATGGGATTGTCCATAATTTCTTGAATTTCTTCTGTAGAAAGCTCACCGAATTTGTTTTATTTCATCCAATTTTTTGTCGACGGAACTTGGCTCCCACGTAAAATTTTATGCCAAGCCACCTGGTTTGCTGCATTAATTTCCATATAAGGTCAAACGTAGGTATAATCGCTGGTAACCGAGATACAGTGAACCAATCAGAAAGCTAGAATTGCATTATCCGAGTTTGAGAATTTAATAATTAATAATATATTTAATATGTTTAACAGCATAATCTCGTACCCAGCTCCTAGTCTGTTCGACCCGAATGTGGTCTAAGCCTAGTCTAGGCGGCCCGTCTTTTATTACTTTTAACTGAAATTATTAAATACAGAATAATGCATACCATCACTACTGTACATAACAAGCATACTTTCCGACATATGAATGTTGTGCCGCGTAGCACTATGAACATAAATGAAGTAACAGAGAATTAACTCTGAAGTGTAAATTTTAGTGCTAATTTAACCCATGAATAAACTACTGGGCGTTAGCCCTAGTAAAGGGAATCAGGGAACCACACGAGGTAAAGAAAAAATCTTTTGACCTCGGTGGAAATCGAACCCACGACCTCCGGATTAGATCTACCATCACTCTGCCGACTGAGCTACGAGGTCGGACAGAGAAAGTCGGGGCCGATTTAGATGGTAAATCGCGGCGAAGAGAAAGTAAGGGTACATATGAATGTTGTGCCGCGTAGCACTATGAACACAAATGAAGTAACGGAGAATTAACTCAGGTGTAAATTTACCATCATCGCAAGTGTACGCAGGTGTACGCAAGTGTGTTTTCAAAATGCGTAGTTGTACTCTATAAATAATTATGCTAGCATCGTATATATGCTTCATAGATGAATCACCCGTTGCTTATTTAACAGCGTTACAAAAACAGCGGAATGTCGGAGTTGCATTGCTGTACCTGAGGTTACTCGGCAGTAAACATCAGCACACACGTCAGCAGCGTTCACCCATGGGCAAATAGTAGACACTGAATTAACCAATCAGAGCACGCGCTCTGCTTTAGTTATGCTATAATGCAGTGAAAACTACACACACCAGGCTAACAATACACCTTTATTTTATACCTTAGTTTTACTTCAGCGTGACAGGCAGTACAAGTTCATTTACGTTATCGCAACTAGGCACTACTGTTGAAGATTTAGGTATCACAACGTTAAAATATACATTAGGAACCTAGAATAGACTTCAACTAAGTTTTTCTCGCACAAACACGAGATCGTTCTGCGAACTTGTTGGCTAAGGAGTAGTTCAATGTATCAGCGCACAAAAGGGTTTTTATTATCCGATATAAGAATATACTGAAAGTACAAAAAACATGCAAAAGCCCTTACGAGTGAAAACCTAGGTATCTCAATCACATTTATAACAAGTAGACCTTACTATAAACCCACGTTTACAAATCTGTTAAGTACTCTGAAACTAAAAAGTTATGATCAAACAGGCACAGGGTTCGTCTGGCCGTCAATTCAGCTCCTGAAAACGTGCTGAAAATAAAATTGACGTCAAATGGTTATTTTTTTATTTGCTGAAAACTTTAACACGACATTATTCATAAGACACGAACCGATAGTAGAGAACTAAACTTACACTTAAGAGTGTTAAAATACTATGATCAAATTCGGCTCGATATCCATTTTTTTTTACATTTTCGTAGACAACAGGTCTTTTCTAGATATCTTGGCAAATTGCAATATATTGCGAACATTAGAACTCATGTTTTTCTCGACATTTATTTCCGAGAATTTACGGCCGCCATGAATTATCCTTGTTTCAAGTCCGATCGGTAGAGTTGTACTGGAAGAGTCTCTAACTTTTTATTTAGCTCAGTAAGCAAAAAACAACTCAACAATTACAAAGACTGGGAACCACACTAGTAGAAATTCTAAAAATATGTTTGCTTTAACGTCGGGTAGAGATTATATTGTTCCTACCTTGCTAGAAGTTTCAAAACACAGCATCAAATTCCGCTGAGGATTGGCCCTCACTCAAAACAGTCACTGGGACCAGTGGATGCTTAGTTGTCAGCAAGTAGTTCTAAGCAAAGCAATGGATAATAATATGACGATTGTTACTGACTGATAAAACTACAACTTATCAACATAATTTTGTTAAACAAAGGTCTAGAAGTTTTCGATTCTAATGCCTGCCTCGTAACCGCGGCTTCTATAGACTGTTTTCGATATATTAAAATTCAGAGCTTGGCAGCGGGATATAAAGGTTGGCACACACTAGGGGACTACTCACCGGGACTTGTCCCAGGGACTTGCTTCGGGGACCAGTCCCCTAGTGTGTACTCGTATTTTGCATCGAAATTCTAGTCGCAGGGACCACATGTTTGATCCCTGCGACTAGTCCCAAGAATTAACCTGGTTTGATTTCTGGGACTAGTCGCAGGGATCAATAGTCCCATAAAACCGTTCAAATTTCTAGTGTGTACACATTAAGGGGTAAGTCCCTGCGACTAGTCCCCTAGTGTGTGCCTAGCTTAAGGGAAATTGAATGTGCATGTTCATTTTTTTCTATTGTTTTTGCCTGTAGGCCTGGCTATCAAGCTGAATTTTAATAAACCGGAAGTAGCTATTCTAATGCCATGCGGTCTAGTGCCAGTTTTGTAGTGCAGTGACAAAAATATCATAGGGCCGAGAGCTTTGTGCTACCCATTCTTCTCACGGATCCAACCATGGCTGCAAGACCTTGTAGGTAGGGCTCTATTGTGTTTACCAAGGGTCATAAAATACACCTCATAGGTCTACATTATGTGTAGAGGGATTGATAATTACCCACATGGTAGTTCCCGGCCGCAATTTGTAAGAGATTAGATGACAACAACGACTAAAACCAACAACAAACATTGCACCGTTATGGTCCTTACTCGCCACTTGACATTGTTAATGGTGCGGCATTTTACACAGTGGCCAGCGCCTGCCGTGGCTTGAACAAGATTATTCGATCCAGAGTCCAAAGCACGAATTATATAAAGGTCCTTATGTATCCCGCAACAATACAAATAGTAAATAAACAAGCAGACAAATAATAAAAATGGTTGGGAACAAGATTCTTTTTTTAGGGGGAAAGCCCCCACTGAATACAGAAGAAGCATAAGTAGGCCTACTTACATGAGCGTATTGCATGGCTTTGCGCCGTTCATCAATACTAGCCTTCCGTCCCACCCAAATAAGGCACTGTTTGCCAGTGTCAACCACAAATACTGCAGAGAAATGAGACAAAATAAACAGCAACATAGTTAAATAACAAAAACCAGCGCAACGTGAGTGTACTCACACGTCTCACATAATATTATGATTAAGATAATTTCTAACGAACTAAAAATAACTAAATATCCTATAGAGCTACCTAATTAACAATAAAAGAAACCATGTAGATGTTGTGACACACAGAAATCGCACAGGTATTTTTCAAGGTTGGGTGACAGATACAGGCGCCCTTATTCCAATTTGCACCCTTCCAATAAGAGCCTTAAGCGAAAGTAGACTAGATGGATGAATTATGAAGTCCGCTTTCGCAACTGAACTTAAGACCAAGTGTTCGGTCAAGATGGCAGGATATTGGTCAAGTTCTTTTTTTACGTGTTCATGGACCGAGGAGTCAAGGCCCATAAACTCGCAAAAAAAGAACGAGGTCAATATCCAGTCACCTTGACCAAACAAACTTTGTCAATAAAGGATTTATTTTATGGCTTTCGAGGAAATTTTTCTTGCGGGACACGGCGGGTAGTCCTGGGCGGGTAAGATAGCTCCATCTTGCCCGCTCGGGAAGCCAATCACAGTGCAGAATTTGTTTTTATCTTGCCCGCCAGCAGCGCTAGGCATATAATGATGAACATTAAGACTAGCACGGCCCAATGGACCACTTTCAATGTATTAAAATTCAGCTTGGCAACGAGGCCTAGGTGGTCATTCAGTTCCTTTTGTCTGTGTCCTTTTAGGCTTTTTAAGCTGAATTTTAATATATCAAAAGGAGCCTATTGTTACGGTTCTTCTGTGCTGGTTAAAAAAAATTAAAATTCCAATAAGCGCCCTTCCTTAAGCTACCTAAAGTAAATGATCACCCCGAGAGTTCAGAGCGGAAAAACGTACTGTGCAGCTTTCTGCGCATCCCCAGTAGCCCATCTTGCGGGCTCAGGTTATAATGCAAGCTGCAATGGTTTGCAATTTCATTTCATTTTTCATTTCATTTATTTATTCGCCATAAGGGGTACAAGAGAGAGAAGAAAATGAAAAAAAAAGTCTTACTGTTTACAATATCATGGCGAGGAAGCCCAAAAGAAGCCAGCAGGCTTATAGAGAATGG
>CM042751.1:10327030-10343745 GCA_022496165.2 Catalaphyllia jardinei
TAGATCTAAAGTTGTTTACAAAGGAGATTGTTCTTGTGGCGTTGATGACATCGCCGATTCTGTGAGAAACCTAGCAGTACGACTTAGGGAGCATTCAAATCCTACTCACAACTCTGAACCTGCAAAATACCTGCGGGAAAACCCATCACATTCTTTCACTTGGCGTGTTCTCTCCTCAGCACTAACATTCCACAAGCGCAGGATTGTCGAGGGGCTAATGATCCAACAACTCCGCCCCAGCCTGAACAAACAAATCATTTCTTATCTTTCCAAACTTTTCCCATTGGGAATTACATAAGATATGTATGCATGTGCGGACAGTCATCATTTTTAACCCTAATGATGGCAAACAGCCGAAAACCTTTCTTAACTTTTAGCCTTGTAAATAGAACATATTTTACTAAAGCAAACATTATGTACAACAACTGATAATGTTTTGTGACAATTGGGAAAATGTTGAACTAAGAGCTCTGTGCAAGAGGCGTGCCTTTTGTTGTGAAATCTAATCTATTGCAGAATTTCAGATTTGATTGACATTGCAACAAAAGAAAAATGAGCGATTTTTAAGGCCATCAGGCAAGATATGACCTGCTTTGGGGCAGGACATTGGTCTCCCTTATCTTAAAATATCACAGACATAGCAATGTCTGATCGCGACAAAAGGGTCGCTCATATTGTGAGCATGCGATGTCAGAATTATGTCCAACGTAAACATTGATTATGTCCTTGTAATCACTAAACCTAACTAGAAGCCCCCATACCTGCCTTTTAACAACTAGAAATCTAACTAACACTTTGTCTATGCTAACAGGTTTAGTTCCCACTTCTCCTCACTTCGATTCAGGACAAATCATGCGCCTCATCGGACAGAAGCGCGACATGATCTATCCAAAGGAATGTTGCATGCCAGCATTGAGCGATGAAGTCATAAGTCATCCCTTAAAAAATGAAAATACCAATCCAGAATGTTCCAGAAGGTTAATAAACTTACCTGAAAAATTATCAAGCCATTATCAATGACGTAGACATTGTCTGGAGTAACACTTTCTTTAACATAAGCCACCTCAATCATCTCCACCTGGTTTCTTCCCTGCAAGCATTACAATTGTTCAATTTACTACACTACTATACTTAAGTATACAACGGTATTTGGAGAGTCCAAAGAACCACATACATCTATAAGCTATTTGGATCACGTGTACTAACGGCATCAAGGATCACTGTTTATCAATACCCACTATCGATACCCTTGATCAACATCTTGATCTTACTCAATCGACATTCTTGATACCTGATAAACAGTCCATTGATAGTCAGCCGAGTGTTTGACCGGCTCATATGCATCAATCGAAAATTAGTTGACTGACGACCAAGATATTGATGGGGTTGATTGACACTTGACTGCAAATGCCTTTACTTCACTTGATCCTGCTATTTTATGTATGTAGCCAATAGGTCACATTCGATATATCAATGTATCAACATAGCTCTGAGACTTTCAGGACAAATTTCTATATTTAGTGGTGTTCTTTTTGTATCCAAGTCTCTTGGAAATTGAGAACAGGAATAGATTCTTTAGATTCTTTTTTCATTGTTTCTGCCATGCAACATGGCAGGTGTGCAAAACCTCAATACGAACACTTACTTACCTTATCATCAAACTTGAGCAAGCGTGGTTTATAATCTTTGGGTTCAACTCTCCTGAAGCCACTTTCCGCACTACACAAGGAAAAACATTGTATTACAGTAGTAACTTCACTTCAGCATATGTAGCAATATGTTAACGTCGCAAGCTCCATTCAAACATTGCTTAAGGCTGCTGCACACTACCCGATTTTTTTGTCAGGGCCAAATCGGGTTAAAATTTGTCGGGGTATCATTTTGCGCACACTAGCCGATTTTTGTCGCTACTAACTGTGTTTAGGCTTAAGGCCAAGTCATGCTTTCATGGAAAAGACGCGAGAGCAAGTCAATTCCTGTCCAGGGTTGTAAAAGCCAGTCTTTGATCAAGGATTGCTCACAATTTCTTAGTTTGCAAGTGATCAGTCTTTCAGATTTTTATTTTACTTTTCATGAATGTTAAATCAGAGCCTATTCTTACAGGTGTGGTCATACATGTAGATTTTGAAAAATGTAATTTAACCTAGTGCCTAGTCTCTCCTTACATATTTTATTTTCATTTTGGCCATTTATTGAAGATTAAATAGTTCAAGTTTCATATTATAAGACTTAAGAAAGCAGTAAATAGACTGATACTCTACTGACTATCAACCAGCATCACAATCTATATTCCGTCGATGTAGCAACTGATATAATTATCTCAGCCAATATAGTTGGTGATTTCAAATAGTAGGGGTGGCGAATGGTAAATGCAAGACTTTGTGAGATGGTAAGAAACAAGTTTTGTTCACTTTTAGATTGCGAGACCAAGACTTCAAAGACTTAAAATTTGAGCCCCAGATTAGTTCAGAGCTAGAATGAGCTTGAGCAGTGTTTTAACCAGCTTTTTCTATCGAGCTGGAACTGGAAATCTGATTAAAACATACTAACTTATGATGTCTTAAAACAAATAGCTGTTAATTGCTCATGCGGCAAAACAGATGAGGTGGAAGGTTTTCCAACTTTTAGTGGAATTCATACAATTAGGATTAACTTTTTCTTGGAAGTGTGCAAGTTGCTTCATTGAAATTCAATATCAAACGACGAGAAAACATCACTTATGAAAACAGATGACCAAATGAGTCAGGACCTCAAGACCCTTTACCTTGCAAAAAATCAAGACTTCAAGACAGGTACGTATCAAAATAGAGACTGCAAGATGCACAACCACTAAAAAATGAGACTGTGAGACCTGTGAAATTTGACTAGAAATTTTGCAAAACCCAGAGTTTCTGAAGGACCATTCAACACCCCTAATAGTAAGCATGGCAACAGACTCATCTCTTGGTTGCAATACATTCTCCAGCACAATACTAGATTTGCTTAAATATTTAAAAAGGCAGCTCTCCTATTAGTTGCAGAGCTTCTTATGAACTTAGATTTCAAAACAAATAAGAAATATCACACTTTCCTCAATTAAAGTGCTTGAGTAGATATTAGTAACAAGTTGTCCATGTTAAATATACCGGTAGGTATGTAACTTAATGCATGTATGTATGTCAAATGACATTCGCACATAATCTGCATAAACTTTCAAGTTGTGTATTTTGCAGAGAACTTCTCACTCGTGTCCAATACACCTGATCTGTAATGGGTTGCAAAAGGGGTGACGCTTCGCAACAGATCGTGATGGCTTGCCGGGTAGTTACGACCCGTCACAAATCGTTGCCGACTGTCTCGACCATGACACCGGAAGTCATGCCATGAAAAGGGATAGCGGA
This sequence comes from Catalaphyllia jardinei, assembly GCA_022496165.2. Classification (NCBI taxonomy): domain Eukaryota; kingdom Metazoa; phylum Cnidaria; class Anthozoa; order Scleractinia; family Caryophylliidae; genus Catalaphyllia; species Catalaphyllia jardinei. The sequence goes on from CM042751.1 coordinate 10,330,411, forward strand.
AGTGAATTTCAGGTAGTGTACACCTACCCCTGAAAAAGTTGGCGGATTGTGACGATCCAAGATGAATTGCCAAATTGGCGCAGACCGCGATGATCTGAGACGAACCATCACAACCATGAAGTAACCATGCACGCTGACGAGTCTAACACAAATAAACAAACAAAAAAGCTAGGTGTGTGAATACTTCTCGTTCTAAAAAAGGCTCCTATTGTAGGTTTATTATTCATTTTTATATTGTATTGATCTATTGTAAATTTATTATTCATTTTTTATTTTCATTGTAATTGACTGTTCCGCCCAGACTAGCAATGGTATTTGCAGAACAGTCTTTCTTGTGCTGAATTAAGGGACGATCCACCGACTTTTTCACCACACACCATGCATGACAGCACCATAAATATTTTCTACGTCCACCACGAACTAACAAACAGTCACGAAATGTCACCATCCGTCATGGTAGTGACGGGTCGTCGCGATCTGTCCTGATCGGGACGACCCACCAACATTTTCACCACACACCATAACACCGCCATGAATATTTTCTAAGTCTATCGTGAACTGACAAATGGCCACGAAATGACACCACCATGACAATCCGCCCACGTCCCGAACTGACACAGAAGGACGATCCGTCACAGATCGACACCAGTTTGGCGACCCGTTACAGGTCGGGTATATTGGACAACCCTCAAACTTCTGAGAATTTGTGAACCTTAAATACAGTTTCTGAGGAAATATTCAAGCTACACACTTTAGTCATGTAATGACTAATGTGCATTCTGCTGTTTGCTTATGAAATATTGGTACAGTGAACCCATATGAAACAGCAGGAATGAAGTTCAAATAGGTATCATTAGTATATACCACACAGGTGAAAAGTACTTTTTGTGCGTGCTGATTGGCTAGCTTGGAGGTGACTAGCCAAGTACTATTTACCTTGGAGCAGCCAAAGAAAAACAAAATGGCTTTTGTCGGTACATTGTCACAAGCAAAGTTACTCTTTAATTTTGGCCGCTAGTTATTCAGCTTGCGTGGTATATACTAAAACAATTATTCACCTCAGTGTTGGTAAATAGTTGTTGATTAATCTTGGGAAAATATCCATTCCTCATTGGGATTGGAAATCAGACAGTCCCCTTTGTTGCAGGGATAGGCATTATGTGGGATCACATATTGTTGATCCATTCCCACGAACACCAAAACCGCACATATCATCTAAGAACTAATTGCTTCTTTATGTTAAGTTAGGGAAGATTAAAAGTCAGCCATTGGCACTAGGAGCTCTGGGTAAACAATGTGAGCTATGATTGGTCGATGGTTACCTTTAATTTGGAAACCACTGATCAATCATAGTCCACATTTTGTATCTGAACCATCCCAGTAATGGTGAAAGTCTGCATATGAGCCAAGGGGCCTAACAGGTCAGAGCTTATCCCAGTTTCTGTAGCATGAAGCAACTAGGAAATTTCTACTCTCCCCTGGATGAGATGCTAAACCATTGCAGGGTTACCCCCAGCATTACATTCACCCATGACAATTTATATACACCTGGGATGAAGGAGGCACTGTGAGAGGAAAGTGTATTTCTCAAGAACACAACATAGTGTCCCTGGCCAGGGCTCGCACCCAGCCCGCTTTATCCTGAGACAAGCACACTAACCACAAGGCCACTGTGCCTCCCACCAACCCAGGGCTGGCAGTTAGTCTCCCCAACGTTCCATCAAGGGCAATAGGTTGCTTAAGAGTAACAAAATATGAGGATGTCTAAAATCTAATTTATGATGATTTATGATATCTAGTAAAATGACTATTACGCTGTTAATGTAGATTTAGGCCAGCCTAAAAGCATAGGTTGAGAAAATTAAAAAAAATGAGTTAACTATTGACAAAACCAAATACAACAGAATTTCCATTCTTGTACTATAATGGCTAACACTTGAGAAAACAACGGAAAATAAAAGCGAAGAACTCACGTAAAAATCAATCTGAAAATAAGAAATCAATTAATTTCTTCGCCATGTGACAAAATATTTATACGGCGCTGAGAAAGAAAATTGAAAGTTGTAAATTAAAAAGACGACTAAAACAAGCCAATTATGTTGAGATCAGTCGTATTTCAAGTGTGTTAAATTAGTGGCCATTCAGTTCTTTTCTTGGCAGAAAGAAAGAAAGAAATGCAAAAGGAAGTTCAATAGCAGTAAAGTTTCATTCAAGCTGAGGCGAAGAAACTTATTTAAAAGCGAAAAAACGTTGAACATTTCGCAGATGTGAAGCACTGCATGAGCAGTGTTCAAATTAATTCTTCACGCCAAAGCGAAAGCTTCAGTTTTTGCCGACGGCTTCCGTGGCTTTACCAATCGTTCCAAAAGTTTAAATCAATTTCAAGTAATAATTTACATTACCACTGTTCTTTCTAAAGTCTGAGAAGGTGCTTTAAATCTGTGATTTGTCGTCAAAACTTACTTGTAAAGTGCTCTGATCTTCATGTTTTTGCGATGGTTGTAGAAAGAAAAATACCGTTCAGGGTCCCCTAGGCGTGAACATTTCAGCTTCTCAAACATATGGTGATTTTCAGAGGTTGCAACATTCTGAATTGATGTTATTATGTTATTACAGCACACACACGTTGTTTAGTGTTTGCAGTTGCTTATTGCAGCGACATCGGAAATTGATTTAGACTTTTGTTAAGCCGAAGCTGGGAGGGGTGGTGAGGACACTTTCACTTCCGGCGATGGTCCACGGCCACAAGTTCCGTCGACAAATTCTGTCCACAAATTTCCGTCTACGGACAGCTTCCGCCAACATTTGTAACCTCATGATACTCATTCATTGCCACTGCGCACATATGAATGAGCTAAAAAGGAACTCCAAAAGCTGCATCTCATAAGGTCCGGGAACTACTACTGAATTCACTAATTTGATTGGCTGAAAGCGGTCTAGATTTTCCCATCCAGACCCACATCTTATGTACTGTTTTGCAATGAAAAAGTTGCAAACTAGAATGCAAAAATATTAAGTACTTTCTTTTACCAATATTTAAGAAATAGAGAACATGTACCGTGTTTCTATCAAGTTATAGAAACACTAGTGGAAGTTTGGGAGAACGTGAAATGCTGTGGGAACATGAGCCGCAGGCAAGTGTTTCCACAGCTTTTTTGGGTTTGGTTTTTTGCTAGTTGACGAGGGCACAGCCCTCGTCAACTATCACGCGTAGAAATCATGAGCAAATAATCTAATTGTTTTAGTATAAATCTACTAGTCGTTCAAAACTTTATCTAAATCCTCTTCACAGGCACTTCGAAAACGTCAAGAAATGGCCTTCATTTTGCCGCCAAGAGTACACTGCTACGCTACTTGCTATCACAGCATAGATAGTGACTAGCATAGCCAATCAGAGAACAGGATTTGTGATAGAACGCTAGTAGATTTATACTAATTAACAATTAGATTATGAGCTCGAGATTTCTATCGTGTGATAGTTGACAAGGGCGCAGCCTGAGTCAACTATCACGCATAGAAATCGAGAGCGAATAATCTAATTGTTTTAGTATAAATCTACTAGTCATTCAAAACTTTATCTATAAATCCTCCACACAGGCACTTCGAAAACATCAAGAAACGGCCTTCATTTTGCCGACAAGAGTACACTGCTACACTACTCACTATCTATCACCTAATAGATAGTGAGTAGCGTAGCCATTCAGAGAATGGCATTCGTGATAGAACACTAGTAGATTTATACTAAAACTCAATAGAAATACGGAGTACATGATTTCCACTTCTTTTAGAAAACACAACACAACTAGAAAAAGGAAAACAACTTGTTAACTTTGATTATCAAAATGTAAATTCTCTTTTCTCGCGCCTTCACTACGTCAACAGCGCATGCTAGTTCTGTGTCTACATCGAGTTATACAAACACAATTATTGACCAATCAGCACGTGTGCTTTCTTAGGACTGTTTTCAAATTATTTATGGGAGTACCAAAAAGTTTAATGAGAAGAAAGTAAAGAGGATGAGCAAACTTTGGAGGCGGAATAGATCAATATCAATATATTACAATTCCGCCTAACACAACAGCCCTTAGCACAGTGCTCTAGGGAATAAATCGCACAGACTCTATAGTTATTCTTTATTCTTGTGCTGAGGTCTATCGTTTTAGGCTGAATTTTAATATATCAAAATTGGTCTGTTAAGTTCAGCTAATTGCCGTTCACAAGCAAAATGTCAGCCAGTAAAAACCAGTTACATTAAAATTGGTCATGTTTGCGATATAATAGACATCTTATTAAACAAGTTCAGTCAGTGTATGGATAATCTCGGACTCGGTCATGTGTAGACCACACTGCTTTAGGCCACCTCCTGCTTTGTTAATTATAATAAGAGCTAAATAAAACTTTCTATTATTATTTTGTTTCATACAAATCAAGTTTAGGGACAGTTCAGTATTTACGGGGAGGACCTGGTCAGAAAATCAGATAACTTTTTTCTTAAATTTTCCTAATGCCAGTCGTAATGACCAGGACCACTTTTAGAGCTAGAAGTTTGAAATTTTGTTTTATTCTAGAAGTTAAGCAAGAAAGTGGTGGGGATGGGTGGCAATTAAGGTACATGTTTACCCTACGTAAAACAAGTTCCATCTACATCAGTTACAAGTGAACATGGCAAAGCTATACATTAATTTTGTTTCAAGTTACCCCTTGCTCTCCTTGTGGTACTATTCTCTTTTCAGAACAAAATCATGTTGCTCTAGACACATGCGCAGATTAGTTAGCGTTTATGTCTTCTATGTATTAGTTAAGGAATACACGGCATACTGGATTACATACAAATGTTGAGTAGGCAAGTCAGTACTTTAAAGAAAACGACAACACTTTCAAGTTTGATATGAAGTATATATGAAATAATTCATATATTTGAACTGCGGTTGTAGATCAAACTTTCAAGTTTGTAAGACATGTTTCGACAGAAACTTCTGTCATCTTCAGTTAATGTTCAAAGCATTACAAGTTATAAGTAGGAAAAAAATGATAATTATGCTTACCTAGTAACAACGGAATGTTACTGGGACCCTTAAAAATCATTGTCCCCGGGGTTCACTTCCCACTTTACCTACATTTTACTTTAAGCTACCTTACATAGATCATTTCTCTGTTAATTGTCACTCAGAAAAAGGTTCTTCGCCTTATCATGCGCTATTGCCACAATTTGGATATCAAATTAGTTTTTTCTTCCTTTGAGATAGGTAAGTTGTTTGGAGTGAAAGACCCTATCCCAGATGTGTATCCTGTGTGTGTGTGTGTGTGTGTGTATGTGTATGTGCTTTATTGTCTCAATCCCTTGTCACGCCTCGCCATCGATTCGTCATGATGCATGAAGTTGATACATACAAGGACAGATTTTAAGTTACACACCACGACTTGACACGACTTAAAGAAATAAAGGTTGTAATGTAAGACTTGGAACGCGCAGATAGATCAATGACTACGTAAAATATGTCATTATCAACAGAATGTGCCGCAACATTACTATCTTTTAGATACCCTAGTTTGAATATTACGTATGCGAAAAAACACATTTTTCCAAGGGCATTCTCTGGAAACCTTTCGTTAAATGAAAAACAAAAGAAACCTTTTGTTTCGCTAAGCGATGAAGTCACTGTAATAGCTTCATTCCCTTACTACTGTTTTGTTAGCACAAGCAGGTAAGGCGCTGAACGTGCCAGATTCAAATTTGTTTTGCCGTGACACTGGTTCGAAACGAGGTCGCTCAATTTTTTTTCTGTTCAGTTCCTTTAGTTCCTTGAAAAATCAAGATATCTATTTAAAGAAATTGCGTATAGAGCTGGAATCTGGGGACATTTTTTTATACAGGCTACTGTGACGAAAACATGTGCTGTGTGTAATAGACAGTTTGCTCGTTTTTTTGAGTGAAATCAAGATCCTTGCTGTCAGGCTTTCACATGAAATCAACATTTTAACCTATTTAGGCCTAAAATCTCCGTTTGAGCTTACGCGCTGCGTGAAATGAACAGTTTGCTTGTTTTGAAGTGAAATCAACACCCTCGCTGTCATGCTTTAACGTGAAATCACATAAAGTTAACAGATTTGGCTGTAATTTGAGTGAAATTAAAGTCTTTGCGGTCGCACGTTAACGTGAAATCAATAGTAACGGTTTTAACCTGAAATCAACATTTTTTAAGGTTACATGTTGCAAAAGACCAATAATTTGCTGGATTTGAAGTGAAATTACAGTCTTTGCGGTCACATGCTGATGTGACAGCAAATACAGGGTTTTTTGCATACCTAATATCTCAAAAACGATGCAAACTTCAGGGGAAAAAATGCAGAACATTGCTTGACACAAGTAAACAAAACTGCATGCGAAATTTGGAGCATTTTTGACAAAGTTCACTTTTGAGTAAAAAACCTAACGCCCTTTTTCCACCGAAGACTTCAAATGCTTTGCACGTTTTGCTTTCACGAAATCGACCGTCGCTTTCTACGTTTCTTCCGTTCAAGCCGATCATTTCTTAATAAAATCAGTATGACATGTAGCGTAGTAGCTCCTGTAAGTTTGTTGAGTTGCTACATCCCCTTTAGAATGCACCTGGCTAGCAATTTTTCGAACTACTTTCTCAGCCTTTCCCACAAAAACAAGTATAAATATGTGAACTACAGAATCATGTTCTCGATTTGACATCACATCTGGCCCTCGACCCATGCTCCGTTAAACTCGGTCGCGAACCAAAATGGCGGCATTTTGACGTACTTTGACGGGCATAAAAATTCGAGGATTTAACCAAATCAAAAAATTTTTGCGCCAAATTACTCAACAAAATAAGCTTTATTCTTTTAGCGAAAAAATTTTTTTTGGTGCACTTTAATTCATCTTTACTCTTGTAATGTAGTTAAATGTGGAAATATTTATAACTAGCATAAATTTAGCATAGTCTATTGTGAATCCGTGAATTTGACTGGCTATATTACCATTTTCTATTTAACAAATAGATTCCATGTTCCGTGCGTCTGTTCAGTAATAGATCACAGATGACGTCAAAATGTGGTAAGAACAAAAAAGTGGCACAAGAGGCGTAGCCGAGTGTGTCACTGATGTTCTTACCACATTTTGACGTCTTCTGTGATCTATTACTGAATCAGATGCACGGCAACGTGGAATCTATTTGTTTTATATAATAACGAAAAGCCTTTTTTGTTTCAAAACATTTTAACATAACACAAAAGCCGGCCTTTTGCCCCGCCTTTGCAAGAAAAAAAGCCATTTGACGTGATCTATACATTCAAAATGAAGCAGTTTCATTGGTTGTTGTGCATAGCAAAGAATTGTGATTAGTCGAGACAAATCACGCCACTGTCAAACCTGACTTGAGCGTCACTTCTCGTGGAATGAAAACTTACAGCAAAAGCAGAATTGAATTGCAAAATCTACAAATCTCGAAGAAAATGCTGAAATAATCAAGTCAGTTTTTGTCATTGGAGTAGCCCTGTGAGCCGAAAAGCTTGGACGTTGCCTTGAAAATTGCAGGAGTTGAAAAATAGTCTTGTGGTTGTGGTCAACCTAAAGGCCATTTGATTCGAGTTTTGAATGAAAGGAGCGCAAATGACAGTGGAGATTTTTGTCTTCTGTGGTTGGTGATTCTCAAATCAGCTTGATATAGTGTCGGAGACACATTTTAGCTGCGATACTCTTGACCATGAGCTGTGGTTAGCTATACTTAGCTCGCTGCTGTGACCTGAAACGGACAGGAACATTCGCATCGGAAAGCAAGGTTATGTATTTTATTTTACCAATTTTAAGAAGTGATGTTTTGATGTTTCGTTCCTGACAATCAGTGAGTCAACACTGGGAAAAGTTAAATTCTTTAAATAATTAATCTCAGAAACATTTTGTTTATTGGGTTTGTTAAATTTGAGAAAACGGAGTGGTTCTCGGCTTACCAAGACCAAGTGTGTGCATGGTTTAGTCGCACTCAACTGCCGACTGAGGCTGCTAGAAAATTATTTCTGTATCATTTTTTTTAAAAAGAAACGGCTTTATCTTTCGTTTTCTGGCTTCTCAAACCTGTTCAATTCCTCGGCAAGACTTTTTTGTACCTTACCTTTTGCTCAGTCACGTACAGTATTGTGCAAAAGTAACGCAAGCGAATTTCGACGAATTTCTTGGCTTTTCATGGCTTTTCAAAGAAATTTCGCTTCAAACGAAAGTTCCGCGACTTTTCCGCGAACTTTCAAGGTACCTATTGTTTTATTCCTCCTGATTTTTCGAACGCTAATTCGCAGTGGACACTAACAAGTCAGGAAATTTCGAGGGAAAGTTCGCTCTTTTCGATCGTTAACCATGAAATTGCGGAAGAAAATTCGCTCTGGTTGATAAGCGTTCTGACACAAACTAAGCAAAATATGACTATCGTGATTTGTTGTTGTGTAAAGAGACGTAAAGAACATCTGAAATTACGTTCATCAACTCGATCAACTATTACAATCTTTTTACCTGTTGAATGTTTGATTGTTAATACATCGATCCTAGTGGCTAAAAAACATCAGAGATTCAGTACAAACTTACTGCTTCAACCATGAAAGCACTGAGGCAATTAAAACTTGCACAGAGCGCCATTTTTTTAAGGTAAGCCCTTCATGTAACAAATCATGACATTTCCCACTGGGATTCCAGTCCCCGTGTGAGCGAGTGTGACCTGCATTGTTTACACGCATATCAACGCCTCTCGAAACATGTAGTGCATTAAACACCTGTGTTTATCCAAAAATCGGAGTACTAAAGTTAATTTGTGAAAACGAAAGAACCATTTCTGATGCTTTCTTGGAGAAAAACATGTGTATCGATTTGAATTGCTTGGTTTAGAGAAAGAAAGGGATAATTTTCTACGCAGCTGCACATCTGAGGACTTCAGCGATCAAAATTAGGCTTGTTTTGCATCTTCTCATGCATGAAACTAAATTCAAAGTCTTCACTCGTGGTAAGTTTTATTTGTAATTTACATTCTTTGTGTTTGTGGCTGAACTCCAGCAAAGTAGTGTGTTGAAAGCTTTTTTGTATACTTCATGTACGTTATATGACCGGTAGATCGAAGAGATCGTGTGGAGAATTGTTGCGCGAAATTTCGGGCACCAAGTTAGTGAAATGACGCTGTTATCCGTGACATTTCGTTTTGTACCGAAAAGTCGACGAAAAAGCGTTCTTTGTTCCAGGGAAATTTCGCTTAAAAGCCCTCAAATTGTCACTCAACTTTCACGCGAACTTTCCTGGAAAGTTCACGTAAACAAAGAACAAAATTTGCGCATTTCGCTTGCTTACTTTTGCACAATACTGTAAAATATCATCCTTATTCTCAAAACTTTCCGCCATTTTAAAATGGCAGAGGCAAAAAGTTTGTAATGATGACGTCAATTGTGCATCTGTCTTCTAATAGATCATAGGCAAGAAGCAATGAAAATGCGAGAATAACTTGGGTTATTATATAACTGCTGATAGAAAACAGTTACGCATCAGTGCACATCATGCATCACGTTTGAATCTGATGTAACATAATTCTTTTCTACGCGTTACTTGACATTTTTTTCCTTTTATGCAATGAGACCACGGTAAATTTAAACTAAAACAATTAGACTACTCATCCTTGTTTTCTATGAGCGATAGTCAACTCGGCTGTGCCTTGTTAACTATCTGCTCGTAGAAAACCCGGGCTAATAGTCAAAAACAGAATTTAACTAAAAATAAAACTGAATGCAAATTAAATTTGTGGCTTGTAAAGGTTTTTGGAAATCCAGGCTCATAAATGGTTTTGGAAATCTTTTGTCCTGGAAATTTAGGCAGGAGGGGGTGGGGGGGGGGGGGTCTGCTGGTTTTATTAAGAAATCCAGGTGGGGGAGGTGTTAAAAAATCCCCATCTGTTTGGGGTTTCTGGATCTTTTCTGGAATAACGTAATGCACATTTACGTATACACAACTATTAAATAAGAAGTTTTACATACCCTCCTTTCAGAAGAGAAATTGTTTTGAAGTAGGACTTGAACAAGTTGGTTTCATGATTCATGACTTCACGATGCTGAACAGGCTTGTCATTGAGCTACATGAACAATTATTATTATACAAAAAAATAATCAGTTGGATTTTCACTCTAGTTGCTTTCATGCCAGAGTCAGGACCACTGCAAGTCTTGACTAGGTCTCACAGTCAGAGTTTACAGGTCATGAATATCTTGGAAGGGTTGATAAAATTTGAAATGAAAATGTGTTTTTTAGATTTTTACAATGGTTATTTTAACATAACATTATGGCTATGAGTTTCCATCACCCGAGTGAGTGCACATTTGTCAGTGTTTATCACCCTTATCAACTACCTTCCTTTGGTGACACTAATTGAATTTGACAAAATTGAAACTCACAAAAGTGTCAAGTTCAACTGTCTTGTAAGCTGCTGTCCCATACTCATCTTGGGTAGATTCTTTTCCAATCCAGAAGTGGACATCATATAAAAGCTTCAAAGAGAAATAACATTTGATCAATACAAATTGAATTTACTGGTTAAAAGGCTAGTTTCCAAATTTTTATACAGTGAAAGCTGCAATAATAGCATAGCTAGGATAAGTTAAAGCAGTTATATGTAGTTGAAGAATAAATACTTCACTTCCTCCATCAATCAATAGGTCATAAACAATTTTTTGGTGATAAATCCACTGGCCACAGTACTTTGCAAGAGGCCTGACCATTGTGAACAGAATGGATGCCAAAGTGATAAACTGATCTTTTGGAGTCCAACAAAATAATAAATTAATGATCCCAAAATACAATGTAAGACTATTTGGTATGCAACAATAGTGGTAGTATAATTCAATTCCATTGACCGCTGATTCAAGCAGCCAGCTACCATGTACCAGAAGTCACTCATTATGCTTGCCAAATGACTTGTTTTACCAGCCATGTTATCTATTCATGGATATTTTGGAATGGATGCTGGATGGTGTTTCATTCTTACTCTCCACTGAGGTCAGGAAATTGCTTGGCATACACAGTCATCTGACTATATAAAGTGAATGGCTAGAACCTTCATGGTTACAGTATACCTTCAGGGGTGTCTCACATATAAGCGATGTAGTGCCTCTGGTTTAAACTGTAGATATCTAAACCCTTATACCAAATTAACGCTTTTAGGACTGGCTATCAGACTATGCCATGAATTGTCAAATTTTTCACAACTTCTAAATGCGAGCACCCGAATCACCTTTTGAATGTAACATGTCAATGCCAATTTTGTTTTTCACTTTTTAAATGTGTTCCTCTGTTTTCGGGGCCAAAACACTAAAAAAAGTGTCTGCGATTTGCCATATTCAATTTCAGAACATTTTTTAAGATTAAAAAAATTTAGAGTGATCGTACAAAAAGTGCTCTTGAGAAAAAAATATATAGAAATAAAAAATTCACTGACAAGTTTTTTTTGTTATATGTTAAACTATGTACTGTCCAAATTTGAAAGCAATCGAACAAAATCCCTTTGACTAGTAGCTCTTTAAAGTGTCTCCTTCAGGTGAAAAAATATTTCTGAGAAAACAGCGCTGAAAAAATTTGCTTGCTTTGAAAACAAACTCCGCCCACAAACACAGTCAACTGGGTTCTCAGATAACTGAGCCAATCAGCACTTGGAAAGTTTACTTCTGTTTGCCTCCTGGTGAATTTTATGCACATAATCTTCATCCAAACCTAGTGTGTTGCATTTAACACTTATTTCTAATGCATCTCATTAAAATTCAGCTGGAGTTGCTAGCTATGATGCACTTACCAATGTTAAGCCCCAGGAGCTCCACCCCGAGGCTAAAAAATGATAGGTGAATTAAACTTCTTTGTACATACATATGATCAGTGATCCTAAATGCCAATTCAATGAGGACTGACCCCTTGGACCACTTAGTGAGTTATGTCATTATGAATTTATTAACACTTGGTAATAGTGCACAACATGCTAAATTTAACTGTACCTCATCACTTTCCTTGTCCTTATATGTGTTGAGAATAATGTAGGAGTCCCCACTATAAAATTTACCATAATCTTCTTTTGGCCAGTCAGTAACCTTAAACACAGAATTCAAACAAATTCATTACATGATGAGTGTTTACACAGCCCATGCAAAAATGTTTTTACAAGTTTTGTTTACCAACTAAATGAGAAATCCAATTCTAACTACCAACAACTTTTTAAAATAATTTGCTTTTCATTAAATACTGCTCTTGGAACAAAATGCTTAAAATTGGCAAAAATTTAAAGTGGCTCAATCTGAACCCTGTACTACAACTTCATGCCGCATTAATTGTACGCGTCTTTCTTAAACGCCTTAAAATTGCTGGATTTTGAAGCTTAAAGGCTCATTGATTTCCATAGCATCTGAAAACATTTCGAATAACTTCAGCTTTATTTGGCTTGAAAAAGGCAAGATATTTTCGAAGGAAATGTCAAACCACCACACCTGCCAACTCTCCCAGTTTTCCCAGGAGTCTCCACGTTTTTCATTAAATCTCCCGGTCTCTTGGAAGGCCTTTTGGGTGATTTCAGAGGTTATTCCTGGACATTGTCTTTAATGACATTCTCACAATGCAAAGATTTCTAGACATCTCCAGATTTTTGTACTCTGGGGGTTGGCAGGTATGAACCACTTCAAAAGACTCGAACAATAGTGCAGTTAAAGCAAACATGAGCAAAGGGCTTGTGAATTAACATACAACAACAATGCTTTATTCACTCCAAATACTTAAAACACATTTAGTAATACATAGAAAGCGACAAAAAACAACTAACAGTAACTTAAGAAATATTATGTTTAAGTGAGCCAGGAGGATAAATGAACCTTGCATTTTCGAGTTTTTCCCCTACACAAGTAAGCAAGGTGCAAACACAAGGAGACAGACTGAACCATATGAGCAGTGGATTTTCAAAGGAGTGAAATGTTCAAAATGTTAGTTACTTCATGGAATTTTTTTAGTTGTCCAGAAAAAAAGATATGGCCTAATTGCGAGCCCACAGTCTAATCTTGACGTTGGTGGTCAGCGACACTTTTAAATTTTTAAAGGTACAGCGCTAGAGCCGACTTGAAGCAAAATTTGGGCACATTCTTAGCATTCCTTTGTTCTTCCAACTGGAATGAATGGTACGTGAGGAAACGGCAGAGCAAAGGCCCCAGTGTTGAGTTCAAGGTCATGGCATGGGTTGTGTGAGTTCACGTGAATAGCAAAATTATGTAATTTTCCGAAGCACATGTCACGTCCAGCATTTAGTCATACAAGCAACGATGAACCGTTCATCAACAC
>CM042751.1:10356619-10369119 GCA_022496165.2 Catalaphyllia jardinei
GCTATGAAGTCACACATTGGGAGCAAGGTCAATTTATTGAGTTCATAGTTTCCTGTGCAGTGAAGTGATATGAAGTATATATGAAATAATTCATATTTGTACTGCGGTTGTAATGAAGTAAAGAATGATCATCGCAGTCAATTTTCCAATTTAAGCAATTGGAAAGAAGAAGCCTGAAAACAATCAGTGCACTTATCTCTTTCAAAACCGGACCTTCCGTCCCGCATCCGACTTTCAGAATCTTCAAGTTGGGTTTTTCATTCCTTTTCCATTGATACAGACCTTAGGAATAGGAAATATGGCAAAGGAAACTCAAATCCAAAAAAAAGACGTTGAAAGTCTTATAAGTGACTAAATGAGCTTCCAAGCTCACGATCGTTCGATTTCCAAAAGTGATGCGAATTACGGGTGGAAAATGAAAAACTGAATTTGCCGAATTGAAGTGAGGCTTTGAGACAGTTTTCCTATTCTATGGCCTGGTAAATACTATTTTTGAGGCTGCTATGTCTTTAAAGATATCGTTTAAAAGAATTTTTGTTATTCAAATAACAAATTGACATTGCTGCACTGAGTTGGGTTTCTCATGTACGCTTCTTTTGGTGAATTTAATAAGGGCAAACTTTAGCTCTTGCCTTCATTTGCACAGTTCCAACACTGCTTACTGTACATTGCTTGCCCGCTAACTGGTATTAAAAATGTAAAGAAAATTTGATGTACTGTAAGTATTAATTAAATACAGTTTTTTTAAGTCTGGTTATTTCTAGGCGGCAAGATTATGAAGCACATGCTGAATGGCGTGTTCGCATTCTTTTTGGGCCACATGTAGATTGTAATTTTTTTAGGTTGTATTCCAAATTCTGTATCTCAGTTATTAAATACTTTGTAGGACTTTGTCTTGCTAAACTGTGGAACGAATTTTGATGGTTTTTGTAGGCAACATATGGCAGGGAAAATCGAATTCACTTCATGTAGATTCACAGTTAGAAAAACTCCAACTGGATCTCGTCCTTAAAGTTCTCTCCAATATTTAAAACTATCGGGTTTTTTTTTTCGAGTTTCATTAAGAAAGTGGAGAAAAAAACAATGTTTTGGTGTTTCGGTGTTTTGTTTCGTGGTTTAGTAATGTCCAAAAATTACATTCATGCCGTGACTGTACCTTGGTACATCATTTACAACCACATCAGTAGTCTATCGATGCATCCCCTAAATTACAACACACAATAGCAATGCAGTATAGGATTCAAAACAGCCTTTATGAATAATTTCCTAAAACTAGAATTGTTCACAATATTATTATTAATGGACCTAACATGCAGAATAAAAAACACTCCAATTACCCACATGTGGGAATGTGAGTTACCGGTAAATAGTGGAGAGAATAGTTTTAACAATAATACTGACTGATTCTAATCAAAGGGAGAGTGGAACCATAAGGTAAAGGAGCACAGCATTTATCTTGATAAATAATAACTATTGTGTACGAAAGGCAAAGGAGGCCCTACCCCAACAAAAAGAATGGCTAGCATAATTTTTGGCAGGCAGACCAAGGTTGTGAAGGTTGCACAGCCTGAGGAATTGCGAATTAGTAAAAACCTTTTATTTAACTCAGGAAGTGGGATCCTGCCACATGAGGGCCTGGGATTGTGTGATAGGGTGTTTAATAAAGGAAAAGGCCTGCTGGATAGAAAAAAACTGGGCAAAGCGGGCGATATGGAATCAATGGGAGAGAGAGTTGAACTACCTGTTCCCGAAATTGAACAGTCTTGCTCCAATGTAATGTCAGGTTGCCTTTCCTAAGCATGCTAAAAAAGGAGACAAGGCATTTGACCCAAGATCAAGCATCAAAACCGGAACACATTAAGTTGCAAATAATTTTATATCTGACACCGGAGATCAGGGGTGATAGGAAGTTTTTGGAATGGAGGCTGACCCTTAACGCATCCCATTGACAATGTATTGCAGAGACCAGGTATTGGCCAGGGGGTTAGGTGAATTAAATGCTGTGCAGAGAATGCCAATAATATCGAGATAATTAGGGATGGAGGAAGCTTTAAGCGTTCTGGCTAAAAAGGCAGCATATTGGTACATGTGTTCAGGATGAGCTAGAACAAGTGGATACCCCATGCAGTGACAGAAGATAACTGCTGCGGCGGATACAATAAGTCGCTTTTGTGTTGGTAGAGAAGGTGTGAGATGAGAAGGTGATGTCACTATGGGGAAATGTGAAACAAACTGTTAGAAGATTTTTTCGTAAACATTCGTAATATTAGTCAGTTCAAAGGGGATATCACATAAATATTACATATACTGAGCCTTTAATTTGTTTGGCCAAAAATATGTGCCCATTTGAGAAGGATGGTTATAAGGTAGAGTTCTAATATATACCAATCTTGCTGTATATATACGAATCTTGATGTATATATACGAATCTTGATGGCAGGTAAATGATGATGATGATATAAATGTATATGAATCTTGATGTATATAATTATATGAATCTTGATGCATAGGCAGAATAAGAAGGTTTATGCAAACAATGTACCGTAAAGACTCGCGGATAAGCCGCACCTTTTTTCCATAAATTTGTGATCAAAATCGTAGGTGCGGCTTATCTACGAGACCATTTGGGAAAGGTGCTGTGAATTTCCGTGAATGGACACTTTCATGGCATAATACTGGAATAAATGCTACATTACAACAACAAGAGAGTATTGGTCATTGCTTTTGCGAGTTTGGTGGCTCCTAAAAGAGCCGTTTGTGATGAGTATAAGCTTATTTCAAGCTTACATTTCTTGCCGTTAAACCTTCGTTAACAAGTCTTTTAAACGGTTTATGGTCGCTTTTCTTGAACAGGAGAACCTTACACAGCATGGAATTTCCATTCCCCCACAAAGTTGTTTACAGTGTCGACGATGGCCTGTTACTTCAAGGGTAATTGATCCTCCACGAGCGAGAAAATACCACGCTATTCTCGAGTATTCGCGTGGTAGATGGCCCACTGTTTGTTCGCCGTTGAGCACTTTGATAGCAAATTTGTCGAACTGATTACCAAACTCTCTATGTGCAATGAGTTTTTCACCAACAGATGGCTCCCAAATATCTTTGTAGATATGATAGCCACGAGCGGCAGAGACAAACTCAAACGTTTCCATCTTGTTTTGACCTGTTTTGCTACTGAGTAAACAAACCTACATTTATCATTCTCGCCCTAATCCCAACGCGGCTAAAGCTGAACCAATTAAAGCTAAGCGCATTCTGTTGCTACGCAATGAAATGCCTTATTTGCATTCTGTCAACAATCCGATATTATGCCTGGTTACACAGCTTCGCACAGTGTATGCAAGAAAACAAATTTACGCGCAAAATTCTATGGAAAAACTGCCTTGAATGGTGAAATACCTGTGAACAAATACCAGGATAATATCAATCGTATGTCATAAGTGGTGGACATGATGTTTATTCTACTAAAGAGCTAAAATTACGAGTAAGACTTTCGAGTATTTTTCGATCCATTGTTGGCGAATTTGCCTTGGATGAAGACGGAACACTTCATGGTCTCGACTTTAGATTTCTTTTGAGTTTTTTTCATGAAAAACTTTTTTTCCAAAATTTGAGTTGCTAAACTCAGGGTGCGGCTTATCTGCGAGTGCGGCTTATCCGCGAGTCTTTACGGTATATACATCAAGTTCGTATATTTACATTAAGATTCGTGCAGTTCGGACATAAAGGAAAGCATGACCACTGGATGGATTATCGTGTTTTCAAATGGCGACCGAAAAATGGCAGCAAATGAGGAAGCCATCTCCTCCTTGCTTCACCATGTTTACAGCTAGCAATGCTGAAGAAGAGTTGTCGAGAGTTTTTTTTCCCGTGTTGGTGCAGCCTCCTTTGTGCAATCCACGAGTGAATTATGAATTGCTTCCATAATTCACTCGTGGATTGCACAAAGGAGGCTGCATCAATAACAGAGGAAAAAACTCTCGACAACTCTTCTTCAACATTGCTAACTGGAGTCATTTCTTCTGTCATGGCTCTGTAAACACGGCGAAGCAAGGAAAAGATGGCTTCCTCATTTGCTGCCATTTTTCGATCGCCATTTGAAAACGTGATAATCAATCCACAGGCAGCCCAGACGTTGTTTGTGATTTACATATGTGACAGACGGAAATGTGACTCATAAGAGAGATGTCTGAGATTAAGGCCCAGACATCCTACCCTGGATGCTGGATTGTCTGGCATTCACTGAGTTATGATAACTTTCAACCAATCAGACCATTGAAACACAACTCTTCAGTGCTTTGTCATGTTCAGATATCCCTGTTGTAGGAAATATTTTCCTTAATTGGGAGCAGCCATATGACTTTGTTTGCATGGCAGCCAATGAAACCCCCATTTGAATTTGCACACTAGGTAAGGGTTTTGTTGTGACAGGTTCGCCTAGAGGCAATACACCATAAGAAAAAAGATGGCGGCTGTACATTTTACCACAATACCTTGCTAACCAAACTAAGCCCACTGGGCACGAAGAATGATATGGTTTAGTGGCAGTCATTCTTATACTAACAGCATTGCTCTTGTCCAGTTTGGATGACGCACAATTTTTCTTTGTGTTTTTATACGCTCTTTTAGTGTTTTCGTGTTCAAAGCAATATAGGTAAATGTACCAGTCGCCATCTTTTTCTTTATGGTGGATAAACAGGATTTTAAGTCCATAGTCCCCATAAAGAAATGAACTGCAAAGCTGTACCTTAATTTTTACCACCTTCACAGCATCATGAAGAGATGGATAAGCAAGATAAAGAACGAAGACAAGAGTTTAAGAAGCATGAGATGGAGAAAGAGCATGAAAGAAGGGAACATCTGAAAGAGATGGATGAAAAGGCTCGCAAGGAAGAGGAGCTGAAATTTGAGGCACTGAGACAGAAACATCTGAATGCATCAAAGAATCTTCATCATCCAGTAAGTGATGCCCTGTAAAACTTGGGTGAATATGAAAACTCTACTTACAGCTTACACTTTGATGACAATTCTAAAAATCTAGTATTCCATGATCGAGAATAAAAATTAGTGATAAAAATTGTGAATGGTGTGTCGATGAATCAATGAAAATGATGAACGATTCATTGAAACGTCATTCATAATTTTTATCACTAATTTTTATTCTCAATTGTTTATCCAAAGTCCTGTTTTTAGTATTCCATGATCAAGACAATTTTACAAAATATATTGTTATGAACTATCTTTAGATACATACAGTGGGAGTCACAGACTGGCCTCATGGTTACTGCACTCAACTCTGGAGCCAGCACTCCAAGGTCGGGGCCTTGCTGGGGACATTAGGTTGTGTTCTTGGGCAAGATACACAACTCTGACAGTGCCTCTCCCCACCCAGGAGTATAAATGAGTACTGCAAATTGTTGGGGAATCGTAACAAATTGCAGGGAAGTGATCTGTGATGGACTAGCGTCCCATCCAGGGGGAGTAGAAATACTCCTAGCCCCTTCATGCTACTGAAAGCTCTGGCAGCTATGAGCCAGTCATGGCTCCAAGACGTTTTTTAGATGCATATGTTGCAGTTAATTTTTGGTCTCAGTTAATTTTACAATTATTACTAGTTAGTTATTTCTAACTAGTTGATTTCATTTTCAGCTAGTAAGATTTTTCTAACCAGTTTAAATTGTGGGGAAGGGTGAGTCTGGGACCAATAACTTATTAGATCAACAAATATTAGCAAATTTGCAACAATTGCTTGTGTGGCATAGTGGATATGAAGATGGACTTCAAATCCAGGTGAGTGCAAAAAAAACTTGGGCGGTTAGGTCTAGGTTAGGGTTAGGGTTAGGGTTAGGCGGGTCAGTAGGGATAGGGTTAGGGCTAGTGGCGAGTGTGTTATTCTTTTTGAGAAACACCCCCCCCCCCAAAATAATAATAATAAAAATAATAATAATAATAATATTAATAATAATAATAACTAGTAATTATAAGATTACCTAGTTAGAAAAAAAATTATAAAATTAACTGAAACCAAAAATTAACTGCAACACATACAATCTTTAGTTATATCTGTTTGGCTATGAAATTAGGCCATGACAGTATTTTTTATTAATCTACTTGTTGTGTAGGGAAGCAAAGCTCAACTAGAACAAGTGTGGGAAGAAACTGATGGTCTGGATGCAAACGATTTTGAACCAAGAACTTTTTTCAAGCTTCATGGTAAATATTAAATAAAACTTAGAAAGTCTGTAGAGTACAGTCAGTTGAGCATGCCTCTCTAGCCCTTGCTGGGTTATATAATCACAGGTACTTGAAACAATGGTTCTGTGTCTTTCCCATTTAAATTGTTTAATGGCAATAATGGCTATTTATATAGCCATGTTGAAACACTGCCTTGTATATTGATATCACTCATTTTTTCATTCATGTCATGTTGAACTTTACACTTGTCTGTTACATTGCACTTACCATAGAGCACTTTTAAGTGACACACTCATCTCATGTGCCACGTTTTTGTTCTTACCACATTTTGACGTCAAATATGATCTGTTACTGAAGAGGTACCAGTAATTCATGGAATCTATTTCGTTATTGAATCTGCAGTGAGTTAATCATTTCTATCGATGTTTTGTTTACCTTCCTAGATACAAATGGAGATGACTACTTAGACACAGGGGAGTTGGAAGCTCTTTTTGTCAAGGAAGTAAGTGTAGTTAATCTACAAACCTGATGCATATAACTTCTCAGATGATATAGCAGTAAGAAGGAATACAACATATTGCCTACAGGGTTCTTTTTTATATATCTCTCTCTCTTTATTCTTTATTTTCTAATAAGTATTTTAAAAAATTGGACATGCCCACAGGTAGCTAGCTAATCTAGGTGGGCCATGCCTTAACTATAAAAAAAATAGGTATTCAGGTTTGGTATCTCAGTTTTGGTGGTTGTCAATTATCTTTGCCTCTCAGGTGAATGAAATCTCAAACAAGAAAATTTCTTAATGTGTTTACAGGTTATATTAACAGTAGAAAGTTTAGCAAAAAGTTGACTTTTGGTAGATGTCAATCATGTGTCTCTCTGCTTAAAGTGCACCTAAACCAAAAATATTTTTCCGTTTAAAAAATCATTGCACCTGTTCGGAATGTACCACACTTTTTTGAACTTAATCTTGACTTTCTTATAGGTTATAAAAGTTATGAAATCTAGCCATCATTTGTTCCACAACCGAGCCAGTAAGGGGCATGGGTCTAGTCCTGGTTTTACGTCACAAACTTCTTTGCATGCATGTTTACAAAGGCTTACTTTTATAGCCTATAACTTTTATAGCCTATAAGAAAGTCAAGATTAAGTTCATAAAGGCAAATTGCGTTTCGAACAGGTGCAATGATTTATTTAAGCAAAAAAAAAATTGGGGTTTAGGTGCACTCTAATGATGTTATGTTTTTATGAAATAACAACAACCACTTGTGCTTGTGCTGGATCCTTGAGATGGTGATGAAATGTTAATTGCCTTTCGGGCAATGGAAATTTTCCCTCTGTGGAGAAATAGGGAATTAAGTTGCACTGAAGTTCACAGACCATCTTTTTTTGTCTTTCCTCCAGAGCAACCGCATTAACATTATTTCAAATCCCCTGCAGTTAATATTTTTGCTTGTAATCTTGATGAACTTGAGACAAAAGAGAGGGTCTGCGGAGAGACTAGTGCATTCTTCTCTTTGATTGGATATTCTAGCAGATTAGTTGACCTTCATTTTTGTTTTTAATATCTGGTCACCCACTTAGGTTGACAAACTGTATGATGAGAAAGATGAAGACTTTGATCCAAGGGAAAAAGATGAAGAAATTGCAAGAATGAGAGAACATGTTATGTCAGAGGTAATATTATTAATAATCAAGCTTATTTTTGCATTGATGTAATTACCTCACAAATAAAATTCAATTTGTCTAACAATTGTTTATTGATTTAATTGCTACATGTAGAAGATCCTTGAATTAAATTCAATGATAATCATGTGACATAATCATTATAAGATGCCAGCTCATGGTGACCGAAGTAGTTATGGTAAAGTGAAGAATGTTTTAAAGCTTGTACAAGTGCTTAGTTTCTAAAGCAGTGTTAATTTGACTTTTAATTCAGTTTTGTAAGTTATTTACTTTAAATGAGAATTTTTCCTGCAGTTTCACATAGTGCTACCCTTATCTTGTGGTGAAAGCCATTACCCTAATCAGGCTAACTGGGATGACCAGATTATCTACAGTATAATACTAATCCAGGGAGTTTCTAAATCCCTGTTCAGTCAGTGAAAGGGCAGGGAATTTTACCTTAAGGTTTCCACAAGATATTTTATTAGATGTTTTCGTATAGACAAGGCAACTTTTTTTTACAACTGTAAAAATTATCCAAGCCATCCTTATTTTTGTTGATTCATGTCAATGAAAAAAGAAAGGTAGGTTCTGGTGGGTAGGGCATCCCTGTAATGAGACTACAGTAACCCAAGTTATCCAAGATCTGTTTGTGCTTAATATAGAAACTTGAAAGTTAAACTTAAACTGCAGATTGACAAGGATAGAGATGGCTTTGTGTCCCTGGACGAGTTCATGTCGGCAAGTAAGACAGATGAATTTGAAAAAGATGAAGGCTGGAAAAGTGTGGAGGAAGAGCATCCGTATACAGATGATGAACTGGCAGAGTTTGAGAGACAGCTTCAAGAAGAGGAGAAATTAAAGATGGCCCAAGACAAAGCTGTAGAAGATGTTAAAAATGTAGCCACTAAAATTGCAGAGGTTGGTGTTACATTGAATTCACTCAACTAAGGCAAGAAAACAAACCTTTAATTCACTGTGACAACTGAGTTTGTTATTTTGATTCACTGTCTAATTACAATAATGTCTTTTAAAATTAGTTTAAATTTGTAATAAAATAATAACACTTTTGGCTCAAATTTTTTAGTACATTTTCCCCATGGCTCACGTTCTTTGCCCCTCGGCACCAGACTACTCTCTGAAGGATCACTTCGGTTTTGAATTCGCTCTTTGCCGCTCGCGCGTGTGCTCCCAAATGTGAGCCTGCTTGCAGGCTAACGACAACAATTCAATTTAACGAGACTTATTTTCAGTACATTTGTTACATGAAAGGCATTTTGCTTGGAGATTGGCTATACCTTCATACCAACAAGATCATATATTAAATAGTTTCCCGAGTTCTAAAAGAATTGTTCATATACAAGATATAGAACTGCTCACAATTATAAATGATTTTAAACTTTCTACTGTGAGAAGTGTTTTCATTATGGGCCAAGTGAAATTTGACAATACATGCACGGTTTTTAGCTTTTCAGTGTCCTCTCTTCAATCATAGCTAAGAGTTGTTTTTTTGCATTTCATCAATAGCAAGCAGTTGCAGCAGCCCCAGTTGAAGGGCATAAAGAAGGAGAGCAAAAAGAGCAACAGCAACAACAACAACAACATGGAGAATCACAACAACAAACAGAATCACAACAACAAACACCATAAAAAGCAATACTATCAATTGGAGAATACCACCATGTTCTGAAAGACACGAACAACTCAACGATTTATCTGCAGTGTTATGCCAGTCATCTTAAGACATAGACCAATGGCTTTTCAACTAAACATGTGTAGACATGCTTTAGACATTGTGTTACTCAACCAGTTAAATTAACATATTTCTTCAAGTTCGTAAATTACCAAGTGGAGACTGCAAAGTCTCTGTAATATAATCAGAAAAGACACTTAATATACTAGTTAATTTTGTGTTAAATAAGTTGTCATCGGCATTGACGTTTTCCATATTTTCAATCTTTTAACTAGACCTGTTTGGTTTGTGAGGCTGTGGCTTGTGTGAATCTGTCCGCTTCCACTGAAGATTTAACCACATAACTTATATAGCTTTAGAAATCAGAAGTTGCAGCCTTGACATTGGGGTAAAGGGAATGGTACTTTGTGTGTTATTCTTTAGTTAGCATCCAGGAAATCAAAAGTCTCGAAATGGTATTAAAACATTATTAGTAGTTTCGTTATTTTCAAGAATTTATGGAAAATGTGAAATGAAGTAATTTTAGTACACTGAGAACAAGCAACTTCATATTACTATTGTACAGTACTGTACAGAGTGCAATAACGTGAAGACACATGCACTACAGGTATCTCGGGAGAACAATGTGGAAGTGAATTTATCTTGAGTGCTGCTGAATTATTTACAGCGATTGAATTTTTTTCTGTATTTTTATCCATAGAATGATTTATCTGACCACAGAAGACATTTTAGGATTGTAGTTTCCATTATTTTGTTCTAAGCAAATGGTTTATTTTCCTTACATAGAATGTAATGATTACAAAATGAATAATAAATTTACACTGCGAGTTCCTGAAACCTCCCAGAATAGAACTGCATTTTACCTTTTATATTTAAAAAGGTCTGTACTGAACAGCAAGCTCTGTAGAGCAACAAACACCAGTCCCAAGTGCTGCTGCTTTTTGGTAATAAAATACAAGATATACATGCTGTCAGTACTCTTATTTAGTTAGGCATTGCTCTTAACGTTTCTTGCTGTTTGATGGGAAGAAATGAACCACTTGTTATGCTTACTGTGATTTCCACTCTTGGTAGTATTAGACTTGATAGCAGTTATTCCAAGGAATTAATCAACAGAACTGTTTGTTCTCACTGGGTTGCCAGCCTTATCAGGTTTTCAATCTGAGACCTGTGAGATGCTCATTCGGAACAATGCCACGTTTTTAAGAATTGATGTTTGCGTTCGACGAAGTGGAACGCAGTCTTAATTTTGGCCTGTGACTCTGCAGAGTTGGTTGTCCTGTGTATGGTTATTGTCTGGAAAACCCACATTCCTGTAAGGGCACGAAAATGGCCACCCCGCCTAATTTTTGCAGGGGCATGTCACGACGTAGTTACTATGTCACGGCATAATTATAACCTATGGTCACGACCAGTAAACTGGTACCGTAATTGAGACGTGATAATACATGTAACGAACATGTGAGCACGTAAGCAGGCCATGTAGACTTTGGACTTTCTTTCCATGCGCTCTCGATCAGAGGTAGCGTTGGATACTTTTGCCGTGGGATTTTGAGGCTGAGTGGTATTATATTCAATACTATGACTTAATTCAAACGTTCTTTCGGGCTCACGAGGAACTTGTTTATTATATAAGAGGCGTAAGAGTGAACCTGAGCCAGGCAACGGAAATGTAAATACTGTATACTTTGTATCAGGCCAGCGGAAATACTCGAATCAGTCGCACGGAGTTTGTTTACGATGAACGAGCCCGCGATTGCAAATGTGTACTTATATTTGAGCTTCCTGCTTAAAATAATGTTCGTAAAAAATATACTTTTACAAATTACAAGTGAAAAATGTGAGAATATTAAGCAGGAAATCTGAAGGCTGATGTAAATATTTAAGTCCTACTAAACTTGTGAGTCGGAACCTGGCGCCCCCGCTGGCGCCGTCACGCAACGTAGTTTGTACCGAGACCTGTTCAATCAGAATGGCATGGAATTTGTCACTGAAATATCTTTCTTTAAAACTCCGGTTGTTGATGAAAAAGGTTGGGTTTTAGAGGTTGAAAGTCAGCCAGGGAAATCATTTAAGTTATCTGTATAAAAGTTTATACGGCGTCGAACGCACTCTCATAATCTTTGATTACTGCTAGTTTGTATGATAACCGAAACCATGTTTGTGTGCCCTGAATGAAGTAGCATTTGTTTGCTCCGTTTCATAATTGTCTAGTCTTGTAACCTACTCATAAGAGAGATCAAGAATGGGTAACTTTCTGTCGTTACACGTAATTTATTATAATGTATATGACCTTTTAATGCAACATTTCCCAAAAATTTGTTTGGAGCTATTTCGTGTTGCACTACTTCACCCTCTCTTGGTAACATTGTGTTAACCACTCTTGAGTAACATTAGCAACTAAACATAATATTAGAACGTTTTATTAATAATGGTAATAGGACTGAGTGGAGTCCAATCAGCTGTCCCATTCGGTCTGTAATGGTACGAATGGTTAACAAAGTCAGTCTCTTGAATTGGTTACTATAGTGATTGTAATCAATGTTGTGATTGGTAGGTTTAGTTGAGAGGCCAAGATTGGCTCATGTAACTGTCCAATTACAGGTGTCTAATTACAGCCAACTGTCCGATTACAACTTGGCAGATTAATTAGAGCAAAACACAGCAGTTTATGCACCATTCGCATTTGAGGAAATTGTAATTGTTACGATTATTAGCATAATATAATAATCATACAGGGAAAAATTACTCAATTCTGATTGGCTGAGAGCAGTCCAGTTCAAGTGTATTAAATACTAGCGCAAAAAGTGTAACACCACAGGGACCTCGCAGCAAGCTTTTGAGTTGGGAGGATAAAGAAAAACACGTCGAGGAAATGGGGGGGGGGGGAGGGGGCATGCTTTGGAATTTGTATTTATTTCTCTAAAGTGACGGAAAATGCTTTTTTATT
>CM042751.1:10374119-10382722 GCA_022496165.2 Catalaphyllia jardinei
TTTTCATTAAGGGCGGGTTTCAAGTCCCGTATTAACAGTGTTTCTTTAATTTTACATTGTAAATCACATTGACCACTTGCTAAAATCTCAAAATGGTCCCATTTGATGTTGTGACCTGTAGAAATCGAATGCTCAGCAACAGCGGAGGCGTGACCAATTTGAGTGAGAGCTTTGAAGTGCTCAGTCTTTCTATCATGTAATCTTCTTTTAGTTTTGCCGATGTAAAAAGCATCACAATCCCAGCAACTTGTTTTGTACACAATCTTCGATTTCTGCGATCGCTTGAAACGATCTTTATAAGGAAAGAAAGACTTAATTCTGCGAAAAACAACCCTGAGGTTGACGAAACCATAAAACTTATAGACACAAGATTTTAATCGGCGTGTAATAGCATCGCTTTGGAGACCTAAATAAGGTAAAACAAGGATTACATCTTTCTTAGGAACTGTGAGAGTAGGTTGTGAAGGCCTGTCCTTATGTTTGTGAAGCACATCATTAACATTGTAGTTAATAACGCCTCTCGGATAACCATTAAGAAGCAAGGAATTCTTGAGATCGGATAAAGTGGACTGCAACAGAGTGGAATTTGAACAGATGCGTAAGCAGCGATAGGTAAGTGTTCGGATGAGATTGACCTTATACTTCCTAGGAGTAAAGGAGTCCCACTTGGTGTAAAGACCAGTGAAAGTCTTTTTATGGTGTATAGTAGTTGAAAATGTGTTGTGATCACGCTTGATACAAACATCCAAGAAAGGGATCTCACGGTTCTCTTCAAGTTCCATGGTGAATTTGATGTTGGGATGTCTGCTGTTGAGAAAATCTAGAAATCTGGAAGCGGTCTCTTTACTGTCAAATAAGGAGAAAGTATCATCAACGTATTTAAACCAAATGGACGGTCGCGACTGACTATTAGTCAGCCAGTAGTATAGGGAAAGAGGGGCCAGAGCACACTATCTAAAAATAAGGCAAAATAAAGGCAAAAAATAGGAGAGAATAAAAGGAAAAAATTCATATACCAAAATCATAGTTAGGTTCACTATTATTAATTTCTCTTATTAAGGCTGAATTATCTTTCTTTATATAAATTGGAGCTGAGCCCTCTACATCAGGGTAGTAAATTATTTTGTAGTATTTTTGATTTTTTTCTTTTTCAGGTATTATAATTTTTCTATTTTGAAATTTATTATAAACACGCGCTACCACTGCTTCTGCTTCACTATCTATATATCCATCTTTTATATATTGTCTATCCATATAATATATAATAGGGTATCATTTTTTATAAAAAGATATTATTTTATTATTAGAATTACTAATTCTTTTTATTAATAGACTCTCTTGTTTAAATATCTCAGGATTTCTAAATTTATCTAACATAATAGATAGCTCTTCATTTGTTTTTGAATTAAAATCAACTTCATTAAATATATAAAAATTTCTTAGAGTATTAATAAGAAAATTTCTATATATACAGATTTGTCTCTCTAAATGGTTAGTATAAAATTCTAGCATATTAACAGGCATATATAATATAATTATAATTTATTCTTCAGTATATTTTTTCCAATAGTATTTTTTATACTTTTCAACAGAGGGGCACATATCAATAAAGAAATTATCAAGATTACAGATATCATTAATCAAATCTTCATTGTTAAATGAACCAAGTCTCAATGCTCTCTTTATTCGGACTAATAGATGTGCATAGCTTTGATAAGCATACTTGCAGTTATTCATGTTTTCGTTAACGTTTTTATAGTCAAGCAAACATTCAATTAACATAGAACCACCAAGAGAAATAATAGTCAAAATAGATCCTGAGACAATGGCTGATGCAATACCGCCTCCAGCAATGGCACCTGAAAACAATCTTGCTGCATATTTAATATTTCTGTAATACCTATGAGCTCTCTTATATAAAAACCATTTTAGATGAATTGTTTTGTAATAACCCATCAATTCATCGATTTGATCGCTATTCAAGTCTGGTGAAATGTGATTGAAATCGCAAATTTTTTTACTCATATATAAATAATTACGGGAAAATTATTTATAAATGCAAGAAACGCGTTTCCTTACTACCTACACACTGTCTGTTGTAATAGACAAAGGGAAACACGTTTCCTTACTACCCACACACTGTCTGTTGCAATAGACAAAGGGAAACACGTTTCCTTACTAGCAACACACAATCTGATGCAGCAGACAAAGGGAAACGTGTTTCCCTACTACCCACGCATTGTCTGATGCAGTAGACAAAGGGAAACGTGTTTCCCTACTACCCACGCACTGTCTGTTGCAACAGACAAAAGGAAACGTGTTTCCCTTACTATCTCTTGTGGTCATTCTTCTACAAAATTATAAGTCAAGTTCTATGATTAGACTTATTATAGTATGTGTGACATTGCTGTTAGTTTTACTTTTAAAATTAACTCTATCGCCCGGACTTAATTCAATAGGTGTATTAAAAGCAGCTGTAGTTGAGAAATGTCCAGAAGGTTTTGTGATATAATATTCGTTTCCTACTTCATTACCATTTATAATTACTGCTACTACAATTAATTCAGGAGCGTTATTGTTTAAAGTAGATGACAAAGCACCATACAAAATTCTAGAAGAAATAGGAATTGGAAAGCCATAGTTTTGACCAGTTGCTCCATTTCCAAAAGACCATTCAAAAGTATTTGCATTTAATGGTCCATTTTCTTCTGAATGAATTGTAACTTTTGGTTTAGGGAGGTAATATAGTCATTTATATTCTGAACTAGAGCGTTAAAATCTGCTTTGTCTGTTTTGTTTTGCGTGAGTGAATTTACAGAATTAGACAAAGCTGTTATGTCTGACACGTTTGCTTTTTGATCAAAGGCAGTATTAAAATCTGTTAAGTTGACTTTACTGGCTAATTGGTTGTCAACATAGCTCTTTTCAGCTTTATTGTTTTGATGAACAGTTAAAGTGTTATTGATAATGTTTAGATCGCTCGCTTCTAACTTATCGCCTAAGGCTGTTTGAACATCTGTCACGTTTGCTTTTTTAGCTAATTCATTGTTTACGTAAGTAGTTCCAGCTTTATTTTTTAATAAATCTGTGACAAATTTTTTAGTGGTGGCGTCACTGTTATCTACTGGAGCAGATACATTAGTTAATCTCCGGTTTTTAATATGGTAATGCTGGTCGGCTGTCAAAGAAAAACCGATACCACGATCTCCCTTTTCGCCTTTAAATGTCTTAAGTTCTTGTTTAACTTTTTGCTTCCCTTGTCCATTACTGAAACCCATATATTATAACTGTAAATAATATTTTTAAGAGGCTTTAAGAGGCGCTTTAAATAAATGTTCCTTCACTCTTTTCATATTCTTTGATATCTAAATAAGCATCACTATTCAAATTATAGATATTTTTGGTTATTAAACCTCTCTTTATAGTGAAAGGAGAATCTGACACATAGATGATATTAAATTCATGATTTGGAAATTTGCTTTTATTTATAGTGATTGGTTTAGAGAGACCACTGAAAATAAATTCTATATTATGATCTCTAATAACTAACCAAAAATATAATTGTTTTCCTTTGGTGTTATCGGGGATATTAATACTTTTTAAACTTGGCTCATTAATTAAGGCATTTCTGGAAACTACAACTCTATCTTTACTAATAAAAATATACGTAGGAGAAATACCACCAGCAATCAAATGTATAGTTATTATCATGATACCACTTGTAGTAGCTTTATGTATGAAGGTTAAATAAAACGTGACATTACCGTTGTTAACATCATTTGTGTGATATGCATAATTATTTTCAGTTCTACTTTCAACAGAATCAGGGAAATAAATCTCTTTTATTAATGAGAATCTTGAATCGCCTCTTATTAAATTTCTATATATAAATTTAATTAAATTAACATTTTTGTCTAATTGTGTTTGTAGATCAGAATGGACTGTCCCTATAGAACTCTGCAAATTTGCGACTGAAGTTTGGAAAGAATTTTTAAAATCATTTAACTGTTTAAAATTGATAGCATCACTATCTTCATTTCCTTCTGGAAGGTTTTTAATGGTTTTATTATTCATATCGATAGGAGCTTCAAAATTGACCACATCATTATGGAAGTAATACAATCGGTCCCAGAGATGAATCGAAACATCATTCTGGTAACCTCTAACACCATAGACTACCACATAAATATCTGTTTTAGGGTCTGACCTACCTTTAAGACGAATATCAATATCTAAATCATCAAAACTAGGATTGATAATACCCTTATTAAAATGTATCACACTTCTTGTGTTATTATTTACTATTTTGCTATTAATTTTACTGACAGAGAGAGTGCCACTAGATGCATTAATTTCATCAACAGAGAGTCCATCACTAATATACATTTCATAAACTATAGTATAGTTTCCGATTGGTAAATAAACTACATCAATACTTAGTCGAGTACTATAATAACCTAGACTTGAGTCATAATCAATTTGAAAATGGTATGTTTTTTGATTTACTTTATGATAATCTTTATTTATGAGTCCAATTTTATGAATATCACTATCATCCTCTTTGAAAAGGTCATCATCCATTACTTTTTTGAATACATTTTCTTGGTCAATTGATTCAATTGCGCTCTCTTCAGAGCTTTGTATTGCAGCATCAACATAAGCTTTATCAACATCAGGTGTTGGCACTTTTGCTATTTCTGAATCAATATAATTTTTATTTATAAAATCTCTATTATCAACATAACGTTTATTTGCCGCATCTCTCCCATCAGTTGGGTCTGCTAATCCCTTTACCTTTTTATTTACTATCTGACCAGCATTGGAACCACTCTGCACAGTGTATTGAAAATTAAGGTCGCCAGTCATATTATCACCTTTTGTTAATACTCTATTAGAAATTAATACTCTAAGATATGCTCTCTCTTTTTCAAAAAAATCAAAGTTAACTGCACTCTTTAATATTTCTGCCCTATTATCAGGGTCACCATCTCTCTCAATAATTGTGGCGAGATTATCTATGTATTTATTACCCATATTTAAATTACCACTCATAACTCTCGAACCATCTAATTTTAATAAATCTGAAGTATCTACCGAAGGAATTTTAGCAATTTTTCTATCTACATATACTTTACTAACAAGATCATTATCACTAAATAAATTATCAGAATATGGCTCTGTGTTCTGAACTTTTTTTCCTCTTAAATCAAAAGCCTCAGTACCATCAGCATTGCTCTTTAACTTAATAAAATTCTCATTTAGATATTCTTTATTTACAGCGCTATATAAATCTTTTCTCTTAACAGTTAATGAGTCAGTATCTTTATGATCATCTACGTTTTTTATTTGAAGAATATGGTGTGTATCCATTTGTAGATCACCTCTCATAGACCTACTACCATCTAACTTTAGTAGATTTGAAGTGCCTACTGATGGGATTTTAGCTATCTCATCATCAACATATTTTTTTGAAGCTTTATCAGCAATGGCAATATTTTGTTTTCCATTTTGAATGTCAACATAACCTTTAGTTGCAGCATCATCAGATTGGACTGGATTAGCTAAACTCTCTATTTTATTTCCATCCATATTGATATTTTCAAAGAAGAGTATCTCATAGTTATCATCTGTATCGGGTATCTCAAATATTCTATCATCAAATCCTGTGCCATGTGAACCTTTTATAACTCTTGTTTGAAACTTGAAATTCATTGATGGGTCTCTCTTAAATACTACAATATTAAATCTTATTTTACCCTCAGATCCATTACTTGAGAATCTTATATATGACTTTGTTATAATACCATTCTGTCTGCTTGCAAAACTATAAAGTCTAAAACCGTCAGAGGCATACACATTGAATATATGAGTATAATCAGTTACACCAGTTATCTTTATTAATGATGTATATATACCATCTCTTAACTTATCTGACTTCATTTCAAGTTCTAAAAAGGTTTGACCACCAAAGTCACTACTTGTACCAGATGGAGATGTCTCATAGAATTTATTTGATAGAGTTAACTCAACACCAGACTTAAATATCTTTAAACTTGGTTGTAAATGAAAATTATTTTCAGTAATTTCAGTATGATCTTTTAATTTTTCATAATTAACAGCATCTTTATCATTTATTGGGTCAGCTAAATTAACTATTTTATGTGATTTTAAGTCAAGATCAGCAGTTAAAACTTTATCTAATTTAGAGTCTAGATTATCATCAGTATATTTTTTAGTAGATGCATCATTATCATCGACAGGTGCTTCTACATTTGTTAATCTCTTTTCTTCAATGTCAAAATTACCATCATCAGTAAGTTTAAATCCAATTCCAGGAAGACCTCTCTCTCCTACTCCTCCATTTTTATTTACATTTTTTTGTTCTAATAATCCATTACTATATCCCATTATATAGTAATAGATTGTTTTATTTTTTAATTGCTTTTATCTAATTATTGTGATTGTGAAGAATGAGAAGGATAATAAGTACTATCATCACTATCAGTACTTTCTAAACTAGCATTTAATAAAAAATCTTTATAATCAAATGATGAAGATGATTGCGAGCAATAGTCCTCCGAGAAGGAAGATTGTGATTGAGTAAACTGCGATTCTTGTGATTGTGAGTTTTGAGATTCTTCTGAACATTCCATATATAATATAAAAATATTTTATTTTTAAATATCTTCATTGAAATTTTTTTTAAATTTCTTATTTATCTTATCTATATAAACAAAACTATAAGGTTCAGATGTTGCTCTAAGAAATTTATCCTTATTAACATTTACTTCTTTACACATTCTTGAAGTCTCTGCAGAAGATGGAGAGTCAAATATACAAAAATGAGAACAATTAATACGTATATCTTTTGGAGTTAGATAATAAGATTGACTTAGATAGATAACACTGCAATTTTTATGACGACCACCAATAAAATATTCAACAAGAGGTTTTTGATTCTTTTCACAAACAAAGTCATCAAATATAACTATTTTTTGATTATCACCATCTAGTTCAGATAGTGGTGTTATTTCATCATTGCTAGCTTCAATAACATCATATCCTACCTCTTCTGATATAGGTTCGAATTTATCCATTAGTTCCTGATACTTTTTTTGTTCTATATTTTTTGAGAATAAGTAAATTTTATCAAAATATAGAAGGTTATAGAGCATATGCATAAGGGTGTTAGTTTTACCACAACCACTAGGGCCACAGATTAACATTCTAAAAGTGTTAGATGGCATGAAATCTTTTATATTTTTAAAATTACCTTTTGTTTTTGATTTTTTATCATAGTTAGGAATTCTCATCTATATTTTATATGAATATATTCTTTAATGATTTATAAAAAAATAAATTATTTTAATATATGAGTCTAAGTAAATGGAAAGAATTAGCAGATAAAAAGACAAATACTGGTATATTGAAGAGAAAACTATTTGATGATATAACAGAAAATAAAATAAGGACTAAAACAACTGATCAGGCTATTGCAAAGACTTTTAGATTAGATAGACTAGATCAAATAGCAGAACAAACTAAACCTAAAAAGAGAGTCCGAATTCAAGTACCTAGAGAGAATATTGATGGAGGTATTGATTATGCACCAGAAGTAGATCCCTATGAAGATATGGATGTAGAGGGATTGCTAAATCTAGAAGATTATGTGGGACCACAAAAACCACCTGGATATGAAATTGAACCACCTCCTGACTATTCTTTTATAGAAGAAGAAGAAAAAGCTCCATTAGCAGAAGCTGAAGAATCATTGCTTGGTGATGAAGGTAAATATGATATGGTTTTAAATAGTTTGGGATTAACAAATTTTACTGAAATAGATAAGGTATTATCTGATTCAAATAAGTCATTAGAAGAAAAGAAAAATTATTTAGAATATAATTTAAAAGAAGGAGAGCGGAGAAGACAAGAAGCAATTCAAATGAAAAGAACAGCAACAAATGAATTAAAATCTGGAAAAATAAATCAGGCATTGAGAGATCTTAACTATGATGAATCTAATAGACAACAACAAATAATTAAAAAATATATTAATGAATTAGGAACCAAAAGAAATAATTTATATAAATTTGGTTCTGGTCTACGAAAAAGAGGAAGTGGTGCTTTTTTCTTTCATAATGCAAAAGATATGCTAGAAAAGTTGACCTTAATTATTGCAGAAATGAAAGCAGGAAATACAAGTTTAGATATGAGAAATATGGGTGTAACTATTTTAGATGCACTTTTACATGCAAAACATATTAATAAAAGCCAATATCAAAAAATAATTAAAAAATATTTTGCTGTTTAATCATATATGGAAAGAGAAATAACATTAAGTAGCTTTTCTGCAAAAAACGAACCTGGAAATAGACCAGGTGACTTTACAACAGTATTTACACCAACAATGATATTAGATTCAAACTCAACCTACTATATTGGTTTAAATAGAATTATCTCAATGTTTTTTACATGGACAAATGTTAATTCAGAATATAATAATCAAAAAATATCATTTAGTAAAGATAATGGTAATAGTTGGACTGATATTGATTTTCCACCAGGAGTTTGGTCATATAATGATTTTGACACTTATATTAAAT
>CM042751.1:10382822-10387822 GCA_022496165.2 Catalaphyllia jardinei
GTCCAGACTGGGACAGAAATAGAGTGGTGTTGTGAATCCTGTGCTGGAGAGTGGAGTTGCATATCTAGAGAGCCTATTGCTGCAAGCTTTAGATTGGAAAACTTCGATTCAGCGTCCACTAGCCACGAGCCCCTCCACCCACAAACAACTGAGATATCATGGGCATCTCACCTCGAACAGTTTGTGCAAGAACAGTTCGAGGGCAGCACTGTCGGTAAGTAAAATTTTATTTCATATACTGGCATGTATTGCGGCAAATGAAGACAAAAAAATTGAAAGGGATATAAAATGGTAAAAATATTAAATTTTGTGATAATTCAGGTAAAGTTCATACATGTAAATTCAAGCTTGTTCAAACCAGCCACAGCAATTGTCGAAGAAGTAAGTATCATAACCTTTAAGGAAGGGGGAGCAAGCAGTAAAAAAATGATAAATTTTTTTTGCTAAGATCACGCAATTCAAAAATAATTCAATTCGAAAATCATTCAGCAATTACAATGTTATAGGCGATAAATAATTTAGACACTTTTCCAAGTTTTAGGTCTGTATAGTGTAAACATCTGAAATTTACCTTGGCTGATCAAGCAAACATTTAAATACGCACTTTTCAATTACTTAACTTCTAAAAAGGCTTTTCGACAAACACGTTCATAGCTTTATGCCATGCACCGCAACAACTCTGAAATTTAAAATGTACCTGTTTGTACACGAAGCATGTTCTTGAGCTGAAAAGTTGTTCACAGATATAAATTTACCCCCTCTCATGCCCGATGGAGATAATAACTTTGGTGACAACATGTGCACCCCAAGAATTAACGGTTTCATAGGTTTTGTTTTGTGTTAAGGTGTTGATCGGGGAGCTCACTACTGAGCCAATGGGTGCACTGCCCAACCCAAGTTACATTGCCCGTGCTGCCAATCGTTTGAGGAAGAACTGCCGCCCTGAAGACCCAACTAACTTGGAGTTTCAACTCAATGAGGATTGCCTTCCTGAACATTTTTTACGTGAAGATGTTCGAGTTGGCAGGGAGCGTCACCTAGTCTTTGCCACTGACGCCCAGCTGCAACAGTTGACTAGGGCAAGGACCTGGTATCTAGATGGCACCTTCAAGTTGGTGAGACAACCTTTCACACAGCTCTTTTCAGTGAATGCATTCGTGCGGTCTGGTGCACACATGAAGCAGGTGCCCTTAGCATTTGTCCTGATGTCTGGCAAGAGAAAGAAAGACTACAAGAAGGTAAGAAAATCCTCCCAGCCAAATTTATCTGAGTGTAAATTTATCTGAGTGTATAGCACTGACTTAGATTCTACAGGGGTCAGTCTTGAATGTGTTGAGTTATTAACATCTTGATGTCCTCTTTTTTGCAGGTTCTTAAGGCGATTAAAGAACTACTTCCATCTGACCCTGTTGTCCGTCGCTGTGTCGTCGATTTTGAATGGGCAATATGGTCTGCCGTGCGGTCTGTTCTTTCAGATGTGGAGATAATGGAATGTGTGTTCCATTGGACCGTCAAGCTCTGTGGAGGAAGGTAATTACAAGTTAAGGAATATATAACATAA
The DNA here is from genome assembly GCA_022496165.2 of Catalaphyllia jardinei. NCBI lineage: Eukaryota > Metazoa > Cnidaria > Anthozoa > Scleractinia > Caryophylliidae > Catalaphyllia > Catalaphyllia jardinei. The sequence continues at coordinate 10,384,384 of CM042751.1, forward strand.
ATATATGACAAGTACGGTAGCAATTGAAGTGGTGTTCACCATCGATTCCAGAAAAGTGCTCTACAATTAAGGAGTGGTAATATCAGTATGTAGGCTACAATATGAGTACATATGGATTTTAATACAGTTCTGTTTCGTAGACCAACAAACCTATTCTATATGAAAAGTATATTTTTTCTTGTCACAGGTCATTGAGAAGGACGAGTAAAGGGTGAATCAGATATTAATTCTGTAAATCATACTAATTTTTTTCCATTTTCTCAGGTGCAAGAGTCGGATCTAACCGTTGCATACGATAGATGATGGGACCCACCGATTCATTCGTTCCCTGATGGCATTACCATTCCTGCCGGCGCAAGAGATTGAGGCACAGTTTAACTACTTACACCAGAATTGTTCGCCTGGCCCTCTACATGACCTTGTCAATTATGTCGAAACGACCTGGATAAATGGCACCTATCTCCTGGAGTGCTGGAGCGTATATGGGCAGCCAATACGGACCAATAACGACTTAGAGGGCTACCATAATGCCCTCAACAGAAGAGCAGGTGGCCGCCAGAACCTCCCCTTCTACATGCTGGTGGAGCTTCTTCATAGGGAAGCTGGACTTAGTCTAGTCCAAATCCGTCTTGTTTCCAAAAAGAAACTAAAGCGTCATCAGCGCACAACATATTGGCGACTGCAAGGAAGGATCATGGGTTCATGGGAAGACTACTCAAATTCCAAGCTAACTGCGAGACAGCTCCTTCAGACCTGCAGTTACGTTAATGGACCCACTCGTATGGAGTAGTAAGTTAGTTTAGTGATAGACAGAAATTTTTAAATCACACTATTTAATTGCTAAATTCGGCAATGGATTTTTTTTCTTTCATTTTCATTGGCTGAGAAAAAGATGCGATTTAGAGCAAAAGATAGTGCGATTCGTGAATAAATTGCACCGCTGAGAGCCAGTCACATTGCAAGGATAACCAGTGATTGGTACTTGATAAACCAGTGATTAATACTCGATAAAATTCAAAAGCAGACAGATTTGGAATAACCTTTCAATAACTATCAACACATAGTTTTAAGTGGAGAATTAGAAAACACCTGCTTTGGGAATTAATTGATTAATAGGAATTAAATCTTTTTTGTAGCATAGTTAGTTTAGTGATAGGCAGTTTCATGGGAATTCGTTTCATGCGATATAGAGGTAAAACGTTTTTTTTTAAATAAACAAATTGAAAAGAATGAAAGCTGTCTTGTGTTTTATGGTTGTAATAAAATTTTCAGTTGGTGGTTGAAATCAAATTCGGGTTGGAGGGCTACTACTTCAAACTAAATTCGAAAGAAAAATGAGGTTTCCTTTAGAAAAAAGTACAACAATCAAGCACGCTTGGTCAGAAAGGAATAAAACATTTATTACACATCCGAATTCTACATATAACACATCATTTTAAAGCCTTTTTACAGTAGAATCCAATGTCAATTGCTCAGGATTCCTGTCGCTACAGACAGGCAAAAAGGGTGCCGTTGAAGACGGGTTGTCGGTTGAAAATCTTTGTAATGAAAGAGAGATTTACAAATTTTCCACATAAGCCACCAAGGGCAATAAAAATACAGAAATTAGTTTCCTGGAAGCTTTTTGTCCTACTTCACCGCTAAAACTACAGCTGGAATCGAATGTGAATGAAATGACGCTACAACATGGCTCACCTTTCGACGTAGTTAGCTCAAAATTTCACCATACAAATCCTTACACGCCGCTTAAGCTTCACACGAAGAAGGAGAAAAAAAATCGTTTTCAGGCAAAATGTGGCCATTTTAGATCAAATAAAAAAGCAAATTGAAGCTTGGAAAACATGCTTCGGGTGAGTAATTCAACGTACCGCACTGTAAGCCTAGAAGGAGACTAGAGTCTACCCTAGCGCCTAGGCCTTTATCAAATATGAAAAGAGGCGGCTGGCGACCATGTTACTTGAATCTAAAAGACCAAGTTAACTGTATCAGGAAATATATTCAAACAGATTTGATAAATAGTAAGTTCAATACACTTAAGCAATAGTTACAATCTTCGATCGAACTGACTCTTGTCTTCTATCAAATCGACTTTTATCGATCGAAACGACCTTCGATCGAAACGACTCGCATTGGCTTCTCATATATTTCGAACGGAGTCTGTGAAATATAATATGAATCGCCCGGCTTCCAAATCGAACACCAGATAAACTGAAGATTGCTGCTTCTTCTCGTGGCATTCAATCGAAGATCCATTTAAAATCCAAGTGTTTTGAACCGCCAAATCATTTTCCAGAAATACAGCTTTCGAAGCGATCAGCATCCGCGGCCGGGATTTCATGTGCTAAGAACAACAGTCACGCTGTTTGCTCCACGCTGATTGGATGCATTTTTTACCATCATCCAATCAGCGTTGAGTATCAGCGTGACTGCGAATAAGCTTTCAGAATGCCACAAACGCAAGTCGTTCGAATGCTAAGTTAACGTAAAATGACTTTCAAGGAGTATTCAAACATCTAACAAGCAATTTCGTCAGTTTAAGGAGGCTCGAAAGGGTTTTTTGTTGCTGCAGTGTTTGTGAAACGATGGAAGATTACAAAGAAGGATATTTACTGGGTAATTGTGACGTCATATCAGTTACCACGGCAACGCACAAGGTGCACAGAAACGTCCACTAAATTTCAGCTTTTGTAAATTATCTGAAAAAATAATTCAGTGACCTATCATTTTTATTTCTTTGTTGGAAAGTTCCCTAAATTTTTTAACTTTTCAGACAATATGAAAAAAAGTTATCGAGTAGAATTAAATATCTTTAAAGAAAATGCGATTTATGGCTTACAGAAAATTCTACCAGATAATTTTCTCCGAAATTTTTATATTTGAAGTGCCATCGTGAATGGTGCGTGCATGCAAAAAATCAACATAGGCCACTGAGCAAAATTTCGAGCTAGAAACAAATGTTTTCTGCGGATTTTTTTTTCCGGTTCGCGCGATTTTACGCAAGATATAACTTCCGTGCTAATTTTGATTCATTCGGCTGACGCGTGTGTTTGCACGCACGCGTGCAGCTAAAAACCCTTTCGAGCCTCCTTAACGGAGGTGCGTTTCAGTGAACATCAAAACAGTGTGGTACAAAATATCTTGCTGTCATAACTTAATCGTGATGTGATGCGATCGCGGTCAATTACGGCCGTGAATACTCGATGAAAGGTTTTCGCATGGTGTTCGCATGGGTGAATCGTTTATTGTGTCGACCTCAGTACGTTTTTTAAAACAGAAAGGTTTTTAAGCTGATTAGCCTTTGGCAAAATACTCTAATCTGGTAGCTCATGTTGACTCATCCCTCTACAATACTTCCTAAATGACATACTAAAAAACATAAACTTCACTCGCAGCACTTCACCTTCCAATGGAAACTACCGGTAGGTAAGTTATAAAATCG
>CM042751.1:10392822-10396482 GCA_022496165.2 Catalaphyllia jardinei
CGTCTGCGGAACTGCAGAGACTTTCCTGTTGATGTCTCTTTATTGTTCCAACTGCTTTTACTGTTCCGACTGCTCTCAAACTCTCTGCCACATTCATGGCAGAACTGACATCGTACTTCGTGTAACTCTTTATACTTGAATCATCCTAAAACGATTATAAAATACTGAAAAATATATCAACCCACTCCTCCGCCATTTTGGATGAGGCAAGTGTTTCTTTTTGTCATAAATGAAAGAATAGGCAAAGTTTTTAGTGAAAGGACTCCATGTTCATTTTGTTGTGCTCTCTATAAAAATGTCCGGGTATAAAAGTCAGTAAAAGTCATGGTAGGCTTCCTGGTGATTTCCTCAGACCACTGCTAATTTTTTGGATAAATTCAGATTGGAGGACAATTCATTTAATGGCGATGGAGCACACTCTGAGGTCTACATAAAATAAGGGGGGCGTAGGAGCCTATTACAAACCGAAAAACCGTGCAAAAAATCGCCGAAAACCACAAAACCGCACGAAATTTCGTCCAAAACCGAAATAAAAGTTCTCGCTCACAAAGCTTTTGTAGTCTTCAGAATCTCTCTTTTTGCGACTTAATAACAGTTAATAGTCGTCTAAAACTCTTTTTACTTTTCGAAAATTTAAGGTGGCTCTGAACACCATGTACAGAATTTTTTTGAACTTTGCCAAAAGTTGCATCTTATTCTGCTTATCAAAATTCTATAATAAGAAAAAATTTCACCGTGCCTTTTTTTAAAAAAAAAGCACTTAAAACTGAAATTAAGGGTGTTTTTAACAGGTCATAGTGTTGCTATGGTAACCTATTGTGTCACGAAAATAATACCAACGTGTTCACCAGTGATTGGGTAGTTTTTTGATACCAGTGGTAATTATGACCCAGCAAAATCTATGTCTTGGAAAGTGCTGGAAACTGTTTTGAGCCACCTTAATCAAATAATTTGCTTATTATTTTTGTTAATCGGCTCCACAGACCTATAGCAATATGAAGCTACAAAAATGCACCTTAAAATGATTTTAGGTGATTTTTGTTTGAAGTCCCGTAGTTGCTTTTTGATTGTCATTGTCAGAATTTTTATTTGTGTAGGCACAGTGGCAACAGCTTTTTACAACCAAACTACTTGATTAACGTTCTCTCCGTTGCTTTTATTCCACGTGAACGAAGCGAGAGAGCGCAATGTTATTCCTGCAACGGAAAGGTATCGAGTTATGGCAACTCGATGGTCCAGTCTAAGGTCAAAGTCCACAACGTTTGATATTTGAGAGTAGTCTTTTGTTTTGATGTTATGTTGGGCTTTTCATAGCCTGCTTGGCAGCCGTTACGACCCAAATAAGGGCTACTAAACAGACTAAGCTTGCCATTCCTCTAAAAGAAAAGGTGGAATGCTATATAAGTGGTCTTTTGGAATTACAAGTTTAGCGCGACTGCAGGGTATAATGTCCTTGGCAAAACAGAAAAACTGTTAAGTGCATTGGATAGAAAAATCCGAACAACCGCCATCATTGTTGACAAACACCGAAAACCAAAGACTCAGTAAATTGGAGAAAAGCCACAAACCGGGCAAGACACCAAAATCGAAAAACCGCGGTGTTTAAGTGCGAAAACCGAAAAACCGAACCAAAAATTGGCCAGATCCGCGCAAACCGAAAATCCCGCGCCTCCTCTAAAATTAACGTCACGTTCCAAACGAACTACCTCGGAAATTCGTGTGTAGTGCGCTTTTAAAGAAACCACGTGAAAGACACGAAAATAAAGAAAGGGAATCAAGAACATAAAATAAAGGTCGGCACACACGAGGGGACTAGTCCCTGCGACTAGTCCCTGCAACTAGTCCCCTGAACAGTTTACACGAAGGGACTGATGGCAGGGACTAGTCCCACGAACAATTCACACAAAGCGTTATAAGGAACAAGTCGCAGGGACTTGTCCCAAAAATTCAAACTGGTTTGAATTTGTGGGGCTAATCACAGGGACTAAAGTTGGTCCCTGCGACTAGATTTTGAAGCAAAAATGGCCAGTTCACACGATGGGACTTGTCCCCACTACTTGTTGCAGGGACTAGTCCCCTCGTGTGTGCCGACCTAAAAAGACCGTAGTTCTCAAAGTCTCTCGTTTTGTTGGTTTATCCATGTCATGTCTATAGATGCCATAAAACAATTGGGTGTTACCATGTTAATGACTGACTGTATGCTTTCCATTTTGAAATGATGATATTCAATATTGTCGTTGAACTCTTTCAAATTGAGTATTAATCGATAAGTAGCTGTAAATGCCATCTTTTTGCGTCTAGCGAATATTGGGGATATAATTTCCCCTTTGCAATGAGTAGTCTCCTCAAGAACTCCTTTCTCACAGAGTCTGGGAATTTCAGTAGCAATAATATTCTCTTCTAAGCTGTTGAATTTCACATGAGGATCCTTACTTAAAGTCGATGTGACAATGTTCAGTGAACTGTGTTAAGAATAAAAGCATCAGAGGTCAACCTTATCCAATTGTAGTCAGTCTACCTGTTTTGAATTTTATACTTATAAGGGGAAAACAGTCTCCTATGACTATGTTGGAGTTTCTTTCCTCATTTGTGGTTTGCACCACTGGCGGTGTCCTCAAGGCTTTGTCTCCTTGCTCTTCCCTCCCCCTTTCGCGGTTTCCGTTGGGGGATAAACGTTTTCCTAAAAAAGGACTCTGTGTAAAGCCTCGTCGCTCAGACGCTGCCTTAGGTATGGACTTTGTTGAACCATAGCCTTTCGTGCGACTTTAATTTGTTTGTCTTCTCAATCTCCTCTAGTCGCTTTGAGGTGTCGCCACCAAAGAGGTATGTATAGTGTATGTATGTATGTATGTATGTATGTATACGTAATTGGCCACTCCCCATTGGGGCTTTTCAGGACCAATGTAAACAGACAAAGATAAATAAATATTAAAATAAACATAACTAAGTTAAGAATCCCAACTGGTGGGAGGCAGACCAGTTGGCTATTTACATTCGTAGCCGAGAGGTTGAACTCGGGGCTATCGAGAACAACATCAACTAGCGGTCAGAACGGGATTTGAACCCGCGACCTACGGATTTCAAATCCGGCACTCTAACCACTCGGCTATGCTGAGGAATTGGTTGATGGGCACTGATGGAGAGAAGAGTGACATGTAGTCTTAATTCAAGTCAGGTTTTATACTCTCTCTGAGTCTGGCATTGACCTCATAGGGTCCTCATAGCTGGCAAAAGTCATTGTTTCAATTTCCTCCATGCCATCATTTATGTGTCTAGTTCTGTCTGCAAATCATCTAGATTGCTATCTGGTGATTTGATGCTTTATATAGTATTTTTGATAGAATTGTGACTGACTTGACAATGCAAGTCTCTGAGCAACTTGAGCCCTAAAGTCAAAAGACCGGGTTTGATGCGGATATCACAAAAACCGAATCTAATAATTGTTTTATTATACATTGTTTTGAATAAAATAACGACAAACGCATTATCGCAGCGATCACAGTATATTTTCAAACACTTTATTTTCAAACGCTCCTGGATATTTTCCTCTTTAAGTATTCGTAGAACAGTTCCTTCGCCACTTTTGTCGATCTTTGTGTATTTTCCGAATATCTTCAAGTAATTTCTAAATTTCTTGATGGGTCGATGAAACGAATGGAG
>CM042751.1:10403219-10417642 GCA_022496165.2 Catalaphyllia jardinei
CAACCGCAGTTCAAATATATGAATTATTTCATATATACTTCACATCAAAATTTTTTTATTGCGTAAACAAAGTACCAAACCTCGGTAAATGGCTGCAAAATCAAAAGTAAGCCAACCTACCTGTACGTTGGTCGACAGTGAAACGCCTCATCAGGCATGGTTTAGCTCAGTTAGTAAGCGATTTTTGGGACTCGAGACCATTTTTCAAAAGGTGATACCTCACTCATTAATTTTACAATAAATGCAGAAATTCACTCATTGGCAATTTTTATCGTCATTTTGTGGACAGACACATGAATTTAAAATTTATGCGACATGTCAACGAGTGAGAGTGGGGAATTCGACAATCTATTGTCTCAAAAACAAACTGATGTCAGTTTTAATGCATCCATCCTGTTATTGACAATGAGTTTCTTCTTAAAATTGTCAAAGTGGTCTGCTTATCCACTCGGCTATCACCTTGTCTCCTGGATCCTCAACTACTTTGACAATGTTATGACAAAATTCATGATCAATAACAGATACATGAAAAACTGACATCAATAATATTTGTTAACTTTAGTTGAATAATTCTAGAGATACAGAATTTTAAACTCATCACCAATAGATGAGCTTGGGCGATGGTGCCTACAAAGTTGGTAGAGCCGGGTACTGCTCTAGCATGAAGAAGAGGTATCCATGGCAACACTGCGAGCGGCCCCCACCCAAACAAATCTCCTGGTGCTTGAAAAAGGAGGGGCCAGCGAACAAGGGTGAAATGGAACCTCCGACTCCAACAACCCCAAGCACCAAGCTGTAGCAATTGTGTCAACAAATAGATTACACACTTACCAAAGGGATGCAGTGGACAATGAGAGTGACACCACTAACCACAGTGCAAGTGAAGAAAATTTGCCGCAGCCAATCAGTCAGAATTGAATGAGACAGGGATTGACCATTTGCGAGTAAAAACAAGGGGCCAGGAACTTTCCCTCGTAAGGAGAGGTAAGCCACCAAAGCCTGCACAGCACAGAGGGGTGCCCTTCCCGACTAATATGGATGTGGCAGCCCTGACGGAAAGGGTTTGTTTTTGCGGCTTTAATCCGAACACAGAGACAGGTGGGTGACTGGAGTGAATCCACTGCAATGTCCGCCACCGAGAGATGTATGGCTGGGGAAAAACTAGCCAAATTGGGGACTAAATTCTGTGGCACGAAGAAAACCAAAATAAGCCAGCAAGCAAGCTGCCCAAAAGGCACAATGATTGAAAATAGTGAGGTCCAAGGCTCAATGAATAACCAGGAGGAGGCTGTCAGTAACTGGAAGACGCTGAGCAGCTGGAGAACCTTGCGAACGCTTGACCCCTCTTAACACTCTTTGCAGCTGAAGCCAATTAAGTAACGGGTCAGAAAAACCTTGCTCTATGTGCAAAGAACGGACTGCAGATAAATATACTTTAATTGACGAATGCTGAATTGAGTCTGAAAGAAAGGTAACAAACAAACATAGAGTCCACTCGTCTGCAGGGCAAGGCGAGCCATTGGGGTGGAGCCTTCCAGCCTGACGGCAGAATTCAATGAACTTGCGTTGACCAAACGCATATGCTCTCCGGTTGGAAGGAGCCAAACCCTGGGTCAGGAACTGGAAACATCGATGTTCTATGCATTAAGGCAGGAACCTTCAAAGTCCTGGTCGTGAGAATAGCAACTACTGCCTCATTATCTGAACGAAAAAGAACATGCTTCCTAGCCCGTAAGGATCCCCAGAGATGAGCAGCAATCATCACAGGGAAGAGTTCTTGATATGCGATAGATTGCCTGGCCTGCACCGTTGACCAGGCGCCATAAAACCACTGCCCTTGAGAATAGGCACCAAAGCCAATCGCACCAGCTGCATCCGAGGTGACCTCCAGGTCTGTGGCCGCAGCCATGCCAGGGTACAACCAGAACCCAACTCCATGCCAAGAAGAGAGAAACTGCTGCCACCACTGAAGATCACGACGAAATTCCTGGTTGATCCGAACGGGATGATCCTTGTTGCGGAAGCAGCATAGCAAGTCAGTAAACCGACGGAGAAAGGCTCTCCTGGGCCAGACTACCTTAGCAGCATGATGTAAATGTCCAATGAGGGACTCCAATTCGCGCTTTCTGCACCGGCAACGGGGTATCCAGGAGTGAATGAGCTCGCTGGCTGAATGACAAATTACTGGAAGCAGAGCCAGGGCCTTTGTCTGCCGCTAAAGAGGCCTTAATGGCATCGACGATTGCGGCGATTAGCGCGGGATCATGAACACCAGCAGCAATAACTGGGGTGGAAACCGTTGAGGCTGATTGTGGTGCCCAATTTGCCGCAGCCGCAAGCGGCGAAGGAACAGACGACTTGGTGAGCAGAGGTGTAGCCAATGACGAACTCTCTCCTTCCAAGCTAGCGGCCAAACTATTATTGGTTCGACGAACAGTCATTATGCAAGCAAAAACAGCAAGCAAGCAGAAAAACCAAGGCACAAAATGGCACGCAAACCACGAGTTATTGCAAAAACACTTTGTAATGAACTGCAAGCAAGCAACTGCGTATAAGAGTCACGAGGAGCCCCTGCTAAAGGCACTGGGTCCCCCTAGTATAGCTGGAGAAACTGCTGGCCAGCATTGCTTCGAGGTTAACTTTGCCTTAATTACATTTAGCCACATTTAAACATAGGCACGCAAGACATGCAAGAGTTATCTTTTTGGTGAACTAAAAGTCTCAGAGATAGGAGCATTCATGGAACTGTTTACATTAATGATTTGGTTAACTGGACAAGTTATTTTGTAATAATTACAAAATAACTTGTTTCACTTATTGAAAACTGGGAATTTATGTTACATTGGTAATGACAAGATAACTAAATAGTAAGCCATAAAATGTTTGACTAAGAAACCACAGTAATCTGACTTGTCTCCTGATTAACCCATTGATTCCCAAATGATATGCAGGCAACCCAACCCTTGAGATTTTTGGACATTTCAGAGCGAGCCCGAGCACTAAAAACAAACAAGATCTGGTTTCAGGGGTACCTTCAGGGGTGTCTCTTGTGCAAGCGATGTAGCAAGTGCAGCTTAAGTGGTAGATACCTAAACCCCTATATCAAATTAAAGCTTATAGAGCTGGCTTTCAAACTATACAAAGAATTTTGGAGTAAAATGAATTGTAAAATTTTTCACTAAATGCGAGCACCCAAATCACCTTTTAAAGCTACAAGTCCAAGCGAATTTTGTCTTTCCCAATTCATTTTTCCCTCAGTTTGTGCATTTTGTCATATTCAATTGCAGTAAAAAGTTCCAGAACATTTGTGGAACAGTGTTGAAAAAATGCGGGGTGATCGTACAAAAATCGCTCTCGAAGAGAAAATATTTCGAAATTACATGTACCAAATTGCAGACACTATTTTGTAGTTGATATGTTAAACTAGCTGCTGTCCAAATTTGATGGCAATTGAACAAATTCCCTCTGAGTAAGGACTCTTTAAAGTGTGTGCTTCAAGCAAAAAAAAGTTGTTTGATAAAACAGCTCTAAGAAAAATCCTCTGCTTTGCAAACAAACTCCTCCCTTCAATTGGGTTCTCAGATGACTGAGCCAATCAGTGCAGGGAAAGTTTACTAGCATTAACCTCCGGGCCTGGTGAAGAGTGAATCAATCAATCACCTTGTGTTTCGCAATGCGCACAAGCCTCAAGGCATTGAAGGCGACAGAGAAAATTTTTCTGTAGCTCGGTTTTTCTTAAAGCTGATCACTGGCAAATCGCGAAGACGAAAAACTAGATACAAATGCTAGAGTGGCTGGGCGAATTAAGAAAAGAAGTAAAAGAAAGTGTGGTAGAACAATTGTGCATGGATAATATTTCAACGGGTCTCAATGAGCCCATTGATTTGTTGATATCAGATTCATCAGTCTCTGTCAACATCCCTATTATTGCTTCCAAGTTTCCGAATTTTTACAGAACCATTCTCTTCCCTTTTCCCTTTTACCTTGATTTTTTTGCCCGCCTTATAGCTATTAATAGCTTCATCCACATCGCAAACTTTCGCTTCTTCACTCATTGATGTATTTTCATTCCTTCTTCGCTGTTTTCGCGTTTTCAAACTAATCCATGTCTTTAACCTGGGCTATGTTTACTTAAAACTTAACAGAATTATACCTAGCACCAAAAATGCTTGGTAGTCAGAACATCGATGCTGATCAACTGAGTATCGAAAACACCGGTGTCTAAGCTGCACCTTTTTGCTCAAAATTTTCATATCAAATTGGGGATGCGGCTTATCTACGAGAACATCTAGACACCATGTTGTAAATTTGCATTAATTAACACTTTTCAGCGAAAATTTTGCAGTCTGAATAGATCTGTGCAGCAAAATAATAAGAACCTCATATTTAACAGTATGCATTGATCATTGATTTTATAAGTTTGGTGGTTCCTAAGAGTTGTTTCTGTGTCAGCTCACATAACGATTTAACCTTCGTTGTTAAAAGAGCTTTTAACCGGTTTAACCCAGTACGTTTCTTGAGTAGCTGAACGTCAATTGGCAGGGAATTTCCATTCTGCCAAAGTTGTTTACAGTGTCGACGATGGCCGACATTGTAAACAACAAAATCAATCCAACACAAGCGAGAGAAAAAGCTTCCAAATCTACTCGTTTCCAGTACTCCATCCCCTGATCAAATACCTGGTTACCAAGCCATGAGAGAACCAAAGTGTTCATCAGGTGTTGTTGCTTTGTTTGTAGAAAATTCTACTGAGAAATGGACAGGAATGAAAACTACTAGATTAAAAATACCAGAGAAAGGTCAACTTTAAGTCTAACTCCATTTTTCATACTATTAGAGGGTTAGTAAGAGTTTTAGTATTCTCTGTTTTGAATGTTAGTGAGTTTATACACGGGTTGATGTGTTCAAGAACCTTGAAAAAACAATGCATGTACAGGTAGGACATCTTTTTCAAGACTCCACTTTTGATTTATTTGAATTTCTTTCCAAATTTTTTTTTCCAAATTTAAGTTTCCAAACGCCAGTGTTTACGGTAGTCAATTTGTCACATCCCTACAGGTAATTCCCGTGAAAGCAAATAATCTCTGTCCTATAGATGATCATGGGGAGCTCAGTTGTATAGCTCAACATGTTAGACGTTTGGTTTCTGTTAGTATGAGACAATGAAATAAAATTTAATATCTGACTGTATCACTTGAAATGCTAAATTCGTACTAGCTGCACATGATGATGATTGGGACGACTATGTTCAATTTTATCACTTTAAATGCTAGATTTGTTGATTATTTTCATCGGATTACACAAAGCATCAAAGGAATAAATAAAAAAAGCTTGGCAATTTATACCCAATGATTTGTAAAATATACACAACAACAGTACTATGTATAATTAAGGGATATTACTTCCCCAAGGTGGGGATATTTGATCGGATCTTGACCAAATTTTGGGGCCCCATGGTGGGGATTTTGACCAAAAATTCTCCGCATATGCCCGGGGTCCCCTCCTTCAGGCTTAACATTGATAGATACATTAGTCTTTTTCAAAATTTTTTCCAGAAATTAGAGATCATCCTTCAATCTCTACTTTGACATTAAAATCCAAATTTGAAGAAAATTGTTGAACTTAACTTGATGTTTACATGTAAACCTGATAAGAAAACAAGAAATTGCATTATTTCTTTGTTGCAAGACAAAATGCCCAACAGAAGCCAAGAAAATTACTGATTGATCCAAAAGTTTGATTCAACTTTGAAGCAATAAAATACTTTACCATTTCTGTTTCTTTAAGACCAGGAAGCTGTTTTAAGTCTGTGACCTTTGTTCAAAACTCATTTGAAAGCGTGCTGATCGGCATTTTCTTTGTGGCAATTGATGGAAGGAAAAATTTCTTCACCAGAAAGATTTGAGGACTTTGTACTCCTTGACCTCCTAGTTAAACATTAATTTGTTTTTTTCTATTTTATTTTAACTCCCAAAGTAGTAATTTTTCTTTGTTAGGGATGAAAACAAGACCTTTAAAATTTGTAGATTTGAGCAGCAGCACACCATGATAACTGCACTTTAGGAGAGCAAACGATCTTAGTCTTATTTTTTAGTGGGTCTGTTGTGTAAATCCAAATAATTTTACCAACGTTTTCACAAAACTTAATCCTTCAAAAGGTATTTAAAACTGTTGCACTGATGAACGAAGAGCTAAAAAGAATGGAATTTGATTGTGCATTTTGCAAAAATTCAAACTTCTAGTCGACAGGTTTTCTTCATTTTTTCGCTACACCTGTAGGCAGAAAGTTGGTAGAGAAAATAATCCATGAAAAGAAAAACAGGGGTCACCGCATGTCAAAGATCATTAAATCCAGGAAAAGCTATGGCAATGGCCACCTGCCCTATCATTTGTTTATTTTATTACCTAACGCTCACCCTCATGCATGACGTGTCATGTGAAATTGCGTGCGCTGAAGGATGCACAGAAACAATTTGCGTGAACGTCCTTAAATAAAATATGAAATGTTTAAAAAGTCTCTGGTGTCACAATTTGCTAAATGAGGCAAATGTTTGATCCGCTATGGTCTAAGCTCTCGTAAGCGACCAACTCCCATAAACGACCACCAAGACTGATATTTTGGTTTGTGGCTTACGGGAAGTTTGACTGTATTTACCAGCTTGCATTTCCGTTTTCTATGTAGGAAATTAGCTTTCTGCACATTGTCTAATGTTGTATATTTTTTGGATACAGGCCCTGAGCTGGAACTTGTGGTTCATTTTCAAAAGGGCAAAGGCTGTGCTAGAACAGTACTTTCTTGAGAACAAGTCAGAGTTGCTGACGGAAGATGAAAGTAAAGCTATTGGCTCTCTTCAGTCATTTTTCAATGAAAATTTAGTGGAGCAGTTTCAGGACATACTGCCTTCTCTGAAAGTGAAAAGCAAGTTGTTTGTGAATTTTTCAATAGCTCATAACATTCTCAGTCCACTAACTGACGAATGCACGCTGAATGAAAGACACAGAGATTATTTGGGCCTAGGCTGTGCAAAACCTTGCAAGTTGTGTACCAAACTGATAGTGCCAAGTACACAAGATGCCATCAAGTTCAGTGGTCTTGGAATGGGTCAGTACCTTCAAATTGTTTATTATTTTCACAGTGAATGTACCAGTATGTGCACTGGCAGTAACAGTACTCTGACAGGCTTTTAAAAAGTATTTTTTTTTTGCAAGTTCAGAATATTTTAGAACAGTCCAGTATAATAAGTATTTTTATGCATTTTGCTTACTTACCCTATTCTGACTTATTGAGGGTCATGAAGGTATAAAATGCAATTCAAAGCACTGGGACTGGGATTTGGCACCAGAACTGAGAAAAAAACTACCCTAAAATGGGAATGGGAAAGATGTCCTATTTAGTCTACAGATCATTCATCAGCAAATTCTCTGAACATTTAAAACTACAGCAAAATTAATTTCAATTGGTCCTTTAAAAGTCCTGAAACTGTTTGGAAATCAATGGATGTCAAAATGAAATGTAGACTATATTCATTGTACTTCCATAAAGCAGGCTGTGTATGTCACATGCATGCTTTATCAAGTTTTTTTAATATAGTCAAGACCCTACTCACACTCCAATTGGTCAAATGTCTTATAGAGTGTATGTAAAATATCAAATATACTCAAGAAATGTAGAAAACACTGGCCTGCAGCCCATGTTTTCTACATTTCCTTGTTGGTTTCAAAAGCATGCCATGTTTTATCACAATGTAGTACACAGCTACAGTAAGGTTTCTGTATACATGTATTTTTACATAATGCATACTGCGTACATTGCTATAGGGCAAATGCATTCCATTCATGGGTCATTATTTTTACAGTCGAACCAAGTGAAACGTACCCCTTAAGATCACATTAATGAATTGATTATTTGAATATTGAACCTGCTAATTGTTTCAAGAGTGTAATAATGAATTGATTATTTGAATAATGAACTCGCTAGTCATTTAAAAAAAACAATATTATTTTGAACATTTAACCCATTAGCCATACTTTGGAATGACTATTGGGTTCAATTTCCTAATAATCAATTCATTATTGCATTCTTGGAAGGACTTGTGGGTTCAAATTTCCAATAATCTTTTCATTCTTGCATCCTTGAAACAACTAGCTGGTTCAATATTCAAATAATCAGTTCATTAATCTAAAGACTGCGATCCTGAAGGCTACGCTTCGCTTGGCTTGACTGTAAAAAGAAATTGTCTGTCATGCATTGTTGAGTTACATGTATATGTTAAGCTACAGATTTTTTTTAAAGAAAAAAGAACTTAGTAGTGTGAGAACCACTTTTAAAATTTCCATTTGCTTATACATAACAATGCAGTGGGCCACGTTCACTATATCCCTTAATAATTATCACTGATCACAAGAGTGTACAAGAGTGCTCCTGCATTTGTTGGTTTAACATGGGAAAGGCATACTCACACTGGAAATAGCTGCTTGTGAGTAACCAAATCGCTGTGCAGTGTACTCGCACCTGGCCACTGCTACTACCATGTATGGATAATTTTATTGATTTTAGACGCTTTACGGCACATGTTTTTCTTTTCACAGATCACTTTCTCCACTATTCTCCTTTACAGCCATTATTAGGGTCGTCACGGAATGATCCTCCCCACTAACGGCTACTTGAGTTCTGCATTCCTTTCCCTTTGTTACTGAGAACCAATAACATTCATGTAATTGTTAGCAGCCCGCCAATCATATTTCTCGTTACATTTGCCGCCTAAGACCAGGTTTCCAGAAAATGGAAGCCTGCTCCTTATTGGTCAATTTGAGGAAAGGAATGCAGAGCTCGAGTGAGCAGCCGTTAGTGGTGAGGATTATTGCGTGATGACCCTAATAACGACTGCAAAGGAGACTATTTCTCCGCCATTTGTCAACGTTTTTTTTAAAATGAATATAGTGAAGGAGCTAGCTACATGTAAGGCCAGAAAATGATGAGCTAGTTTTGACAGTAAAGTTATAAGTTAGAAAATTAACAAAGTATTGTTTTCCTGATTCTTTTCGTGTTGTTGTTATGTCTACATTTAATATTGTTGATATGTAAAGTTTAAAATGAGGTTAAATATACTTATTTAACTTAGTTAACGACTAGGAGCACGTTGCGTAGTAGTTAGCGTGGTGTTAGTATGGCGTTAGCATGCTGTTGCCCTTTATTAGCGTTTTTGGTGGCTTGTTTTGGCGTTCCCTGTTGTCAGGGTTTGTGTTACTGTAGGGGGCGTGATGCAGAGCAGTTTCCTGTGTTCCTGTGTCAGCGGTTATTGTTGCAATTTTATGCGTGTGCTGTTACATGTGGTTGTAGTTTTTCGGTGCTTAGTGTTTGGGGCGTCCTGATCAGTTTTTGGATCTGTTTTAGTGTTTTCTACCACCCTCATCTCCCTTTTATTTTAATTACTTTATTATTATTATTATTATTATTGTTGTTGTTGTTGTTGTTGTTAGTATTGATTATTACCATTATTATTATTTTCACAGAGCTTCTGGCTCTGTGTGACGGGTGCCTGGGCTGGGGCTAAGTATGGCAGGCGGGGCTCGTGGCTTGGTTGCGGGTAGGGCAGGCTTTTGGGGTGCTCTTGCTACCTGGGTTTGGGGTCGGCAGCCCCAGCCTCCAGGTTCCTGGGCACCCAACCTCCACGTCCGATGCAAGCGTTAATGGTATACTTGAAAGATCTTTTCTCTGTTCTGTTCAGGGCACACAGAAGCCTGGTATGGTGAACCAGACATGATGGTCTCTACAGCTGGTAAGTACTGATTTTGCCTTAGAGAGTTTTTCTATAAATATGTAGGTGTTCAAAGTGGAGTGTATTACCTTGAATGATCTTAGCAACCAAGCATAGTGCACAGGGCTAGAAACATGCTGAAAAGCCAGAGTGTTGTATACATTGTACTTTATCTGTTGTTCCTGAATGTCAATATTAATTGCGTTCGTCAAAGAACGCTTTCATAATGCAGTCGAAATCGACATTCTTGGAATTTTTGGACGTGTATTCATCGTTACAAATTTAGCCCCCCCGAAAAATTCTTCAGGGGCAAATTCTTCAGTTGCAAATGACGTCATTGCAATCGACCATGTACTTTGTCTGTCTCACGTTTTCTTTCACGTGTCGGCCTGCTTGTTATTGTAACTATGGTCACGGCCAGTAAACTGGTACCGTAACTGAGACACGCGATAATACACGTGACGAACATGTGAGCACGTGAGTAGACCATGTAGACTTTGGACTTTCTTTCCATGTGCTCTCGATCGCAGCCAGAGGTAGCGTTGGATATTTTTGCCGTGGAATTTTGAGGCTGGGTAGTATTATATTCAATAGTATGTTGTTAATTAAACGTTCGTTCGGGCTTACGAAGAGCTTGTTCAGTATTTTATATGTACACGAACACGATCGCCTAGGCTTTGGAATGTTAACCGTGGAAACAGCTGCAATTCCCGGGAGCGTTGCGTGACATCCCAAAAAACGACTGCGAAAGAGACTACGGCTGCATTTGATTGCATTTGTTGATTTAGGTCCAATTTGCGACAGAAAAGGTCAGTCGTATCCGGTGGAATATTATTTGGAATAGGTGGAAGAGTACTCGGAGGGCAAGATCCATAAGAGTGAACCTGAACCAGAGAACGGAAAAGTAAATACTGTGTACTTTGTTAATCAGGCTAGGGGAAGTACTCGAATCAGTCGCACGGTCGGCACGGAGTTTGTTTAGGATGAACGAGCACTCGATTGCAAATATTTATTTATATTTGAGCTTGCTGCCTAGAATAGTGTTCGTAAAAAATATACTTTTACAAATTAGCTTTTGCACTTAAACATTACAAGTTAATGTGAGAATATTTAGCACGAAATCTGAAGGCTGATGGAGATACTTTAGTCCTATTCAGGTCTGAATCCTATTAAACTGAGTCCTATTAAACTGGTGAGTCTACGGAAACTGGGGCCGTCACGCAACGTAGTTTGCACCGGGACCTCTTCAATCAGAATGGCATGGACTTTGTCACTGAAATATCTTTCTGTAATACCCCGGTACAGTATGTCAAATTTCATGAAAAATATGTTAAACTTTCAATTTTCACGGACTTGTTTTCCTCACCATGTTCTAACCTGTGGCTAATAGTGACGTTCAAGGTGTTTATCTAACTTATCTATGTTTCTCTTTTTGTACTTTTACGAAAGTCACTCAAGGGATTTTTGTCAAAGTAAACTATATTGCTGAAGGAACTGGGCCTCAGGTTTTCTTCTATAGTCCACTTGACTTTCATACTTAATCCACTAGCCAGTATAAAAGAAACTAAGCAGTTCTTCTTCTCTTTATAGCTTTTTGCTCTGACATACACGTGGACGATGTTAGTGATTCACCAGGACAAGGGACAGGTATTGAAGGGAAAATCAACTTACAGGAAAGGCGTGTTGGACAGACTGTCGCCACGGCTATTACTTACTCTTATATACAGAATCGAAAGCACCCACAAAACAACAAATTGATACCTACACTCAATGTCAGCAGCGATGGCTTTTATGCTATTTTCTATGACTCAGAGAAAGATTACCTTCTCCGAAGTGAGGCCTTTCACTGGAACGCAGCATCAATTGTCATTTTGTGGGCAGTTTTAAATCATCGGTTGTTTTGTAGCCATGAGGGAATTACAGATATAGTTGAGTGTGGGTATCAAAAAATGGCACACGAGCAAAAATGTGGACTACCATTTGTGAAAGAGTTGTTTTATCGCAAAAGCCTCGGCACTTTTAGAAATGACCCACGTCAATCAAAGAGGGTGAGGGTTGAGCTCAGAACTCTCCCAATCATTCCCGCAAAACGAGGCAAACTTTCATAATATCCCTGGAGATTGTTAATTTTGTAATACAATAGACCATTTGTACGATCTGGTCACGTGGGACCGAATAAATTACACTGGGACGCAAGTTACGAAGTGGGACTTTTAAAACAAAGAAACTCTTACCAGTCCAGCCCGACTTTCCTTTGTTTTGAAAGTCCCACTGCGTCATTTGCGTCCCAGTGTAATTTATTCCGTGTCATGTGACCGGATCCTGCAAAGGGCCAATTAGTAATATCAATCAGTCAAAGTGAACGACGTCTCAAAGACATCTCAAAGGATATTTGTATTCTTTATCGAGGAAAAAGCCCAGTGCTTCTGAGCTCGTTAAGAGATGGGCAAACGTCTGCATCTACATTTTAGTGTGTTCCTTCCGTGTTTTTCTGTGCATTTTCTTTACAGTTCTCAAATGTAGTTAACCATTGCCCAACGGCTCTGAATTGGCCTGAAACATATACCGGTAAGGTGGTTAGGGCAGATACTCAGGTCGCCAAGTGATCTGCAAGAAATAACAACTTCACATAATTTAATGTGGCTTCAGAAACTTCAAAATACACAAAGTAAGCTTTGGAACATAACCATTGAATGCAGTATTTCAATTTATTCGAGTCGTGGATGTCCTCAAGTCAGTCGTTTCCTTTTTCAGGGCTCGACCTTAACTTTTCATACCAGTAGGCTTATGGCTAGTAAAATGGTACATGTGGTACACTAGCCAAAGAACTTTTTCTACTGGCCATATTTAAAATAATTTATTAAGTTGAAGTTAGTAATTACCCCAGTTTCGAACATCAACGTATCAGTCACATAACACTCGCTCGTGTCATGTCCAATATTTCATATTTTGCATTTAATTGCTGAGCTCAAAATTCACCATATTCATTTACTTATCAACACAATAGCTGTTTACTCCGAACTGAGGAACTAAAAAATAGAAACGTGTTGGTTACGTAATCATGCATAGTGTATGAGCGTAAAACAAAAGATTTTGCTGGGTGGTGGACTTTCCAACGTAAATCTTGGCATCTTTGTTTGTCCCTTTGATGTTTACCGGGCTTCCTAACCATTCCCCACTGTTAACTATGATCAAGACAAATGGTTCAGTGTTTCAGTATCAAACTAGAACAACAGAGGTTTGATATTTTTTTTCCAGAATGCGCTTCGTTAGAGCATTAAGTAAAGAATATCATGCGATAGAATGAGTTAAACAGAATGTGTTGCGTTAGTTCACTTAGTTAATTCTTTGGGTCGTATTTATGGTAAGATGTCTAAGTTACTTGAACAGTATGAGTGATATAGTTTACAAAAAATATAAAATTTTAGTCCATACAATAACGTTCAATATTAATGTTTTCAATCAGCAGAAATAAAAAAAGCGGGGGCAACTTAAGTGATAACTATTACTAGTATTATTATTACCGCTTACCGACGTTTGAGTGAAAAATAGTTATGGGATTTGCGACGTTTGTGTGAAAAATAACCGTGAAATGTATGAGCTTATGTTTCCTGCGATGTAGGAAAGAGATGGTTAGGGCATGCTCTTAGTGAAATCTTTAGGCGATGGCAGCTTTTGAAGCATGTTCCTTCGGCCCGAAGTGATCCTACGCGAAACAAACACAAAGACCACGTGGTCCCCGCCGGATACGAGAGAATTTGCAAATGCGACTACGAAGGGAAAAAAAAGAAACTCGACCTAAACTTCAGATGGATATGACCCTTTTTAAACGTTTCCTCCACCGGGCTCTTCGTTTTGTTATAGGCTATAGCTAGTTGTTACATGTATTTCAGAAAATGATTTTAAAAGTTCGGCTGATTATGTGACAGGTCCTCATCCAGCTGTTCATGTCACTACTCGACGAGGCCTCACCTGCGCGACCCTTCACGACATCAGAATACTTTCTCGCTGTCATTGCCAAGAAAAAAGGAAGATTGGACTATCCTAACGAATTCCTATCGTCGTTTTCCTAGTGTATTCGAGCACATCAACGATCAAGACAATAAACTCTAGTTCTTCAATAATGTGCTACATGAATGAGACCTACAAGGAGGTTGATGTGTCGCAATTTAGATCTTATCACGGTTTTCGACGCCCTCTAGACGGGTAGGCAAAGTGATCAGAAATTACAGTGTTTGTATGGGAATCCGATGGCAAATAACTTTTTTCCAAAACTGAATTTTACAAAATTTTTGAATCGTAATGTTAAGATTGTATGTACCAAGTTTGAAGGAAATAGCTTAGCTAGAAGACGCTCAGTGCTGTTAATTTTTCCAATTTTCCATACATCTGTCTGTATTTTTTTTCCCGCAAACCGCGTCTACCCAGCCAAATTTAAAAACAAATGTATGGAAATTAGATAAATTAATTCGCTGAGTCTACCCGTGAAGATGGCATCGAAAACCGAGATAGGGTTTATTGTGCTTTTAGCGATAGATGCACAACTTAGCTGTCAAATTTCCGCTTCATTGTCGCGCTTCGTGTTCTGTACTAACAAGTACATGTATAATTTGTAGTATTTTTGATGCTAGTTTTATTACATAGTTATGGTTATCATTAATATTT
>CM042751.1:10422652-10429082 GCA_022496165.2 Catalaphyllia jardinei
TACCTGTAGGAGGTTTTTCATCTCCTTTGTAGGTATTTTAATGCGAATTTTCCCCTTCTTTCATGACTTGGTAATAAGACTTCGTGTCATCCAATTCGGTCTGTAATCCTATTCGTGATGAACAAATCAGACTACCGCTTTGCGGTCGTCCGATTTTGTTATTACCCATATGATTACAGAACGAATTGGACTCCACTCAGTCCTATTACCATTACTTATCAAAGTTAACAAGTTGTTTTCCTTTTTCTCGTCGTGGTGTTTTCTAAAAGAAATAGAAAACATGTACTCTATGTTTCTATCGAATTATACAAAGACTCGTGAAAGTTTGGGAGAACTCGAAAAAGCTGTGGAAACCGGCTCGTGTTCACACAGCATTTCTCGTTCTCCCAAACTTCCACTCATGTTTGTATAACTCGATAGAAACACGGTACATATTTTCTATTTCTTAAGTAATACACGGCGTAAACTTCTTTATCTGTTAAATAAACCATAAAATCTTGTGTTCTATTACTTAAATCACCATGGTATTTCATGCAATAAAGGAAGAGCATCTGGTTCTTATCTTTTTCTAGATGTATCTTACTTTATGTTATTTAACATTGCGCTATGTTTTTTTCCTAACGTGTCTTAATCCCTCTGTCTCTCTCTAACTATCGTTATCATTACCGTTAACTTATTGAATATAATCTAATTTTAATACCTGACGATCAATACCTATGTAATTGAGATTCAGTTTCGTATACGCTTCACACGTTTTAAGGTGTCTCCTTATAATCTCTTGTGAAGATCCTGCCATGTTTGCTATTCTTGATAAGGTCATAAAACGTTTGGTTGAGTTCTTGGATCCTGTTCTCAAGATCTTGCAGCTTCTCTTGACTTATGCTATACTTGCCAAGATTGGTTTTCGTAAGTGAAATTGACAGAATATCCAGTCGCCCTGTAAATAATATAATGTTAGAGATCACTACTCTTGAGCGGTCAGTATTTGTGATAAAACTCTTTAAAAACACTTGTGTAAGACCTCAAAAGATACGAAAAGTACTGAATTTTTGGCAGTCTTTCTGCTTCCTTCGTCGAAGTAAAATAACTAAAAATAGCCAAAAAGATTCTTTTAAAGACTTGTTTAGGTCCCTGAGGGTTGTAACTAAAGCAAGTAAGCCTTAGAGAAAAGCTTAAATTATTTACAAGAACAACGACTCCAAGAACAACGGCGTTTTTGCTGATTGTTTACTACTCGTTCCAGCAGGTTGGATGGATGTCATGCCAGTCGCCTCTCAAAAACAATCGATTTACTTTTTCACTTTGTACGCAGTTCCTTGATTTTGAGGCTTTTTGAGTACATCACCAAGTGTCTTTGTCTGAAATGTCATGAAATATCAGCCACTATTTTTCAAGTTTATTACCTCTCCTCTGCAGAGCTCGATGATGAGTACAGACGCATAGTCAAATTTCACGTAACCCTGCACCAGCTTTTTTTTTCCTTTTTCCTAGCTTCTTATCTTTACATTTTACCTGTCGAAGACTGTATTCAAGCAGACAAAAGCTGTAATTTTCTAACCGTTTCAACCAGAGGTATTTTTTTAATTTCTGATATTTTTTTCTCAGTTTCTACAGCTAAATCATGCATGGAACAACATCATAAACATGGGGAAAAACTTCAACACGCATTATGTAGGTATTGTTGGCCACTCTCGTTTTTCGGTGTTGCTAAGCGAGCCCAGTTCAAATTAAGTGGCAGCGCAGTTTCTTGAGCTCAAGTCTCAAGTTCCAAACAAATCCATTTTAACCCACTTTCAGCAAATCAGAAGCACGTATTTAAGGTAGCAGTATTATTGGGCAAACAAACCTCTCCTAGATCCAAGGCAGTTAAATCTACGGTACACGTCCCAGGCCCCGCCAATCATCATTAAAAACGCGGTCACTCCCAAGCATGTAAAAAACACCGGGAAATACAGCAAACCATCAGGATCAAACAAGTTGGCTCCACTGTCGTCCTTGTTTTCAAATTCACTCTGCAAAACAAAAACGTTAACCGGGTTTTGCGAGTTGTTTAATGGTTGTTCCTATATTCTGAAACAAGATAGATGCAACTAAAATCTGCTAAAATTAACTTTTTCGTAGGAAACTTTAACTTTACTTATACTGAAATTCTTAGTCTCCGGCCATCGTAGCTTGATTAAAAATATTAAACAAACAGCGGTGATAAACATTTTAAAACATGCATTTTATGAACTTGACGTTTCGTATGCTAGTCAACGTACATTTTCAAACGTATAACCGTTAAAATAGAATTTTTTGGAAAAGCTTTTTATACTACATCAATGTGGGTCTTGAACCTTGACAGAAAACAATGGAAAAGCTTTCCTTATAAAGTAAAACTTTTTCACTGCTGACAATGACATTCAAACTGGCTGCAACTCCTGAAGAAACAAGGTCAAAAGGTCAAAATGGTCCCATTTCAGGATGTTGTTGTATCACCCATAAAAGTGGGCCTTTCATAACGGACTACGGAGCAAACGATTTCCCAAACCAGGGTTTCTATATGTACAAATTAAGGAGAAGGGGGTAGTGAAGAGAGTAATGATGCCTTTTCAGGTTTTGGCTTTAGGGCTCAAAAGGTTGCAGGAGCAATGAGTTCCCAATTTAATTTTCGGGGGCCCTGCCCTCCCTGTACGAAATACGACAATGGCAGGGCATGTGGCCATTGATTGGGAGGTAATAGGCAGTTTATTACATTTATGGTTAAACGTTATAACATTTATGGTTGTTCAGTTTATTACATTTATGGTCAAATTTTATGGTTGGTGGATTTACTACATTTGTGGTGAAAAGTTATTACATTAAAAATACTGAAACTGCGGTCAGGGATGGACATCAGAGTTAAAACATGTGCTTGACACAGTTTCTTTATGAACTTGAACTTTATCAGTGATAATAATATATTCTGCGCACGTGTTTCCCAAGACCAAAGGACAAACCCTCCTCCTTGCAGTGCAGAGGCGTTGTTTACAAGGTCGGTTGCGTTGATTGCAATTTCGTATACTATGGACAGACTGACAGAGCCTTGGAAACAAGGTTAAAAGAACATAAAAGGGCCGTTCGGGTTGGAGACAACAATTCCAAAGTTGCGCCGCACGCGAACCAGTTTGTCCATGCGAAAATTGTAGACAGGGCTCGCAATTTTCACGAGACTTTTTCTTGAGGCCTGGTATTCGCAGAGAGAAAACAACGCGGGAAACGAACACATTGACATTCCAGATGTTTACGAATCCCCCGCGTAATCACGCGCAGCGGTCGTTAGTTGTGTTGGTGCTGGCGTAGCACGCGCAGAACTGTGAACCGTTAGAAAGCCGTCACTCAGTTTGCTTTTTAAAAAAACCGATGAAGGCCGAAGTTGTTCGGTCGAAACGTATTTGAAGTTTATTAACGTCGTTTCAAACGTTCAGTAGAAAGTCAGCGTCAAGCACATGTTTTAACTCTGATGTCCATCCCTGACTGCAGTTTCAGTATTTTTAATGTAATAACTTTTCACCACAAATGTAATATATCCACCAACCATAAATGTAATAAAATTTGACCATAAATGTAATAAACTGAACAACCATAAATGTAATAACGTTTAACCATAAATGTAATAAACTGAACAACCATAAATGTAATAACGTTTAACCATAAATGTAATAAACTGCCTATTACCTCCCAATCAAAGGCCACAAGCCCTGCCATTGTCTTATTTCGTACAGGGAGGGCAGGGCCCCCGAAAATTAAATTGGGAGCTCATTGCTCCTGCGACCTTTTGAGCCTGAAGCCAAAACCTGAAAAGGCATCATTACTCTCCGTGCGAACATCCCGAGTTGTTTAAAATAGGTGGGCTTGAGGTGTTTGTAAGTGAAAACATTTTAGGATTTGAAATTTCTTAACTACCCCCTTCTCCCTCATTTGTACATATAGAAACCCTGGTTTGGGAAATCGTTTGCTCCGTAGTCCGTTATGAAAGGCCCATTTTGGCGAACGATGGGGGTTGGCCTCGTCTTGTACCCAGTCATTATCATCAGTACCAGGAAGCCCCGAGTCAGAGCTGCGGATTTGCTGGAGAGAGGGGATTATTGTAGTTTGGTTTTTAGTTCAGGTATATTTTTGTGAAGCAGAGTAGACATATTTGAAATCCTACCAGCCATGCACATGGGCCATACAAGGAGAAAATACAAAACAAAATATATAAAAACGCCAGGCTTATTACAACGTTAACTCAACAACTTTAACTCAACAATGGCAACTAATACAGCATCTGTATAAATATTCAGGTTTGTATTAACATCAAACCTGGTGTTGCTGTTAGCGAATCAGTAAAATTACTGTACCTATGTGAAAAATAGTCTTAAACAGTGGATAAGAAAACCAAGGTATGCTTTCACCTTAGGCCATAATATTTTTCTTTTTCAAAATAGTTTTAAATTAAATTTCTTCGTTTCTTCCAAAAGATGGCGGTGACATACATCCAGGTTCCAACGCCAGTGAAAAGAAGGTTTATCAAAGCATTTACCCATTGAGAGCTGTTTCTTTTAATGCCAGCACAAGGCCGCTACCTCTTCCATACTGCTTTAGAGTTTGTCTCATGTTGTGCAGACCGGGGAACCTGTTCCTGTTAGCGCTAACTTTAGAGAACCTTCGAATGAAGCGAGAAGCTAATCTTTTTAATTTGGTAGATGTGTGACTGAGAGCAATAAAAGTATCAACAACTGTTCAATTATTTCCTGTCATGGACAGGTCCACTATCATATCGAGGATCTAGCTCCTCTGGTAGAGATTCGACTCACGGTCTAATATCCTCAAGAACCACTCTGTGCTCGGGAGAGAATTTGGGCAATTCTTCACCATCGATTTCTTCCTCAACTTCATTATCAACGACCAGGCAGACATAGTAGATACCTTCGTCTTCTGAATAATAACCCAGGAAAAATCGAGCCACCGGTTGATAGTTCTGGGGACTTATGACAGTTCTCCCCTCTGGACCAAGGCTAAAAATAATAACTAGTTCTACAAGATCTATAGGTTAGCCATATCTTGAAGAGTTAGCTGATCGTCGTATGTCCCATTGCGGCAAATAGCTCCAGAGGACTTCCATCCACGCGGCGTAGGGATCATCTGATAAGTACTGAACGACCTCGCTCCGAAGGGTTTCAGTAGACGTGTAGATCCCGACATCTTGCAAAGCATGAGCTACAGCTGCAAACTGGCAGTTACCATCTCCAGTAGGATCAAACGAAATAGCATAGCCCTGATCCTTAAACGCTTCATGGCTATCATTTCGTTGGAGAGGAATATAGTATTTTTTTTACGATGACTGGATGAGCGCTCCTTTCTGGCCTTTTTTTGTTCCTTGTTCTTCAGCTTTTCTCTTGCAAGTTCTTTCATGCGGTTTTCTTTTTCGACTGTTAAACGTGTTATATCTTCCACTGATACTGATGACTTTTCGTTGTTGGATTCACAAAAGATATTTTGTATTTTGCAATTCGAAGTTTTCTTTGAATGCTTTTTCCATCTATCACTAAACGACGTTTTGGCGCGATTCGGCTTGTTCTGGAAAAAGGAAAACGGATCAGAACAGTTTCCCCAACAGAACATTTTGAAGGGGGATTATTTTTCATTCTTCGTTGGATGTATCTTTTGTCCCAAACCTTGTCTGCTGCCTTGGCTTTGGCTCTCATTTTTGAGGCTTGATCTCTTTGTTTTACGAAATCATTGGTAAAACATCAGCATTTTTGGATGAGCTGCTCTCTTTATAACAAAATCCCCCAGGGAATCTCCGTGTTACAGCATTTGACTCTCTTCCATAAAATAATTCGAACGTAGACTGATTGCCAAGGACGTCCATTGGGTCTTCATTGAGGATCTTTTGATACTCTCTTAGCTGGGAAACCCAGTTTACTCCTTTTACATATGTAGAAGATCAAACATTATTTTCTTGCGCAGAGAGCGGTGTGAACGTTCCACTTTGCCCTGTGACTGAGGATGGTATGGTGGGCTTCTTATTATCTTTACTTCCAGCTTTCGACACAGGTGTTCAACTGCTTTCTTGAACTCCCCGCCGTTATGACATTGCAAAACCTTTGGCGTGCCTACCTCACAGTAAAGCTCTTGAAGCTCTTTTGCTACTTGCTTGCTCCCCTTTCCAATGAGAGGGCGTAACCATGTGTACCTACTGAAAATGTCCTGTACTGTAAAGATGTGCTGAAATATTTTTCTGTGTAATTTCGTTGAGCAGCGTTGCATGTTTACAAGGTCAATCTGATGGCGTATCTAAAAGAATGAAATAAAATTCTTTTTCGGGAGCTATTTTGCCATAACATAAACACGAACCAGCAAAAAGGCACATGAAAAAAAAATCGTCAGTAATTCTTCAAATGTAACGATTACCTATCACAGCGAT
>CM042751.1:10429092-10434092 GCA_022496165.2 Catalaphyllia jardinei
TGTGTGCCCATTATTTTTTAACGTTGTCATGGCAACCGCAAGTTTCATGCAGGTTTGAGCGAGGAGCAACTTGTTGGACATAATTCTGTGTTTTTTCCACTTTTCTTCATCAAATAGCAGAAATCCCTCACTTTCATAACAGTCTGGCTTGGTTTTGCATTTATTTAAAAACAAAGTTCTTATTTTCATGAATGCCGTTTTTCCTTCCACATTGCGCTATCGGTAAAGGAGTATTGAAATACTTTGATCATGGCTGTTTTAGGTTAACATTTCAATTTTTTCCAATCTGACATAGCATGCTTTACATTATGAAATGCAATCTTACCTGCACTGCATGCTCGAGCACGGATTGATCTTGAAATGGCCTTGTTAGTAAATTGAGCGTTCAGCTTTTGATTAGCCTTGCTCCGAGATAAAATCTTTATCTTTTGAAGTTGCGGCTTGCTAACCCATTCAAACCTCTTCTTTAGTCGTCCTCCCATTTCTAGCTCCAATACCCTTAAACTGTTTAAATTCCGCTCTCACCACATTTCTCAGCTTGGACGTTTTCATTACCGCTTTTCCGTCAAAGAACAGCTTTTCCTTTCCCTTTATATTCCTTACGCAGGACGCTTTTTGCTGCACAGACCTTTGCTTAACTGGTACATCAAAGTCGCCTTTCGTAAGCTGGACGAGCGTGTCGTAAACAGCATCGTCCACAGCTGACATTTGACGACTTCTCTTGTTTTCGACTTTTACGGTAGAACCAACTTGAAATGACACGGAGATAAACAAACCACTTTTACAACAAGAAACATCTTATAACGTATTCTTGTCAGCTCTGATAGCTTCTCGTATCTTTTTTGACAGTCTCAGGGGGTTACAACGTGCCGGTCTCGACTGGCAGAGTCTGAATTCTTTAAGCTTAACATTTGACTGGGTGCCACAGACAAACGTCGCCGTCGCGTCAAAGAAAAACCACTGCTGTCTCATACTCTAGTGGAAAAAAGCCAGCAGTTGATTGGCTTTTATCGCACGGGCCGAAACTGTTCAAAAAGTCATACAAAGCACTATGCTAGTTTTGTGGCTGGTCGGTAATATAATGAAACGCGTATGTTTTACAGCTTTGCTTCTTTGTAGAACACAGTTAAACAGCTCTGAACTAAGAGCGTGAACCGATCTATTTGGAGTCTATTGGAAAGGGCAATGTAATGTTTCGTTATTTTTGTGTTGGCCGTGAATTGAAATGCTTATGACTGCGTTGTATGCAAGTGAAGTATGATCCTCGCAGTAAATTTTACAATTTAAGCAACTGGAAAGAAGAAGCCTGAAAAAAATCAGGGCTTCAACGGGATTCGAACCCATGACCTCCGCGAAATACCGGTGCGATGCTCATCGCACCGGTATTTTGGTATTTCGAAATACCGGTATTTCGCGGAGGTCATGGGTTCGAATCCCGTTGAAGCCCTGATTTTTTTCAGGCTTCTTCTTTCCAATTGCTTAAATTGGAAAATTTACTGCGAGGATCATACTTCACTTGCATCTATAACCGCAGTTCAAATATGAATTATTTCATATATACATCACACTGCGTTGTATATTTACACAAAGGATCTTGATCAAATACCAACAAGTCATCCTTCTTCTTTTCATTTAAGTTTCTTTCGAGATTGACTATAAATACTCGCTAGAAAGTTGGGATTTGCCTCGGTGTGTTAGAACCTGTGGTGGTTTTCTTTGTTTTTCGTGACATGTAAGTTTGAAATATTTTACACTGAGGACATGAGCCGACTTCTGCCAACTGGAGGAAGTTTGCATAACAATGTATGGACTATAACTGGCTTCTCGGGTTTTGGCCTCAGGGGCCAAAACGGTGTTGCGGGAAATGATTCTTCCAATTCGATGTACAGCCAGGCCCCTTGTCCTCCTTGCACCTATGCTGTTGCAGCAAGGCGGCGAGCGGGGGATTTTAGAGTGGGATTAAGGCTTTTTCGTTCATCCCCGACTACATATATTCGAGAGCCTGGAACAGGCTACCCTGTACGAAATACGAGAATGGCAGAGCTTGTACCACCCATAAATGTAATAAAAACCATAAATGTAATAAAAATTGATCATAAATGTAATACTAACCATAAATGTAATAGCTTTTAACCACAAATGTCCAGTAATAAATCCACTAACCATAAATGTAATAAAATTTGCCCATAAATGTAATAAGCTGAACAACCATAAATGTAATAAAGTGGCTACGACTTCCATGTCAATGCAAGGGGCCACAAAGTTGCCATTTTTAGACGGGACGCGTGCATCAAGTCAGTATTTTAACCCTTAGACCAAAACCCAAGAAGCTATAATTTAGAAAGTGCCCAAAGTACAATTACAAAAGTCTATATATTAGAACGTTTGAATTACTGGGGTTTGATAAAATTCCATTCATTTGAAGTAGCTTGAGGTTCTCTTTGAGTCAAGGTGAATTTAGTCAAACATATAGGAGTCAGAACAATGAACAGAGATAAGAGTCTCTGTGCAGAACTGCTGACTTGCAGGTTGGTTCAGTGGGGAAGGTGGTCAAAGTTCTAGACTATTGTAGTGCTGTACTGGTATGTTTTTTTAGACATCCATTGAGACATAGGCAATACAAGGGTAAAATACTAAAAACACTATATAACAACGTTGACAAAATAGCGGTAACTAATAATTAAAGAGATTACATAAAGAGTAAGGTGTGCATTGCCATCATACCTGTTATTGATGATTGCGAATAAATAACAGTCTTTTAAATTTCCTAAAAGAGACCTAGTCATTTCGTTCTAGGTCCCGGACAGTACAAGGCAAGTAGCTTTCAATAGTATGTATTAGTACCTATTTTTTTCCTTTTTTCCAAAATATGGCTGTTACATACATTCATGTTGCAACGCCAGTGAAAAGAAGATTTATCCAAGCATTTAACCAATGGGGACTGTTAATGATTTCTTTTAATGCCAACTGAAGCCCACCACCTCTTCTATACTGTTTAAGAATCTGTCTCATGCTGTAGAGACCGGGGTACATGTCTAGGGGTTATTTTCGGTAGCCTTCTAAGGTATCGATGAAGTAATCTTTTGAATTTGGTCGATGTGTAGTTTAGGGCATTATATGTATAAACATTTGTTAGATTATGTCCTGTCATGGATAGGTTTACTATCATCATATCGAGGATCTCCTATAGAGGCATGTAATAAAAAAAAAGCGCGCTACTTCGTCGTACATCTCAGTTACATTCTGGAATTCTAACTTAATGCACCCATGTGAAACAGACGGGGATGATAGTCGTCTCGCCTTGGGGTGTAAATTTCTTTGGTAAGTTTGGTCTCCCTAGGTTGTCTCGGGAAAAACCACAATATTTCAAGCCGTACTATTTCTACGATTATGAGTATCATTACTAATTTGTAGTAATGAGCACCATAATTATAGAAAAAGGAACCACATGTATGCTTAGGAATAGAAACCCATGCAACTCTTTTTTTATGGTCAACATGGCTAGCGGCATGGATTACGGGCGCATGCGCCCAACGACAACGACGTCGCACAACATGGCGGCCATCCAGCTAATACCAGTCATGTAGTCCTGGATAACAGCATTTATTATCCAACTGCACTTCGCAGAGTACAAATAACGCTTAAGACAAATATCACGCGGTATTTGTACTCCAGAGGACAGGTTAGACAGGTTTCCTGCCGTTGACAAATCAGTTAGCTGGATTTCCCGCGCCAATTCCGTTCCGCATCGCATATTTCTGTCACGCATTCCCTGTAAATAAATATCCACGAAATTCGCTTGCATGGACATACCGATTTGGCGTGTTGGATAATTTTGACTCGCCCTACGGGCTCGCCAAAATACGACTCAACTCGTAAAAATACTCAGCGATACTACACAACAAAAGGTCTAATAAGATTTATATAATAACCCAAGTTAGTCTCGCATTTTGATAGGTTCTCACCTATGATCTATTAGAAGACAGATGCACGATTGACGTCATCATTACAAAGTTTAGACAGGTACGCCTCGTGTGCCACTTTTGTTCTTACCACATTTTGACGTCATCTTTGATCTAACACTGAACAGACGCACGGCAACATGGAATCTATTTGTTAAATATATATCTTTGATATTAGACATCGATATTATGTTTAATTGACAGCTGTCATATCTTCAGATCTGCTGACCAGTAACACGTGACCATATCGCGGGCTCAGGTTAAATGAGTAACTAACTGCAGGGACCGCATACGATAACCACTGCAAACGTAGGATCTACAAGAGATCTGATCAGCCAAAATAAAATGTGTATAAAGGCAATAGACTGCAAGGCTGATACTACGTGAAAAACGTTTCGAGACACCAACATGACCGGAACCGATAAAGCAGGATGTTTCTTCTTGCGCCCCGAAACACGTGATGTGGCAACGCGTGTTTCGGGGCGCAAGTGAGTTCAAAGTACGGAACTTGATATAGTGAATGGGTCATTTTGCAATTTATGTGCGTTGGCTCTTTGGCTGGCGTTACATATCTTCGCTACACAGTGCTGACGAGGCCCAAGAAGGCCGAAACAGCTGCCCACTGTTGCGATCCTGCTTTATCGGTTCCAGTCATGTTGGTGTCTCGGAACGTTTTTCACGTAGTATCAGCCTTGCAGTCTATTAACTTTATACTCAGGTTTAGAGCTCATCAAGGTCGGGTGTGTTTTGAAGTTGACCGCTGACCAAGTGTTTGTTTTCGATTGGATCGCGGGTTCATGTCAGGTTAAGTCGTTGAAAACAGGGCAGGATTCTTCGGAAGCCAGTTAACACTAGCCCAAGTTCAAAAGTAACCAAATTATACTTTCTCTCCCATACAAATATTTTTTGCTGTTTTGGTTTGTGTATATGGTAATCATGAAAACTCAAAACAGGAAGCCAAACAATATACAGAAAACTCTCACCGCAAAGTTACAAAACTAAAATCAAAATTCTACCTTTTCCTGGGTTAGCTTAATC